>CAJQTU010000083.1:0-555012 GCA_906901685.1 Desoria tigrina
TGATGAAATATATTTAGCCTTATCTAAGAAATCTCCCATTTCCTTTTGAAAATGACTCTCTGAACTTTGACGATATACTGATTCATCGTGAAGTTGCCTTAAAATTTCGTTTCGATAGTCCTGTTTTCTCAAAATATAATATAATAATATTATAATATATCCAACAATAATAATATATACATTGTCACTCCATTCCACAAGAACGTCTATAAACTTGGCAGCATTATAAGGGATAGCTTACTTCATGAATTAAAAAATTGTTCAAATAGTGAAATGAGAAATATTCTGGAGAAATTACAAATTAAGGTTGCCTTTTCCATCCCAACTTCTATAAATACATTTATAAATAAGGTATCTAAATGATATTTAGTTTGTACGTGTTTGGGTTCATTCGATGTCTGTTCCTTCACCAGAGCAGACAACATTTTATTATTTTCTGAACTCCAAACACAGGTAAGAATATTTCCTACAGGTCTTTTATCTTTTATCTTTTGTCTCTTGTATTATTAAAATAATATTATTTTCTCTCTAGTTGTATTTTTTTAAATTGCTGATTTGTGTTCGAAATAATAATTAAGCATTCATAAATCATTATATAAAACATTTGTTGTATTATATTTACAGTTTGATCGACCTGATGAAGGCTTTCTGCCGAAACTAGTCGTCGTTCATCAAACGAATTTAAAATGAAAATAAATTGAATCAACTCATTACAATTAGTTAACTGTGCCCATCTCTAAGGACTTATTTGTAAAATACACAAAAAATGAATTTATTAGTGACACAGTAGTATCTTACGATCCTAATTGTACTGAATATTAGTCTTTCGATGGAGTTGGAGAGTCAAGATCTATTTGCTGATGAAGACAATCATCTTTTTTTGAGATCTCACAATAGTATCCAAAACAATCAGAATAGTTCGCCTAGCTATTCTCCGCTAGCAACAAATAGTGTGACCATCGTTCCAAACACAACTACTAAAGCCAGTAGAAAAAGACCACTTTCTGACAGTAATTCACAGCCTTTAAAAAAACTAAAACGTACGGAAATGGAAGCTGAACTGGAACAAATCGACTCCGACCACAAATGCTGTATATGGGATTTTCTCGATTATTATGATCGGGATATTCTAGTGAAGGAATACGTGGACACCTTTCTCAAAACCAAAATCGTTCCGCTGACTCCAGATTTATCGGACGTGGACGAATGGATAAAGGAGGTTCCGGATTACGACCTGCCCCAGGACATTCAAGTTGACTTAATCAACAATTACATGTTCTACTTTCAGTCCCGGTATTTTCAACATAACGCTAACGGTGCCGTGGAACATGAAGTGCCTTTGTTTAATCCGATTTGCCGATTTAACATTCCACAATATGCGCTTATGCCGCTTAAAACTTTGGAAAGTTCCACCGAAGCCAAAAAAACATTAGCCCTTTGTCTACAAGTTGAAGCCATACAGGGGTCTCAATTTGCGAACGAATTACGCTTTCTTCGCATTATAAATTCAATCATGAATTTTATAAGCACCAAAAACCTGTCACCTTCGATCGCTGAAACTCAAGTTTATTATTTCTTTGGGACTTTTTACATCAAATGCCAATCCGAATTTTTGAAATCATATCCGGTCAAATCCATCGACTGGGCTACAAAGAAAAGTAAGGTTACCAACTCCCTTCCTCATTGGCGAAAAATGGACATCCCAATACCTCCCAAGACTGGCTTTAATCGTTATGCAAATGATCTTGTAAACCGGCTAAAATCGGGGAAACTGAGAATTTCTGGACCAGAAGCCAAAACGGAGTTTGACAACTTGATTATTCAGCCAACAAGGATTAGAAAATCCGGTGAAACCCAAGTAAGCGTTCCCGTACAATCGTCTAACACCGGTCACACTAACAATAGGAAATATGCAACAGCAAAACGTCTTCATAAATCCAACTACAAACAACAACCCGGCAATAGAAAGCAAAATAAAACTCCATCATCCGACATCGAAACCGACATCAGCAAGTTAAGGGGAATCATCAAATGACACTCTCGACCTGTAGGAGACAACACTTCACCTCAAACTTCAATTCTCCGTAAGCATACCAGAAAATTCATTAATGTATATAAAATATTTGACATTGCCGATCACCGTAAAGCTAAAAAAGATAACTCATTTCTATACAAACTATATCAGGATGTAATTTCTAGCCCAAAATGTACCCATAATTTAGTAGAAGGCTTAGAAATCCCATTCTTTGTCCAGGCTCTGCTATTTTTAGGTCTGAAATTCTCTTATGATACAAAACCAGTTCTATCAAAACTTAGAAACAGTCTAACAGAAGGCATGAGAAAAATTGCATGGATAGTCTTTTTCAAACTAATTCAAAGTTCAAGTACGTTTACCATTTTCGATCAAGTTAAATCTAAATTTAGAAAGATGACTCTTGGACATTCAACTCTTCACTCTAATATCGAAAGTGAACTTTTCCCTTGTAAGAACATTATTCCTAAATTTTTGTCAAAAATTCAAAATAATTACATTCCACATTCAGGGATTTTCGAAGTTCTTTTAAACAAATTGGAAGTTTTCATAAAAAATAACGATCTTGTCATTCAACAGGCCGATAAAAATGCCGGAATATGCATAATGAGAAAACAGGACTATCGAAACGAAATTTTAAGGCAACTTCACGATGAATCAGTATATCGTCAAAGTTCAGAGAGTCATTTTCAAAAGGAAATGGGAGATTTCTTAGATAAGGCTAAATATATTTCATCATTTATGCCAACTGAAATTAAAATAAGATCCTTCCTACCGTCTAAGTTCTCACCTGCAAAATTTTATATCCTTCCAAAATTACATAAAGAATATTCTACTTTTCCGAAAGGCAGACCCATTTCAAGCACAATAGGAACCGTAAATCAAGGCATAAGTATGCTATTAGACAAAATCCTTCAACCCATCAGTAACTATATTCCAGAAATCATCATTGACTCGCCACATTTATTACTTCTTCTTAATGAAGTAAAATTAGACAAAAATAAAAAATTCATGTTATTGACTGCAGACATTAATTCTATGTATTTAGATTTAATTATTAAAAACTGCAAAGTTAATTGTTTAGCCGAATTTCAAAAATACCAACACCTTCTCAAGCATCCCTGTAAATTTACTACATCTCAACTAAATAGTTTACTAAATTTATGCTTAGACTATAGTTATGTAAAGTTTGAGGATGAATATTTTTATCAATACAAAGGAATCCAAATGGGGAACAATTCCAGTGTATCAGTAGCCAATATTACGGCTGGGGTTGAGCTTCGGAATTTATGGAAACCGGAAATGGTATTTAAAGGCCGTTTTATTGATGATATTTTATGTATTATTGATGTAACAAATATTCCTGATTTTCCAAACTGGATATCTCTTGTCTTTAAACATGATTTTTTGTCATTTACTACAAATTTTAGCGAAAAATCTGTAGACTTTCTGGATTTAACTATTACTATAGACTCGGATAATAATATAAGCAGTTCATTGTACTCCAAACCAATGTCACGTCTTGAATTTGTCATGTACTCTTCCAGTCATCCCAAACATCTTCTTAAATCGCTTCCTTTTTCATGTGGTCTTCGAATTGTAAGAACATGTTCAAATTTGGAACAAAGGAACACATCCCTTACAGATTTATATAATAAATTTTTAAGGAGGGGATATCCCAAGTCACTTCTCAACGAATGTATGTTGAAACTTAAATCGTTAAACCGTGAGTTAATCCTAAAACCTCGGAGCTCTTTACTTATAGAAAATCTGCGTATTCATAATCCATCAATTCTAAGCAAATACAATATTGAAATTTTTAACAATATCTCTTCTAATAATATATCCAACAATAATAATATATACATTGTCACTCCATTCCACAAGAACGTCTATAAACTTGGCAGCATTATAAGGGATAGCTTACTTCATGAATTAAAAAATTGTTCAAATAGTGAAATGAGAAATATTCTGGAGAAATTACAAATTAAGGTTGCCTTTTCCATCCCAACTTCTATAAATACATTTATAAATAAGGTATCTAAATGATATTTAGTTTGTACGTGTTTGGGTTCATTCGATGTCTGTTCCTTCACCAGAGCAGACAACATTTTATTATTTTCTGAACTCCAAACACAGGTAAGAATATTTCCTACAGGTCTTTTATCTTTTATCTTTTGTCTCTTGTATTATTAAAATAATATTATTTTCTCTCTAGTTGTATTTTTTTAAATTGCTGATTTGTGTTCGAAATAATAATTAAGCATTCATAAATCATTATATAAAACATTTGTTGTATTATATTTACAGTTTGATCGACCTGATGAAGGCTTTCTGCCGAAACTAGTCGTCGTTCATCAAACGAATTTAAAATGAAAATAAATTGAATCAACTCATTACAATTAGTTAACTGTGCCCATCTCTAAGGACTTATTTGTAAAATACACAAAAAATCGTAATTTATCCATTCATTTTATAGTTATTGGATTGCAAATTTTCTTCAGTCCTTTCTTCTTTATCAGACCGTTCTTTATGTGTACGCTGCATACAGTACTGTTGCAAGTATACGTGCCATGATTTCGTACCATGAATATGAAATTATATTGTGTGCGTTGTACATGCAACATACATATTTGTTCCAAATCCTGACATAAAATGTTAATGAATGTCATGAGAGTTATACTTTAATTAATTGAAAGAAATCTCAGCTGAATTTAAAGATATAACATTATTAAGTGTTGAAAACACTTTATGCGAAAGACAAGTCCGTCTGTCCGTCCGTCCGAGCGGGATTGACGTACGGTCACGAAATTTTGTACACTTGTTCCTTGGGTCATAACCAATGCTTAGTTCGAACTTGGGTACAATCGGTAAACTCCCTGACCCCTAAAAAATAAACTCCCCACAAAAAGCATTAAATTCATAGAAATCACTGACATATTTGAGACTACCGCTTACATAGTCTACACAAACTCTGTCTCTCATCCACACATGGTTACACCTTGAAAATACCTTTCAGGGTGCGAAACCCGGGCATTTGGGGAAAATTGAGATATTGGTTTTAAACGATTCCCATGAGTTATAGAACATCTTTGACGTATACAGGACCACTCTCACTGACACCAGAGTGCGAAACCCGATGTTTTCAGCACTTGGTTACACCCCTTACGTCGGTTCATTTCGGTGAGGGATTTTAGTAGTCTTGCTTCTATCTAATGATCTCATTTTCCCCATAAATTGATATAAAGATCTTGACTTACTTGGGTGTTATTTGAGGAACCCAGAGCCCATTGTCACAGGATTCCCCAGGGGGTCCATCGACAAGTGTAAATTCCTGATCGCAATCATACAGGATGTAACCTTTATGAGGGACTTCCTTCAGAAATTGGAGCTCATTGTCAGTTAACCCCGTCGGTCCAACATACACCACCTTCCCATTATCCATAAATCCGGGATGATTGCAGAATGCTATGTATTTTAATTTTTATAATCAAGCAATTAAAATTTAATAGTCAGTAAATGTGTCATTCTGATTTCTTGTCTTCCAACTGAAATGATTTGAAGACACGGACTGATGAATTATTTTCCAAGTTGTAGCTGAGCCCTTTAAAAAAAATCGAGCATAATTCATAGGTTTTGAATTGCTTACAGTAAATTATAGAGTCTGGCATTTAATTCTAGGACATCATTATGCTCAAATTGCATTTTCTGACTAAAATACCTTGACAAGATCTACAAGATCGGAGTTAAAACATATAAACAACAGATAGACACAAAAACGTACAAGTAGAATATAAAAGCCCCAGAACCAAATGTTAGCCTCTATATTCTTTCGACTAGATCTCACCTGCCAAAAACCCTGTAATAATTAGGCACGAAAGATAAAACTTATATGAGACTACTGTTGCTCCTCGGTACATTTTCCAAAACTAATCAACAATTGAGTTTAGTTTGTGATGGTGAAGTCAGATTTTTTGGAATGTATGAAATAGTATTGTTTTTGTTTATATTGTTGTTGTCTGAAAAATTGTCTATCCTCGATGCAAAATCCTTTGCATGTATTTTTATGCTTGTCCGTAGGTTTGTTATGATAAATGTCATATCAATATAATATTATATGAATACTAGGCAGCCAGAGGCCCGTATCGGGCCTTATGATAACGTCGTGGATAACCGACTAACAGTTAATTTCAAACAAAAATTCTTAGAGGCGTGAACCAAATCAATAACGGTTCATACAGGGCAAGCTACTGAAGCGACGTATCCTATCTCTGAAGTCTGAAACTTAATTTTGTCCTACAATTTGAAAGCACTCTCACTGATGGTACATTAGGTTATACCCTTGGTGCCCCACAACGGCCACAACCCCCTGTCCAAGGTGCCTAAGCCTTCATTGTGTTAGAATCCCTTAACCTCGCAAATTAAATCAAAACACACTCTGATCCGGACTTTAAGATAAACGTTAAGATATTGATTACCTTCCCCACCACTACATCATGCCAGTGTGAATACTACCAATTACTCGATATCTTAAACGATGATGTCGAAAGAACGACCGTTTTAAGATCTGGTAATCAAAATTTCCAAATTCTAAAACAGCATTTCCAGACGTTCTTGTCGGAAGGAGTTGTCAATCAAAATATCAGTCGTTTTGTTTAAATTTACTTTCTTGTCCGTGTTTAAGCTCATAAGTTCAAAGTTTTTGAACTTTTAAATATCAAAAGTGTTTCTCGACGACTGGAGTTGTAAATTGATGTCATTACATGATTTTTAAAATTTGACCTTTTCGACCGTTTTTGAGGTCAGCAACCATAATTTTGATATTCCAACATAGCCGAAGTGTTTCTCAATGGTTGGTGGTGCTTATTGACATGTCACACGGCCAATCTACGAAAAATATAATCTTGCTCACGTGTGCCCAGGTCACAGGTCACCGATTTTCGAAATCTAATATAGCCTAAAGCCGTTCCGAATTTTTTTATGAATTTTTGGCCGTTTCGGTTTTTCGTTAAGACAGCCCAGTTTTGAGTCTATACACCAACTATCAGATACAAACAGTATACTTTTATGTAGTAGACTAGGCAGGTAGATAAACGGTTAATTACGGCTAATTTTAAACAAAAAGTTTCAGACGTGAGCAACAGCAATTTTTACGATTGCACCTGATAGTTAAGACACGGACACCTCTGGACTTTGCCCTACTCGTTTTTGGTTATTTAAACCAACGTCGTTGTTTAAGGGTTCCGATCTAGAACCCTTAAAACATCCATTCCCCAAGAAATCCCTTCCGTGCCACTGCCCTATCTAAATACTATCATTGAACCCTGCCCCAAACACCCTCCATCCCCATTATCATACAACACTAATCCCTTCTAATCACTAATTCACACTCAAAAGGAGAAACGTTCTAACTCCGAAAATTTGGCAATGACCAAAATTAGACCTTCTGGCCTTCTGAAGGCCAGGGTGCCAAAATTTTGAAAGTCCAGCACAACCGAAAGATTTCTCGGCGGAAGAAGTTGTCAATCGATATGTCACACGATAATTTCGAAATTTCTACGACATTGACCGTTTCAAGGTCAAAGGGTCAAAATTTCAGAATTCCAACATAGCCAAAACATTTCTCGGAGAGTGGCGGTGTAAATCGGTGGCTCACATTACCTCTTTACGAAGAAAAATTCATTAGGTCACGTTAGCCTAGGTCACAGGTCATCGAATTTCAAAATTTCAAAATTGCCACCTCCCTCTAAAAATTATTTGTGAATTTTTGACTATTTCATTTTTTTGATAAGACAACCCAGTAAGAATTGCATACCTGGAACTTGACATAGATACAAATTAGCAATTATATGTATATAGATGATGGTTGGAGAGCGTGAACTGATTGGATTTTTCTGAAAGGTAATTCAGATTGAGAGCTGGAATATACGCACACAGGAAGTTGAAAGCGGTTGTATTTTCAGAAACTGCGAACTGCGCGATTCGGATCTCCAAAACATATCTATTATACAAGACTCCTGGAATAGAGGCTTCATGATACATGTTTAAGGGTTGCCCAGATAGTTTGTCGAATCTGGACAAGAAAATATGAAATTTTAATCGCTTTTACCTGAAAAATTGTTAATTTTTACATCTAAGGGACAAAAATTCCATTCAAGCTTTGCCTACATAATCTGTGGGTCAAACCTAGACTTTCAGTTTGAAGACCTTATACTTTAGGGCAGTGCAGGTAGTGTGTCGACGACCAGAAGCTTAAATTATAGTTGCGATTCCAATCATAACTCCAAAATATGTACCCAAAGTTTGGGTCAATTTGACCCAAACTTTGGGTAACAAAAGTAAAGTATGTGTGGGTCAGTCTGAGACTTTCACTTTCAACTTTCTCTTTGACCTCTGAGCTACTATTTTTATTTTTGGGTTCAGTAGCCGAGTTGACTCCGACGGGTGGTTATCGATTTTGCTCCACCGTCCACGTGCTTCTTTTGCCATGTCTTTACTATATGAGAATTCCAAGAGAAATCAGACTCTGCAAAGATTTATTAGAATTTACTACACGATCTAGCAATCCGTTAGAAAATAGTCAATTCTAACACCTTGCGAACAGCTATAAAAATATTAACTCGCAATTTTTTTCCAGAAGCGACGAAATGACTAATTTATATGAAATTACGATTACTAAACCACAATTTATTAGACTACATTTGATTAATTTCAGAATTGAAATTTCTTCTGATATATTGAGAATTTAATTTACTTCTATTTTTTGTAATTTATTGTTAGCTCTAGATAAATGCAATTTATGTGTCATGTGATTGGTTTCATTGAGGTAACGAGTTCCTACAAATACGCACTACAATATATTCCGGTTTGCGGAAATCACAGCAAGGTTGATTTCACATTGAATCACACCACGATTCCAAACAATTACAATTTACGAGATTATTAATTACTGGGCAGCCAGAGGCCCGTTATCGGGCCTTGAAATTTTAGATAAAGCGTTAGTGGCAGCTAATTTCAAACAAAAAGTCTCAGGCAGGCGTTATTAGTCACAACACCCGAGGGCAGGGGCAAGACACGGACACCTCTGAAAGTTGCCCTACACTTTATTGGTTATTTTAAAACCCGGTTAAACGTCCGATCTAGAACCCCTAAAACATCAATTTCCCAAGAAATCCCGACCCGCTCCCCGCCACTATGCTATATGAATACAATCATTGAACCCTGCCCTAAACATCCTCCATCCCCATTAACATACAACACTAACCACTTCAATTCCCATTCAAAAGGAGATACTTCCACACTCTAAATTCTACTCTAAACAATAACCAAAATTCGACCATTTAGTCATTTGAGGGTCAGGGTGTCAAAATTTAGAAATTCCAAAACAACCAAAAGATTCCTCGGCGAAAGAAGTTGTCAATCGATATGTCACACGATGATTTCGAAATTTAGGCGACTTTGACCGTTTCAAGGTCAAGGGGTCAAAACTTCGAAATTTCAACATAGCCAAAGTATTTCTTGGTAGATGGCAGTGCAAATCGGTGTCTTACATTACAGCTTTACGGAAAAAATTTCATTAGGTCAGGTTAGCCGGGGTCACAGGTCACCGAATTTTGAAATTCCAAAATTGCCACCTCCCTCTAAAAATTATTTGTAAATTTTTGGCAATCTCAGTTTTTGAATAAGTCAACCCAGTAAGAAATGCATAGCTGGAACATCAGCTACAAATGGCCAAATATATGTATATGGATGTTCATATCACGTGACCACTATTGATTGAAGATAAATTAATCCTTCTCTTAAAATAGTCTAGTTTACAGCTCAAAATCCTTATTTAATCAACTTTAATTACTAGTATTTATTAATAGCCTACTTTGCTCTGTGTAATTCCGTTTTATTGCAACCCTTTTTTCATTTAAATATTAGGTTGCCGTTCTTAATTCCTACAATAATATCATCAGTATTATACAAACTTTAAAGTCTAGTTGTTATTCACTAAATAAGTTCTACTCAAGTCCATACATGGATTTACGTTTTCAAATATAATCCGTATCTCAGAGAAGATTTCAAAACTTATATAAATACAATCAGGATTCGCTCGCAGATATGGACAGGTTCAGGATGTGGATTGTCAGAGGGACTTGGAAACGGAAATGTACCACGAGTATTTACAACTAAATAAGTGCCCATGGGGACTTATTTCGGAGGATCTCTTCAGCCTCAGTACCATTTGTTCGAGACGTGGTCATGATTCTGAGCGGAGCAGGTTGGGACGGTCGTTGACCACGAGCTCGTTCCCGTCCTTACAATCAAACTCCACCGTTTCTCCTATGTCCTAGTAGAATCTGACAACCGAAATCGATCCTAAAAATCAATAAGTTTAAACTCATAGTTGAAATTCCTTATCTTGTTCGAAAACATTTAATTGCCGCCAATTATCGTTCCAAGATAGTGGCACCCAGTTTTACATTTGATGCCACTGGCTTTTGACCATTTCCCGTCATCCTGGCAAGGCCATGATAGGTTAACCTTCCATCATGAACCCTGGAAAATATTGAGTTCAATTAGTGCCGTTTTGAACTGAATTATTCTAGCAGATAATATTGGGTCTAAGGAATGCTACAGGCAAACTGCACAATAAAAAGCTAAAAAAAATAGATTCTTTCGATTTAAAAACATACTTTGATTGCAGTCGAAAGTTGCAAGATCCTTGGCTGTGAACGGCCCACTTATTTGGAGATAACCTTTTTCCGGCTCCGTCGGGGATGGACAGTCCACTTCTGTTTGAATAAACTACAGCTAAAAAGAGACTTCTAAAGAGGAGAGGACCGCAAATACGGAATGAAAATTTCAAATTTTTTTTATGTCATTTTTATCTTTGTTTCAATGCGGTTCTAATGGTAAAGACCAAAACCCGCATTGCTAAAGAGAAAGTGGAGAAAATTAAGGAGGAAATGAGCGCGCGGACGTATTTTCCATGTTTGAAGGAAAGGGGAGTGAAGAAGCGATGCAAGGGGAAAAGGAGTTGGGAACTTTTTCGGTCTTGCACTTTTTCCACTTTTTTCTACTTTTTTTCACTTTACCTATTCTGCGTGTGGATCGACTTGATAATTCATAATATGTACAAGTTATAGTGAACTCTTAAAATAGTTTCGTGCAAATTATCTAAATCTCATCCTGTTTCAAATAAAAGCTATAAGGGGCCGTCCATTAATTACGTAACGCAAGAGGGGGGTCTAGACATTTTGTTACGCTCCATAAGAGTTAACATTGAAGGCGGTCATGTTTTGCGTTACGAAGGGGGGGGAGGGGTCTGAAAAATCGTGTTTTTTTGCGTTACGTAGTTAATGGACGGCCCCTAAAATAACCTTCATTATATTGTATTTTAATGAAGGGTCGAAATATTGGCTTATTAAAATTTTGGATTTTCATAGATTCATCATCGTTTAGTTTTGATAATCAAGTGATTATGAAGTTAGAACGAAGAACGAAATTTCTTTATCTCTATTCTCCTCATTTTTAAAGACGGAAAGAGAAAGCATGGCGCACTCCAATGGGGGAGCGAAATAAAAAACCGGAAAAGTTCCCAACTCCTTTTCCCCTTGCATCGCTTCTCCACTCCCCTTTCCTTCACACATGAAAAATACGTCCGCGCGCTCATTTCCTCCTTAATTTTCTCCACTTTCTCTTTAGCAATGCGGGTTTTGGTCTTTACCATTAGAACCGCATTGAAACAAAGATAAAAATGACATAACAAAATTTTGAAATTTTCATTCCGTATTTGCGGTCCTCTCCTCTTAAGAAATGTTATGAAAAAGTTAAAGAATCTATTAATATGTATGAACTCTGGGAGAGCTGTAATTTCCTATCTGTGACTGAACGTATTACATTTGTCATACTTAATAACATGTACAAATTATTTAGGAAGAACAAGCTTGCTTTCTCGCAGCACTCTCCTAACAATCTGATGCCACGAGTTGTGGCTCCGTCATTCAATAGTATAATTTTTAGCCCAGTCAAATGGGCTTATATGATCGTCGTTTCCGTGTGTCCCGTAATTCTTGTGGTCATATTATCTACATCATGGATTACGCTAGCCCTCTGAAATTTTGCATAAAATTGTATCACAACCGAACCACGGCACTGCAGAAAACTGGAATGAAATGGCCAACCCGTTCAATAGTTATAGTCCAAAAACCCCACCGGGTCTATGGAAACGAATGAGAAAATTTATAGAAAGAATTAAGTATAACCTTATAAAACCTTGAAAAAAGTCGAAACTTTGACACGACCTCAGCATCATGGGCCTTAAAATTAAGTCATGAAAATTTGTACAAAAATGTATTCAAGTATTAAGATTCGATTTTTGAAAAAATTGCGATGGGCCCAAGTCTAATTATTCCCATACGGTCAATCTACCAAACCCATTTCTGTTGGAATTGCAATGACCTGAAAAAAAGTTGAAACTTTGACATGACCTCAGTATCATGGGCCTTAAAATTAGGTCATGAAAATTTGTACAAAAATGTATTTAAGTATTGAGATTCGATTTTGTTTTAAAATGCGATGGCCCCAAGTCTAATTATTTCCGTACGGTCAATCTCCCAAACCCATTTCTGTTGGAATTGCAATACCATGAAAAAAGTCGAAACTTTGACACGACCTCAGCATCATGGGCCTTAAAATTAGGTCATGAAAATTTGTACAAAAATGTATTCAAGTATTAAGATTCGATTTTAAATAAAATTGCGATGGCCCCAAGCTCTTTTGCGTCTCTACGGTCTATCCGCCACACCGATGTATCGGATTGACTGGGCTGTATTGGCTGCTTGGAGTAGTTTTAAGAATTCGACTATATATAAAGGTGTGCTCTTTTATGGAATAGTTTACCAAATGATTGGGTGCTAAATTCTATAGGTTATGATAAATATAAAGAACTAGTTAGAGAATGGATAATTGCTAAAAGGCAAAGTGAATATGTTAATAAATTCATCACAATCGGACTGATACTGGACTGTATTTTGATACTTGTATGATTATTGTTGTAACCGAGATCTGTGTCACGGATGGAAGAACAGAATGTAATAATTTTGAATCTATTTGACACATTAATAAAGTTTAAATCAAATAAATCAAATCAAAGCTATGCTGTGCATTCAACTAAACGTTCGATTTAGCGATCTTTGTCAAAGTTTGCAACGTTTTATTTTATTTTTCCCGTATTATAGATGAAAGATCAGAATTGTTGTGTAATCTAATAAAACTCATAGTGTATTGCCTCCTATCTCTAACTCTGTGAATATTCATTCAGTTCTTGCCATGTATTAATGCCGTAAGCATTTAACTTATTTTCCATTTATTGAATATCTGAGTTACTATTGAGTTGATATCTCGACATGGATAACATCACTACAATAAAATGTAATCTGAATCCACCACCACGTAAAAACGTCAACCAATCAATCATTAAAATATGTATCTAAGTAAGTAGATTACCAAATATAAGCAGGCTGTTGCTCCGTGGTTGATTTTCTACATTCTCATCCAACCCATTCATATTGATATCGGCAAGAGCGATTATTTTGGTGCCGATAAGCATGTGTTGACATCAGTAGCAAGCCACCTGGAGAGCCGACAATCACATAATCCCCATATATTAGATTAGTAAATTGATTAATGAATGACAAATCAAATGACATTGTTGCATTGCGCTCAAGTAAAACGTTAAGAGCAAACGCTGGAAGAATTTTTCCAATAAACCTCATATGATATTGTGTAGTTGTAATTGACTTTTGTATAGTTTTAATCTTATCTATTATTTTCTCAAATAATTTAACTGATAATTTACTGATTGCGTGGTTTGCTTTTTATCTGTACACGAAAAGGCAGCAATACCTGAGCCGCATTAATTTTTAAAATTTTGTGCAAGTATCTTAATCATTTTTATGTTGTTAAGATTTTAGTAATTATTTAACGTAGAGTCGTTCGTTTTCATTCATAAACGATGTTAAATAATCACCCCAATTTAATCGCGGATGGAAAATTTCAAACTGGTAATTAATCAAGCAATAATATTTTAGTACGAAATACTTTAAAATAAAAAGATGTATTCATGTTTCTTAAATAGAGGAGACAGGTGGTATAAAACAGGACAAACTAATTGAAAAATACACCTCAATTTTACAAGATATTTTAATCGAAAAACAAAATCGTTGGTGTAAAGAAAATGGGTCCGATTTCTACTCCGCCCATCCCGACAAAGATATGTGTAAAGCGTTAAAAAATAAAATTGAAGCGCGTGACATTCGACTGTGGGATACTAGTTTGTGTGTCAAATGGTTGCTTGAATTCACATGGCAGTCCGGAAACGAACTAAGCAAAAAACAAATCAAAGCTCTTGACACCCTGAGACAAATTAGAAATTCCTCAAAACACCGAGCTAAAGCAAGTCACGTCTCAGACGATGACTTCAAAGAAAGTTGTCAAAAAGTAATGGACGCTCTGACTGAACTAGGTACCTAAAATTTTAAGTTACCACTCAAAATCATTCTGGTTCGTTGCAATATCTGTTAAAGGCAAAGAAGCTTACGTTTTCTTTAATAACCTACAAATAGTTAAAAATATCCTTGAAGTAAAACAACGCACTATTAATAGGCAGGTGGCTTTCGACACGTAGTACTGACATGTTACATGCAACCTAGCTCCGCTTGAAATGTCAGTCATTGTACTGAAAAGCGTTTGGTCTTACGCTATAATATGACCCTATTTTTTCATTATTTAAACACGAAATTTTTACCACATTTTTATTGTTAAGTTTTGATGTAACATATTTTCAGTAGAACTAGGACTACCTCCCTAATTTTAAAATATTACAACAATTTGGAAAGGATCAAATATGTTTTGCTGCAACTTGCAATGTGCTCAACTATAACGTAATTGTTTTTTTTAACGAACACTCCGGTTTTGGTGCGAACAAATAAATATTATAATTTAAAGATTATGCTCATTCTATTATCTATTTAAATATTTTAGGTATTAAACAGACCGCCATTCAGCAAATCATTAATGAGGCTGGTGACACTGTTATCATTAATAAACAGAGACTGTCGAATGGCATAAGTGAGATAACGAAATTCAAAATGTCAACTTCTTCAATGACATGTGATGACAAACTTCCTCGTCCAATCAATGAAATTCGCAGAGAGTCTATTGAAGGTAGAAACAAACAAGATTTTGTTCACTTTTTAGTTTCGATGTAAATAATATTATAGTCTGGGCAAGAATAGTTAGCACTCATTTTGCATGTTAAACTTTAATCGCGCTTAGTTACAAATTTTTTAAATAAGACGCTATGGGCCGTTCGTAGATTACTTTATTTGTGAATGATTGATGTGATTTAAAATTTGATTCCCTGCCCCTACTATACCTATTTTAGAAATAAAATATTCGAAATTGTTCATTGTACTCATACTGAAAAATTTGCAAACTTCTTTATGAACGGTTCGTTTGCATATTTTTAATGTTCTTCCTTAGTTACTGTAAAATTTTAAAATTTGTAAAATGAGTGCCAACTATTCTTGCCCAGACTATAGTCATAATGTCATTTTGATTTATATGTGTGTTCAGAATTATAACAATACCATCGACCCGGCCGGCATACCCTGAGAGATGGTGGGGTTAGCTCACCGTTTACATAAAGTTTCTATTAGTAATTTTAAGGTTTTATAATACAAACTGTTGTATTTACTGTCACCTCAAAACAAATAGATTTCATCATAAAAATCAAATTATTTTATCAATAGTATTTTGAAACATATCGGTCATTTTTTTATGAAATGGATTAAATTAGCCATATTCCAATTAAAAATCCTATTCGATAGCCAAGACTTTTTGAAATCAAATAACTATCTCTATCTTCTGGCACCTTCGTTCATTGCGATAAACCTTTGAAACATAATATTTTTCTACACTTAGTAACTATTGCCAAGACGATGTCAATTTTTTTGAAAAATATATTGTCAAAAATATTAATTTAATTTACACAATACTCTGATAAAATTATAAAATTGTAACACGGAAAATAAAGTATTGATTCTCTGTGCCGGTGATTTTTTCCTAGCGCACTCACAAGGCCCGTTAGGGTCATGATATCAACCTAATTTGTTTTCATCGGAAAGACAATTTAATAGCCAACACGTTGTACTGGGTCAAAATCCTATCCATCACGGATTTTGCGTTATAAATAAATACCCGAAACAATGCATCACCATTTTGGCTTACAATGCTTTTTTAAGGTGATCCCATTCGAAATTTGAACTTTTGACACTGTGAGTGCACTAGTAAAACAATCAAGCAAGTATGCAACTAAACTAACAGACGGCTTTTATAAACTATTGTCTTCTTGGTTTTGTGATAATTCGGAGACAATTTTTTTTAATACGAGGTGTTCAAATCTGGATAAATCTGTCCTTGATTTAAATTTGAATTGTCTGATCAAGTTGAGGCAAGAATGGCAGAAAAGGTTCGAGGTAATTAGCATCACATCATATTATATCGTATCCCTTTGTATTCCAGTCCAGTCACTATTCTCCAATTTCTCGGCTGCGTATGAAACTTAAATCCTGTTGGATAATAATTAATTATTGATATAACAAACCATTGGGCACGACTCAACGTCTGTACGGACCTCTTGTCGTAATACTGTGAATTTAGATTAGGCGACATAAGTGTCAGCGACAAAGGTCACAAAGTTGTCAGGCGAAAAAAAGTGTCAGATTAAAAAAATGCACATAACTCTTGTTTGTGTCTTGTATCGGATCACTTCACTCTAGTTTTTTGGATGTAATTGATAATTTGTTATTTTTTGATGATGTATTTTTTAGAGAAACTGTGATACATAATTACTAAATACATTTTAAAAGTAAGACTTAACGTGCTGTATTGATTTGATTGCCCATTATCAGAGAGGTTACTTACCATCACCAGATTAAGGTTGCATGCAATTGGATAAGATTTCCAAAAATATCGAACACCTCTGTCCCCTGATTCTTTTTGTGCCCTGACATATATATGTCGCCTGATACCTTTATCGTTGACTAGTTTGTCCTTATACTTTTAAGTCTAATGGAGTGGATGAAAAGGAACAGATTCCAGATAATAGAGGCGAGGTTAAAATGCCTTAAAATTGCAAAAGAATCATTAAATTTCAGATCGAGTTTTAGAGCTAGGTGACGTGGGCCTGATGGTGGGAACGTTTGTGGGAAATCCTGTTCTTTGCGGAAACTGGAAGAGTTTCTACCGTCGACTGGGCTTGGAAGAGGCGCCATTGAGAAGCAGGGATACCATGGTGACCATTGGTCATCTTCCCTTCAAGGAACTCTTCACGATCATGATGCAAGAATGGATCGCAAAGAATGCTGGTTCCCAACTTAGAGATCTCTTGCACATCCTCACTTTGGAAAACAATATATTAGCCGTCAGTAAGTAAAAAAACGGTACAACGAATGTACTCAATCTCTGCTAACTAGATACTCTGAGAAAATTACAAAAAATAGCAATAGAGCAATAGCGGATAAGCCGTTGAAATGCAAACAAACAATAATCCGTCCTCTGTATGTGATAAATAATAAAATATAGACCTATATTTTTTCAGATCATCTTAAAACCGCGTTTCGGAATGACCGGAGGTGAAACAAAGTTCGTATCTACCAGAGGCTTGAGCAATATTGTCATTTCAATAAACCTCTGGAACCGTTTTCCTATATATAAAATGAAAATAAATAAACCTTCCCAATCAATGTTATTTTCGATTTGGTTTGATCCTGGGTGTCCTTGCGCTTGGTCTGGCAGAGTAAAACTATATTCAGCCACATATGCATATAGTCTGTATTCCTATAAAGAATGAAACGAGTTTTATCCGGTGAGTCCTAACCTAACCTAACCTAACCATACCTACCCCTACCTACCTCGAATAGCTCGGTATCCTACCCCTACCTACCTTGCATAGCTTGATATCCTACACCTACCTACCTCGCATAGCTCGGTATCCTTCACCTATCTACCTCGCATAGCTCAGTATCCTACCCCTACCTACCTCGCATAGCTCGGTATCCTTCACCTATCTACCTCGCATAGCTCGGTATCCTACCCCTACCTACCTCGCATAGCTCGGTATCCTACACCTGTCTACCTCGCATAGCTTGGTATCTTACACCTATCGGTTCCAGGCGTTATCACCAACCCCTTTGCATAGCTCGGTATCCTATCCCTACCTAACTTCTTAACCTGGATCAACTGTTTTCTTGACATTTTGGGGCCTGCCGGCGGGGCCCCTGCCGGGGGGCAGGAAAGTGGGGTGTTAAATGCCATACCGTCCAGCAAAGGGGGCGAAAATTAATAAAATTGAACAACAATCGAATGTGACAACAATCAACATGTAAAATACCTTAAATTGAGAAAAACTCGTACAAAACTGATTTTTAACCGTTTTTTGGGTTAGTTTTTGGCACATATTTTACGAACGCTTCTGAGATATCACAATCTAGTTAGTGATATAAATTCATATTTAAATTGTTAACAACATTTTGCATCATTTTTCCACACATAGAATCATAAAGGACCTTAAAATACAGAAAATCCGAAAAAATCCGATTTTTACCCGGTTTTCGGGGTTAATCTCAGTAACGCTTCGTTGACACAGCACTTTTTATTGCAGATTCGGATTCAACGTCAAATTTTCCACAAAATGGTATATAATATGTCTAGATTTAAAAAATTGACCTGAATATATGTAATGGTAGTAGTGTATACTAATAATTATAATTCTAAGAAAATCAAAAGAGGGGGGCTTTATTTCAAGATATACGGTAGACTTAAACAGAATTTAAACTTGAGACATCTGTCATCCGTATTAAAAACTGCCATAAAACCACAAGTTACCTGAGTCCCATACACTGTGATGTTAGGGGCAGGGGGTGCGGTCTCGTTCCGATTCAGACTTCCGTTCTTCGTCAAGGACGTATAGGGGCCGGAAGGTGAGAAATGTCGGGGCAAGAAACGTCTACAAATTAGCCATTTCATTAAATTTTTAATTTTTTCAAGATAGTTAAAACCTTTAAACCAGCGTTAATTATAATAATTAAGCCCTACTTTCAGATCGGGGTAAGGGGGCACTCCAAGTTCGGGTCCCTAGGATCGTTTCATTCCTCGAGTATTCCAGGTCCGAGCGTTCTGGAAGGGGCTTGCATTCCCCATCTATTGTAATTAAATGAAGATGAGCATTTAATTTGGAAACATTTCCAACAATAGAGCAACCTGAGTAGTTATTTAGGGATAGGGAGTTATTCGAGAGTCTGGCAGTAATATAGGGGAGTTAGGTATGGGGATGGGACTTATTTAGGTGTAGTTCCTTGAGACAGTTATGTCAATCCTATGGGCATGTCGTCCAGGATGTGTCACACCCTCCGTTATCTTCTTCTTGAGCATTTTCAATTCTTAGCCGGTATTGAGAAAATTCGGAAAAATTAGTGATTATTTGCATTTAGGGTGAAATTACCTGCGAGAGCTGGATATATCCCAATGCGACTTGCCGAATTCTTAAATTATGAAATTCAAAACAATTCAATTATTAAATGCAAATGAATGAATGCGAGCACAAGTTTTTTAAACTTACTTCTTATCCAGAGGCATTCCATATGTAACCTCCTCCCAGGGTAGACAATCTATAACAGAATTTTAATAATAATAAAAATCTTCCATTGATTTCGACAAGGAACTGCTAAGAAATTCACTCACCAATCCACCATCATTGCTCTGGACTATGGAACCGTGTTGATACCGAAATAGGATCCTTGGAGACTTGTCTCTAAAAAAATGATTAATTAAAATTACAATTAATTAAGCCTAGTCAATTGGTTTTATTAAGTTAATATTACTCTCCTTGAATGAACTTTGGGCGAACGGCTCCCTCCAGCCGAAACTTGCCAATCTCGACCAGCGGAGTAGCCGCACTGCTCTTCATATGCGAGCTGCTTTTTATGCGAGTTCAAAGTTAAAATTTAAAACAGTTGCGGTGTATCTTATCAAAAGTTGGAAGGTTGGAGATATTCATTTCTGTTTATCATATCGAAGCTCAACCAGTTGGTCTTGAAGTTGTATTTATAAGTAATTGTGCTGAAAACAGGCGTTTTAAATTATTAATGCGATAGTTGGGCAGGAAGTCATATGATTTAAAGTGCCTCTGACTCAACATTCACACGAAATACCGAGTCCTTGGCTCAACTCACAGTTAACTAACATGACATGTCGTATCTAGGGAATACAAATTCTATTGATTTCAGTAGAGCTGAAAAACAAACTATCCAAGCTTCCAGATAAGTTGGCGAAGAAAAGACAGAACTTCAGTAGAGTTCCGACATTTTAATAACACCCACTTAACAATAGGATAGTTGAGTCGCATCGCATACTAAACACCTAACCACGATGATGTCAGTAATTATTTTGCTATTGTTACTCAAGAGATCAGTTTCAAATCCAGCCTTAAAGTTAGATCTGAAGCCGATGGATAACTGCTGCGTTCATTACAAAACCCTGCACGAGGGGTGGCACTATACGGACGTTTTATCAACAGTGATTCAGAGAAATCAGCTGAAACCTTCCACAGTTTCCAATCACAATATAACTCCAGTTCAACCAAACCCGAATTTCTTTGAGCAATGTACCATTAATCTCATAATTGAAAACGGTAGGCGTAGTTTTGGATACGAAACGGAGATTGACATCACTAATTACATGTTCCTCAGTAACTACAATTACAGGACTCAGAATCATTCCTACTTCGTTTTCATCTCAACTAAACACTTGACTAAGGAGCGAACTGTCAACCCGTGGTTTCAAAAATATCTGGACTCATGTTCAGCTTCAATTTTCTTCGTATCTCTTCTTAAGATCCGCCTCGACACAGTTCCTCACTCCCAATTAGATGAGCAATATCTCGGATACGACTGGTTTTTTTACTCTCCTTTCAACACCAATTGGAAAAAGCAAAAGCATCAGAGCACGCCAATTCAAATTCAAAGACCCTTGGACTATCAAAACGTTTGGAAAAAATCTAACTATACCATCTTTGTTCTGAAGGAACATTTGGACCAAGATTGTGCTACTATAATCTGGGACTACTTGAAGGGAACCCTGCCGTTTCTTGATAACAATAAGAGTTGCTCAGAGGAGGACGTTGTTTTGAAAACCTTGGGCGTTGATCTTGGGATCCAAATTGCATACCAACAGTTGAGGGATGATTCGATAACTACGTCTTTGGCAATGTATGGCGGATGGATTGACAGCTATGATCTTCAAGTCCTTGGCAGCCTCTACTATCTCGAGATTTTCTCCAACCACTTGCTCTACTGCATCCCAAGAGTTCAAAGGGAACGGCTGTCCCTGTGGGTGTGGCTCTATCCTCTTCGACATCAAGTTTGGTCAAGCCTGGTCCTCTGCCTCGCGGGCTTAACTCTGTACATCCTGGCAGAGAACAAGTCCTGGGATTTAGGATCCATTTGTGAAACGGCCCTTTTGATTTGGGCAGCTCTTATGAGACAAGGAATTGAGGGGATAAAATTCACAGCCCTCGTCGCTCTCTTCTCCATGTTTTCTTACGTTGCTCTTACCACTTACACTGAAATCTTAGCAGCCGAGCTAATCATTCCAGTCCAACCAACTCCATTTCCTAACCTGTTCCAAGTCATTGAAGGAGGTTACAAAATTGTAACTTGCAAAGGCGAGCATGAATTGGATCTCAATCCCAGAACAGTATTACTGCCGGCCTTTAATCGTTCTAATATCGAAAACAAGGTGAATGAGTCCCTTGTTTTTGGCTGTCATTCGATTGAAAGGATTGCGGACCTTTTGTCGACTGGAGATAAGAAATTGGCTTATTATGAGAGCTTTGGATTCGGGAAATACAGGTTGTTGGAGCTGCAAGCCTTGCTACCCGCATCCCACTGTTTTCGAGTTGAGGAGGAGGTGCGATCGGATCCAGTTTTTGCAGTCTTTTACACTAGTACCCGGGACTATCAGGTTCGGAGGATGGGCCAGTTGTTCGAAATCGGAGTTTTGGGTTTCATTAGAACAATGGCGTACCATGCAAACTTGATACAGAAAGGTTTTGTGGAAAGGACGCTGGAAACCTTTGTTCCTTCATCTGATATAACGATGAAAAATTTGAGATCCTTTTTTCATTTATGTCTCGTAACAAGTGGAATGGCCACATTTGTATTTATCTGCGAAAAACGTGGGAAAACTGTAACTTTCGACGTTGGGCGGAACTTAAAAATTTACAGGACCCTTAGTCAAGGCTGGGGTTTATTCACAGGGAAAATCAATAAAAAAATTTCAAAACTTCGGCTCAGGGTGGAAGCCAGTGAAATAATTATTTGTCAAACTAAAAATACTTAGACATGAAGTTGTAAGTCCCGAGGGGGTGTGGTCGTAAGGTGTATAACATTAATTCATAATTGCGATAAACACAAATATGAATCTCACAGCTTAATTACGTATTAGAATATAGAACGTATAGATTTTAGAATAGAAGATAAGTTAGTCTATATTATGTGTTTGACATTTGATTGTAATAATATTATTGTAATACGCAAAATACGAGTATTGTATATGCTTTAACTAAAAGTGTTGTTAGTGGCACATTTTTTTCAAAACATGTTCCTTAAGACATGGTAAAAATATATATGCGAAAAAATACGATATCTTTATATATAATATATGAGCATTAATAGTATTTTAGATAAAAACGCTTAAAATTGTTAAGAACAGCCTATCCATAGAACTATAAGGGTGAAACGTCATTTCAAGTGTGAATCTTAATCAAATTATGTAAAAAACAATGAAATCGTCGATTAAAATCAAATCAACTTGCCCATATCGAATAGCATTGCACATTAGGCTTTAATGTGCCAAATATGTTTTAAGGGGTTTCCATAATAAAATGTGACCTCAAAAGTATGCCGAAGAGGGAGGCAGAGTTATTTCGATGATTTTCGGGTGGGGAATTATTACGGAGGCTTAATTTTTTCCTACAATTATATTTTATTTGAATTGAATTTCATTTAAATTGCATTCGTTCATAGATTCCATGTATAAATCTTAGATAGTTCACCTATGTTTTAGTTGGGTAAGTTATAAATTAAATATGCCAATACTTTCCATGCTGATCATCAATTTAACTAAAAGCATATCATGACACATGAAAGACACGAAACGTCAAATACATGGCTTATAATATAAAAGTTGTATAACTCCCTGGACACCGAAAAATGTCCCAAGACTCATACAGTATACACAGAAGATCTTGATTAGTCTATTCTACAATGATATCTAATTGTAAGTCTTTATTTCCTAACATGAGAAGCTAAGAAGTTTAAAACCAGAAAATTTCGTTAGCTGTAGTCTTATAACCTCCTAACTACACGATGAGTTTTCGATTATTAAGTGTTGAAAACACTTTATGCGAATGACAAGGCCGTCTGTCCGTCCGTCTGTCCGTCCATCTGTCCGAGCAGTAACTGGAGAACTGCTTGACCTACGGTCACGAAATTTTGTACACTTATCCTAGGGTATAAACACAGGCTAAGTTCGAACTTGGGTCAAATCCGTCGCACCCCCTGACCCCCATAAATTAAACCCCCCAAAACACATTTTAAACAATATCTAACGAATGGATTAATCTATAGTTACCAAACTTCATACACATGTTGTTAAAGTTAAGACAACGGCTACGTTTGAACTTGGACCAGTTCGGTCAAGCCCCCTGATCCCCATAAAATTGACTCCCCCAAAACACATTACAAAGCTTAATTCTTGACTGGGTTGACATGGAGTCACCAAATTTTGTACACTTGTTCCTTGGGTCATAACCAAGGCTTACAAGGGAACATCCCCAACTGTACCACCCCGATATTTTTTAAACTAGTCTCATTCGAAAGCTAAAGTCAAATGATGAAACTTTAACATTGGAACTATAGGCCGCTAAAATATATTTGACCTGGTAAAGTAGGTCGGAAGGTCAGGGACTGCGCAGTTTACGTTTAAAATTAGCGTTAGTGAGAAGGGGAGGAAGAAGAGAAAGTCGACTTTCTCCCGTTTCACCAGAAAGTTGCGTCGGAGATAGGGGAGTTAACATTGGAGGAGCCTTCAAATTAACATTGCGCTCGAACGAGCCTTTGCTCGAAATTCAAACGTGGATTAACTATAGGGATCCTTGAAATACCTCGCGCTTCTTGACCTTCCGACCTACTTTACCAGGTCAAATATATTTTAGCGGTCTATAGTTCCAATGTTAAAGTTTCATCATTTGACCTAAGCTTTCGAATGAGACTAGTTTAAAAAATATCGGGGTGGTACAGTTGGGAATGTTCCCTTGTTAGTTCGAACTTGGGTACAATCGGTTACACCCCCTGACCCCCATAAAATAAACCCCCCACAAAAAGCATTAAATTCATAGAAATCACTGACATATTTGAGACTACCGCTTACATAGTCTACATAAACTCTATGTCTCTCATCCACACATGGTTACACCTTGAAAATACCTTTTAGGGTGCGAAACCCGTGCTTTTTGGAAAAATTGAGATATTGGTTTTAAAAGATTCCCATGAGCTAAAGAACACCTTTGACGTATACAAGACCACTCCCACTGACACCAGTTTGCAGTACCCGGGCTTTTGGGGTACATTGAGATATGGGTTTTAAAATATTCCCAGGGTGCGAAACCTGATGTTTTCAACACTTGGTTACGCCCGTTACATCGGTTTATTTTATCAGTATCAATTCGTTCATTTTCATATATTAGATTAATTAGAAAATATGAAAGACTGATAATATACAATTCAAAATTTCCAGAGTGGGATTTGTAGACTCTTCTGAGCCTTCTGGGGGGTCTGTTTAACTGGAGGAACTCGTTCCAGAACTTATTGACCTTCGCCCTCTGCGGCAGTTACGGGGTCTAGGATTACGTATAATCCTAAAATAGATTTGATGTTCTCCTCGATGAAACCGGAAATGTCGGTAGTGGCGGTCACGAGTCCGTGAAGTGTAGCAACCTCGATTAGATTCATGGCTGAATCTGGTGTGACTGCTTCGACGAGTCCCTGATCGCAAATATTCTTGAGCAAAGGGAGATCGTACTTTTCGGCTGCATAAATCATCTCTTCCGCAACTTCAGCCCAGCTCCCGTCCAAAGTTCCGGAATATAAGAACTTGAGGAGTATGTCCACGGCCTTGGAACTGATATCGTCGATTTTCACACATCCCGTCGCAGTTTCCGCCATTTCCACTGCGAACATTGTCAGAAACACGGGACTCTGGGCTGCCAAAATACAGCGATGAGCGCTGAAGACCTTGAGATCTTTTGTCTGGATGACCACGTCGGAGTTGACCCCAGATTCCAAAAGCTTGGAAAGGTTGCCTAAGACTGCTGTCTTAGATGAGCTCTGCAATCGCAACAACTCCGGCCTCTTCTTATCCGTAAAATCAACGTTGATCGTCTTGGCTCCAAATATTTGCAATCGTAGGTTGATAGTTAGGGTTCCATTCTGAAGGTATTTCGATGAATCAGCCAACAGGTCCTTATGCAAAAAAAGCCCATGGCCACAACCTGACCCCCACCTAAAGTTAGTCTCCAATGGACCAATGCGATTCCCTCTTCCATTTTCGTCCGGGTTGAAGAGATAAGTGTAACTGACTGGAATCTTGTGGACTTTTGAGGTGTCACTTTTGGGATGGTTGACGAGGTAGAGGACAATTCCCTCCTCATCATCGTCATCAGCATCACTAACGCTACTCTCGCTTGTGTCACTGTCGTCATCTTGAGGAGCAGGACGGTCATTTGTCCCCAACTTGAAATACATTGACCATTTTGAGGGCATACCGAAGTTATTTTTGACCTCGAAGTCTAATGGTTTAATGGACTGAAGGGAGTCCTTGTCTTTCTCCAATCTCTTGAAATCCTCCAGTTCCCATTTTACTTTCCGGACAACGGAAGGAGTTCTCGTGACGAACCTCAGTTCCTGTTCCGCATCAGCTGAATCCACGTTACTTTTCTTCTGGACCTGACTATTCATTTCCCTTCAGTGTTCAGTCAGACTTTCGAATTCCCGAGTCTTAATTGTTCCTGTTCCTCACAAAATGATTCCAAACGGTCGGCGAAAAAGAGTTGAATTCTTCGTTTGTCGTTAAAGATCAGGATCAGGAGCCCTGGTTTCATTAAAACTCGAAATTAAAATCCGAAACGGGGTGATATCGGTGGAGCGTTTGCAGAACATCAAATTCAAATTGATAGATTTAACTTTAACTTAAGTTCATCTACGCCAAATAAATACAGTTTTATTGATAAATTTTTTTTTTTTTTTTTTTTTTTTTTTTTAAAAACTCTACCCTAGGGTAGAATTCAGATTTATTGAGACTGGTCAATTCAGACCAACTATCAATTTTGTAAATGATATGTAAATTATGTGATTTATTATACACGAGGGAACCAGTGTTCACTCATGATTTTTGAGTAACTTATAACTTATATCAGGTCAGAGGGTTTCTTCCTCTTCAGCCTTCTTGTCAGCTTGTCTGTGTTGAGTAGTTGCTTTGCTTCCTCATTTGTGTGGATTTGTAGTTTGCTCTGGTGTTTGAGAGCATATTGGCTTATAACTTCATGTACCATGGGTACATTCAAGTCTTTATGAATATCCTTATTTCTTATGTACCAGGGTGCGTTTACTGCATTCCTTAGTACATTATTCTGAAACCGTTGTATCTTGTTGAGATGACTTTGACCTGCACAGCCCCATAATTGGATTCCATATACCCAGACTGGTTTGAGCACTTGGTTATAAAGTAGTATTTTGTTATATATTGATACATGTGAATGTCTTCCCATGAGCCAATATAATTGTCTATATCGTATTCTTAATTCTGATATTTTAATCTTGATGTGTTCACTCCATTTGAGCTTAGCATCCAGGTTCATTCCTAGATATTTGGCAGAGTTGTGATAGGGTACTGTTGTTCCATTCATCACAAGATTGGGCGTTTTTTTGAGTCTTTTGTTAGTAAAGTTGATATGAATGGCTTTGGAGTCATTCAATTTAATTCTCCATTGTTTTGTCCAAGCGGCTATTTTATCCGATGAGACCTTTAGTTTGGCTGTTGATTCTTCAACTGTCTTTGCTACTGCTAAATTAGCAGTATCATCTGCGAATGTAGCACTAGTTACTGTTGATATTTCAGGTAGGTCACAGGTGAATAGTACGTAGAGTACCGGTCCAAGTACTGAGCCTTGGGGGACACCTGCATTAATTGGTTTTAGTTCTGAGTAGGCTTCACCTTGTCTAACTCTGAACATACGATCTGTGATGTACGATTCAAGGAGTTGTACTAGCGGATTTGGCAGTATTATGTTGAGTTTGTATAAGAGGCCTTTGTGCCAAACTTTGTCAAATGCCTGAGCCACATCCAAGAGAAGTGTTGAGCATATTTCTTCTTTCTGGATGGCTTCTTCTATGATGGATGTTATTCTATGCACTTGTTCGATAGTAGAGTGTTTCTTTCTGAATCCAAACTGATGATTTGGAATTAGCTTTTTTTCCTCGATAATAAGCATTAATCTTTTCAGGATAAGCTTCTCAAATAGTTTAGACATTATTGGTAGTAATGAGATTGGTCTATATGATTTCAGTGAGGTCGGGTCTTTGCCTGCCTTAGCTATCATGATCATTTCTGCCACTTTCCAAGAGTCTGGAACGTGTTTAAGTCTGATGGCTGCGTTGAATAGAATTAGCAGCATGCGGAATCCTTTTTCTGGGAGCATTTTCAGAATTTGCCCAGTTATGAGATCAAATCCTGGAGCTTTGCGGGGATTGAGATTAGTTTTTATTTCTTGTTTCAGTTCTTTCAAGGTTATACTACTCATTTGGGTGTTATCCGTAGTGAGCGATTCCTGTTGGGTGGGATCTGGTTCATTACTTTCATTTGGTGTGAAAGTTTCTTCTAATAGGTTAGCAAACGCGTCCGCTTTTTGTTGTTCGGTCCTGGCCCATTCATCGTTTATTAGGATTGGTGGGATTGGGATTGCTTTCTTTGTGAGTTTTTTTGTGACTTTCCACAGAGAGTAGTTAGTACTACTTTCTGCAGTCAAGTTTTCTAGAAAGCTTGTTGTTCTTGCTTCATTGATTTCTTTAATTATTCTCTTAATTTGTTGTGCTTTGTTGTTTAATTCAGTTTTGAGGATTGGATTACGGGATTGCTGCCACTTCCTCCGCAATTTTCTCTTTTCACTTACTAGTTTTCTAACTTCCATGGGGTAGCATTGACCTTTCACTTTTTGGGTAATTGGTTTTGTGTTACTCCACATGGTATTTTGGATTAGTTTTGTAAAATCAGAGACAGCTGTGTTTAGTTGTTCTTTGGTTCTTAGCTTTACATTACAGTTAAGTTGCTCTGTAAGTTGACATTTGAAGCCATTCCAGTCTGTGGTTTTATTACAGAGGGTTGGTTGGCTTTGCTTGTATATAACGCTATCGCTCATGGTGAGGATTTGTGCAGAGTGATCTGAGTCAAGGTCGAAGTTATCTTCTATTTTGACAAAGTTGTTAGCAACTTTCCTTGATATGAAGAAGTCAAGCGAGTCTGGTATTTTTTTATGGTCTGTTGGCCAATATGTTGGGTTTCCAGTGGCGTGGATGTTGCAGTTAGCTAGTTGTATAGCTTTATTTAACTCTTTGCCTTTGGTGTTTTCAAGTCTTGATCCCCATGATGGATGTTTAGCATTGAAGTCTCCTCCAATTATAAACCTCTCTCCCATATGATTGAGGATGTTTTGGTAATCTGTTGTTTTTAGGTTATGTTTTGGTGGGATGTACAACGCCCCTGCTTTTATATTTTGTTTGGTTGAGGTTATGGAGATTACTGTAAGTTGTACTTGGTCCAACTGTAGATTTTTCTCTTCTATATGTTTGATGTTATTCCTTATTAGTATAGCACTGCCTCCATGGGCCTGGTTATCCGGGTGGGGGCAATGGTAGACGTCATAGTTTTTGAATTTTATATAAGATTTATTGGTAAGATGGGTTTCTGAGATGAAACATATATCTATTTTCTGGTCATTTAGTACAAGTGTAAGTTGAGATTTGTGGTTTAGTATGCTATTGGCATTCCAGTTTAATATTCTTAAGTCATTACTTGGCATTTTTATTTTGTTGTTTATTGCCCTTGATAGCAGCAAGTTCTTTTTCCATCCTTTCCATTTTACCAAGTATTTGGGTGAGGATATCAGAGATGTTAGGGTTTGAATTTTGTACATTGGATTTTTTTGTAACTTGAGAGTAAGTTACATTCTCTCTTTGCAGGTTTGTTGAGTGTTGGCTATGGGAAACCGGTTTATTAGGTTGGGTATTCCTTGCTGTGTTATTGTTGGATTTTTTGGTTGTAGATTTTTTATCTCTCAACTCTTGTAGCTTTTTTGCCACACTACATCCTCTGTAGTTGGCAGGGTGTTGTTCCTTGCAGTTGAAGCATTTTGGGGGTTCATGCACTGATTTTGTGCATTTTATTGTCTCATGGTTGTTTCCACATTTAACACAATTGTAGTTGTTACTACAATATTTCTGTGTGTGTCCGAATGCTTGACATCTTTTACATTGGGGAATAAGTTTATTTTTCCTAATGTTTTCTATGGATATCTTCATATGACAGATGTATTGGATCTCATGAATCCTTTTTACGTCTTCCTTTGGATCAAAGGTGAGCATGTAGAGTGGAAGTTTTATCTTTTCCACTTTATTATCGTTCTTGATAAATCTTATTTTTTGATTTACTTGCTGGATAAGAAATCCTTCATCTTTGAGCCATTCATAGACTTCACTTTCTGGGATATGATTTGCCAGATTTCGGGCCATTACTTTGATTGGTCGTGTTTGCTTATTTTCATAAGTGTGGAAATTGGCATTAATTTCTACTAGGTGGCTCGTGAGTGTACGATATTCACTTTCATGATCCACATTTATTTTAATTTTTTGATCATTTAGCCTTACAGCTTTAAACGTCATATTATCGTCTGTAAGTTTACTTCTGGCTGAATTTAAGTCTTCACTATTTATTATTATTGGTGGGGGCTTTGAGGCCAATTTGTTGATGGGAGTATTTGGTCCCTCTTTGGCTTGTTGAGGTTTCGCTATTTTAGCTTTCTTTTTATTTTCCTGTATTATCCAGGAGTATTGACTTGTGGTTTCTTGTTCCACAATTCTTTCTTCTTGATCATCGTCAGGGTATCCTGTCAGTGCGATCTGGAGTTTGGTGATTTGTTGGTCTTTTTCTTTGATTACATAGTGTAATCTTTGCATTTCAGCTTTCAGTTCGTTATTTTGGAGGAATAGTCCTTCCAATTGTTGCTGAATTCCTGTATCAATACAGGGATTTGGTACTTGGATTATATTTGGGGTTACCAAGTGAGATTGATTCACTGGTAGGGGTCCCATTGATGTTGGTTGCATTCCTCCCATATTGGTCGGAAATGTGAATAATCCATTCTGAGTGGACTGATGTCCATTCATGATGAATGTAAATTATTAGTGAGCAGTTATGGTTGCCGGCCTTACGAAGTATTTTCGGTTACAATTTTATTCTGCGAGAAGGAACGAGCTCAGTTGAGTTGTGTGTCTCACGAGAATCAAATGGAGCTGTACTATCATCCCGTCGCATTTTCTGCCATTTCCACTGCGAACATTGTCAGAAACACGGGACTCTGGGCTGCCAAAATACAGCGATGAGCGCTGAAGACCTTGAGATCTTTTGTCTGGATGACCACGTCGGAGTTGACCCCAGATTCCAAAAGCTTGGAAAGGTTGCCTAAGACTGCTGTCTTACAATTAGATGAGCTCTGCAATCGCAACAACTCCGGCCTCTTCTTATCCGTAACATCAACGTTGATCGTTTTGGCTCCAAATATTTGCAATCGTAGGTTGATAGGGTTCCATTCTGAAGGTATTTTGATGAATCAGCCAACAGGTCCTTATGCAAAAAAAGCCCATGGCCACAACCTGACCCCCACCTAAAGTTAGTCTCCAATGGACCAATGCAATTTCCTCTTCCATTTTCGTCCGAGTTGATGAGATAAATGTAACTGACTGGAATCTTGTGGACTTTTGAGGTGTCACTTTTGGGGTGGTTGACGAGGTAGAGGACAATTCCCTCCTCATCATCGTCATCAGCATCACTAACGCTACTCTCGCTTGTGTCACTGTCGTCATCTTGAGGAGCAGGACGGTCATTTGTCCCCAACTTGAAATACATTGACCATTTTGAGGGCATACCGAAGTTATTTTTGACCTCGAAGTCTAATGGTTTAATGGACTCAAGGGAGTCCTTGTCTTTCGCCAATCTCTTGAAATCCTCCAGTTCCCATTTTACTTTCCGGACAACGGAAGGAGTTCTCGTGACGAACCTCAGTTCCCGTTCCGCATCAGCTGAATCCACGTTACTTTTCTTCTGCACCTGACTATTCATTTCCCTTCAGTGTTCAGTCAGACTTTTGAATTCCCGAGTCTTAATTGTTCCTGTTCCTCACAAAATGATTCCAAACGGTCGGCGAAAAAGAGTTGAATTCTTCGTTTGTCGTTAAAGATCAGGATCAGGAGCCCTGGTTTCATTAAAACTCGAAATTAAAATCCGAAACGGGGTGATATCGGTGGAGCGTTTGCAGAACATCAAATTCAAATTGATAGATTTAACTTTAACTTAAGTTCATCTACGCCAAATAAATACAGTTTTATTGATAAATCAATATTAAATATGAAATGAAGTACCAAGTAACTGGAACCTGTTGTGACCTAGGCACTGGACTGGACGGACCTGTCACTGACTGAAATGCAGTCAGTGAATGAATACGAGCACTGGTGTTTCAAGTTTCAAACTATGAACTATGGAAGTTGGATCTTTGATCTTGGAAGTTGGAAGGAAGCTTTCGTTTCCGTTTCCGTCAGACAAACAAAATGTTGGGTTGGGCGTTGGGTTTTGTTTTGGGTATTTGGGTTCGTATCGTAAATCGTAATTTTGAATTTTGTGAATTTATTTCATGTCAAGTCGTGCGGGGACGGATGCATTTAATTAAAACCGCATTTCTTTAAAAAACCTGATTCTCCTTATATATATCTCAAGATGTCTTGACAACCAGTCCTAACATGTGATGTCAAATGGATGGTTTTTGAAAACAAAATCTGTTGGGGGTCAAATTGTGACGTCAGACTGGTCAGACCCCCAACAGAATAATGACGTCATTCCCCAATAGCAAAGTCTTACGATACCGTCCTGGATGCCCTGACAACGTTTGAGGTTGAGAAATTACTTGCATCAACCCTTGCGAATTTCTCGCCATTTTCATGCAAATTTCAGTACATCTCTCCACTTTTCCATGCGAATTCCTGGCCATTTCCATTTCAATATCACGTTAATTCCAGGCATCTTCATGCCAACTGCGTTGTCATGTTCAGTCTTACTGGAAATAAATCCTCGTTTTTTTAAGTTGAAAGTTGCAGTTTTTTCAAAAGCCCTTCATTAGACATAACCTGTTCCAGCGCCTAAGTGTCCCGAGGGGTATTTTAAAAACCCACCTCATTCTTGACCTAATGCAGCTATAAATGTATACTAAAATTTAATATGCAGATAATTTAATGAAAAAAATCTAAAATAATTTTTTACACCCTGGTTGGTACCAGTGGATGGGAATTTAATTTTTACAAAAGTATGTTTTTTAATTTTCCAACAGCAGGGGGGCCCGATAGCATAGGGTGCTTTGCTTGGAGAGGCTTGCGATTTTTTTATTCGATAGAGAATTTAATTGTGGAGGGCATATAATGGGTCAAGATGGCATTTTTATGAACACCCGACAGCAGAAATCGATTTGAATCAAAACTTGTCATACATTTTTCCACGTTTTAATTTATATCTCGACATCGTAAACAACTAACCCTAAATTGACCCATTATATGCCCTCCGCAATTAAATTATCTATGGAATAAAAAAAATTGCAAGCCTCTCCGAGCACCCTATATCGGGCCCACCTGCTGTTGGAAATTTTAAAATCATACTTTTGTAAAAATTAAATTCCCATCTACTGGTAACACCCAGGGTGCAAAAAGTTATTTTAGATTTTTCTTTATTAAATTATCTGCATATTAAATTTTAGTATACATTTATAGCTGCATTAGGTCAAGAATAAGTTGGGTTTAAAATACCCCTCAGGACACTTCCCATAGTGATTAATACTCTGGAGCCTTAAATTGTAAAATGATAAACGATTTTTGTCGTTCAAGTTTCAATCAACAGACAGAACAAAGCTGGGAACCGAGGATATAGTTTTCATGAAATCATGTGTTTTTATTATTACTAACATTTTTCCATTCCATAATTTCCATATATTATATACATGTAATCTATTGTTCCTTTCTTAATTATCAATTATGTATATTAATTAAAAATCATAAAACACTGATATACAATTCAAAATCTCCAGAGTGGATTTTGTAAACTGTTAATCTCTTCCGCAACTTCAGTCCAGGTTGGGTCCAAGGCTCCGGAGTACAAGTACTTAAGCAGGAGATACATGGCCTTGGAACTGATGTCGACAATTTCCACACGTCCCGTCCACATATTGTCCGTCATTTCCGCCGCAAACATTGTCAGAAACACGGGACTCTGACCATGAGATGCCAAAATACAGCGATGAGCGTTGAGGAGCTAAGAGCTTGAGGTCCTTCGTCTGGATGACGACGTCGGAATGGAGCCCCGATTCCAGAAGTTTCAAAATATTGTGAGAAGCTGCTGACTTGGAGGAGGTCTGCAATCGTAACTTCTCAGGCTTCTTCTTATCCGTGACATCAACGGTGAGTGGTTGGGTTAGGTTAAAAATGTGAACTTGACGGGAATGTCGACTTTTGAGGTGTAGTCGGAGAATAGATAGAGGGAAATTGCCTGATCACCATCCTCGTCGCCATCCTCGTCGTCTTCGTCTTCCGACGGTTCCGCCTCCGACTCCAAATACATTGACCATTTTGAGGGGAGACCGAGGTTATTTTTGACCTCGAAGTCTAATGGTTTTTCTTTTGGCCCGCAGCATCCATTTCTCGTCACACTTGTTTAAACTTTCAAATAAGTGTTGCAGAAGTCAGACTTGGACACAATTAATTAAAAGACAGCTCAAAAATATGTAATATTGTGAAGATTGTTTGACAACTGTGTCTTCAACTTTCCAAAATCGATGAATTATCGCCCTCACTCAGGTTGATCATGACAACGCTTATTCCATGCTTTCATCAATTCCTTCAATCTTATTATCATCTGGACGGTTTTTGCAAATGATTGGAGGATTTTACTTCAGTTGTTCTATAAAATATTTGTATTTTGAATGCATAAATGATATGATTTCAAACCCGATATTATGATATACCCCTTTTTCGTAGATCAATGGGATGCAGTGTACATAATTGTTTGCATAAGCATATCTTTTCCGAAAACATAATATTCGCTCTCTGACACCAGTCCCCTTCTCCCCCTTCATCAACATCACCAAATTAAAACAAGGCTCAGATGATATATAAGACGAATAAAACTAAAAAATGATGATGCACATAGTGATGTTTTAGTTTAAGAGGACAAGAGATTTTTTAAGATTCAATTGAGGGCTATTGGTACTTATAATTAATCATTATGAACAAGTATTTATTTAATCAGCAAAATAGTTATATGTAATTAATTATTTGTTCGTAGTTTAGAGTCACAAGCATATAATGGCAAAAAGAACAGAAAACTTTACACTCAAACCCGTTTATTTCCGGCGCTTTCATTTTGGTTTTGCGACGCATCTTGAACTTGCTGTTAGCCAAATAAGGAGTCCAAAGTAGATCCCAAGTTGTCCTTCACAAATCTGGCAATGTCAGAAGTAGCGGTCCCTGATCGCAAATCTTCATAAGCAAAGGTAGATCCTACTTGTCGGCAGCATTAACCATCTCTTCGGCAACTTCCGTCCCGCTCCCGTCCAAAGCTCCAGAATAGAGGAACTTGAGAAGTAAAAGCCCATGGCCTTGGAACTGATGTCGCCAATGTTGGCACATCCCGTATCATTTTCCGTCATTTCAGCTCCAAACATTGCCTGAAATACAGGACTCCGAGATGCCAAAATACAGCGATGAGCGTTGAAGAGCTTGAGGTCCTTCGTCTGGATGACCACGTCGGAGCGGAATCCTGATTCTAGAACTTTGGAAATGTCGCCAGATGCTGCTGACTTGGATGATCTCTGTAATCCCAACTTTTCCGGCTTCTTATCCGTGACATCAACGTTGAGTGGCCTGAGTTGAGTGAGCGACAAAACGTCGCATTTTATTAGGCATTAAGGTCAGCGACCCTAATGCCTAATCATCTCTTCGGCAACTTCAGTCCATTTCGGGTCCAACGCTCCGGAATAGAAAAACTTGAGGAGTATGTCCGGATGGCCTTGGAACTGATGTCGATGTTACTGATTTTCGCAAGCCCATTCGCATATTCCGTTGTGTCCGCTGCAAACATTGTCTTGAACACAGGGCTCCGGGCTGCCAAGATGTTCCGATGAACGTGGAATTCCTTGAGGTCCATCGTCTGGATTACGCGGTCAGAATTTAGCCCAGAATCCAAACGTTTCCAAATGTCGTTCAAGGCAGGTGACTGGGATGCGGTCTGCAGTTGCACCTTTTCAATCTTCTGCTTGTCAATGACTTCAATGATGCGTAGCTTTGCTCCAAACATTTCCATGGTCAGTTTGATAGTGAGGGTTCCATTTTGGAGGTAGTTTATTGCAGAATTCATGAGGTCCTTATGAAAAAACAGTCTCGTCAAACCCCAAAATGTCTCTTTAAAATCGTCCTCGAAGGGACCGTCTCGTCCTGCTGTTCCGTCCTTGTTGGAATTGATGATAAATTCGTACTTGACAGGAATCTTGTCTGCTTTTGAACTGGTGTCGTGTTGAAGAAAGATGCCAATTGAATCGTCAACGTCAAGATCCTCATCGGTCTCCCATGCAAAATACATGTTCCATTTTGAGGGCATGTCCAAGTCATTTTGTACTTTGAATTCCAAGAATTCGATCGACTCAAGGGACTCCTTGTCCATTTCCGTTTCTATACTGGCCTTCTGATTTTTTAAATTTATCTGCGATTTTTAAGGTTTTGAAAATTTGAAATATTTATAAAAAAATAATTGGCCAAGTAACAAAAATTAAAAACCAAGAAAATTCCAAAGACTAATGATTTAAAGGTCGACCTGTTTGGAAAACCTACTTTTGACTCACTAGACATAAATTGGCAGAGCTAAAATTATGATTTTCGTAATCAGCATGGTCGAATTAGTCTATTTGCAAAAGTACAGCCCTTAACTCGCTTAACACCCAAATAGTGTCCATTGTAAGTCATTTTCGACTTTGGATGGCAATTGAAGGGGTTGCAGTTGCAGGGATTTCTTGCCTCTTGCCATCGTCTTGAAATTCTCGATATTCCAATTCAGTCCACGGACAAGGAAAGGCTCGAAGGGAGGCTTGTACGACTTGTGGTCGCCTTCGACGATCCATATTTTTTCTCCCTTTTTGCCGTCTTCGTCGGACGGTTGCCCATTAGGACTCTTTCCGATGTGCGAGTGGGATGCGGGATTTAGGTTTAATTTCTGAAAGGTTTTAATATTTTATATTTTAAACACAAACCGACGTTGGCTCAGGTTACAGGTCCAGTGACACTACCTGGATGAACAGACTGGACTCTGGACTTGCATCATTGCATCAGGTCTCACTTACACGATCAACGATCTTCTGGGTTAAGCTCAACGACAAATGACAAACGAGCCGGTCACTGCAGAGCTTTCTTGTTACTTCGTTTCATCATTTATATTAATTTTATGGATTTCAATACATAATTAATAATTCACTTACGAAATCGCACAAAGTTTGGCTTGGTTGGGCGTTGGTCGTTGGGTGGGGTGGGGCACAGCTCGCACGTGGTTAGTTAATTAAAATATAATAATTACTATTATTATATTTGTTTTTTATCAGCTCTAAACAAGACCTGATGATGGAGTAATAAATATTACAATTTACAAGTACAGACAAGTGTCATTTTTGAACAGCTCTTTCCTAGACTCCAGACGAGGCTGTCCAGACGACAGCAGCTCACAAGTTTACTGCAAATTGCATCAAAAACTGTTTCAAAATAGGAAAACAGATTTTAGGGATCTTCTGTGACATAAAGAAACTAGACAAAAACTATGAACCGTGTACATTAGCATATTTCTCCAATGTATTCATATCAGCCAGAAAATCCCTTTGCAATTCACCAGTCCTTCAAATCTCATAAAAGAGTCCTATAAATTGTTGAAAGATTAATAAAATCACCTGAAAAAAGTTCTAGAAACACAAGGAACAAGATGAAACTATTTTATGTATTTTATCATAATTGTCGGATTTTGCAACCAAGAGATTTTAATATTCCAATATTTATTTCTTCCATCTGCGAATTCCTATCCCAACTTTCCAGTTTCATATTGTTCCAAAAGTATTGCGCAACAAGTTGGGAAATTAATCAAGCTTTTGTAGGTTCATTCCGGGATTTACTGGCCTTGTATGCTGATTATCGAAGCAGAATGTAGGGAAACGAAGCCTAGAGGTAGACGAAAAATTAAAAGCATGTTGTGTCAGGTCCTTAATGAGCATTCCATGGAGGAAAGTGCTATTTCATAATTCCGATTCCGAAGTTCAAACTGTGTAAAAACGAAGACCCTATTAGAATAACAAGAATTGAGCACTCAAAAACGGTCAAAATAGCAGTGCATATTCATATCATTTTTCATGAATCGTGTTAAAAACATGGCAATAGTACAGGTGAACATTGTATTTTTGGGCGAATAAGCTCATATTTTCTTACGTGATCTTGAAGTCCACATTTTTAAAAAGCTACTGCTTTACACATTTTTAATTTTATCTCGCATTTTAAACCTGGGAATTTATTTCGGTGGTTTTTATTTAAGGACTGGTGGGACCTTGAACATCAACTAGAGTCACTAAGTTCAAAAGCTTCCGGTTTTGTACAAATAAAAAAAAAGTTGGAATCTAGAGAAGTCTGTGTCCTGTGTATCTCTTACAAGGGACATAACCCAAAGGTCAGGCCCCAAATCGTCTGATTTTTTTACGGTCGAACACACAACTAATCTGAACCACAAAACTGCAAGAAATGTCTGCGGTATTATTGTTTTCATGTAAGAATGAACATGGAAAAGAAATATTTCACGGTTACAAGGGAACCATTTTTGACTGTACAGTGTAAAACAATAAAATTATTGGAACGATGTAGATTTTTACAGACAACGTGATCACGGCTCACCATGCAACATATATAGTTTAAGGCCTAAAAATACTCCGAAATAATTCCCCACCCTAAATAACTGCCCCAGTTATTAAAAATGATTGAAAAACAACCTCCCGATTTTAATCCAAACTAAATTCACGGTTTATAAAACATCGAAAGGCTTTTCACAACATTTAAAATAACTGGGACATTTATTTAGGGTGGGGAATTATTTAAGAGTATTTTTAGCCCGTTAACTATAAACGTTACACATGGTGAGCCGTGTTCACGATGTCTGTAAAATTCTATATCGTTCTAATAATTTTGACGTTTTACACTGTACAGTCAAAAAAGGTTCTCTTGTAACCGTGAAATATTTCTTTTCCATGTTCATTCTTACATGAACACAATAATAATTTATCCTGGTCATTTTTTAAAAATCACGAAATAAAAAAATCACGAAAATTGACTTTTTCAAAAATTAATAAAACATCGGTTTTTTATCTGATTTTCAAAATCTTTCGAGTTTTGCTATGCTTAAGAGTTGTACTTTATGGAAATCTAAAGATTTGAATTTTTGTAAAAAATCTAAAAAAACAACCTTTTTTCTTTACCGTTCTTGGGGTTCAATTTATTTAAAAAATTTAAAAAAAAATTAAAATATCTTTTAAAATTGTTTTTTAGGTTTTATTGTTCAGTCAGTTGGATTGTAGATTTAGCCAAAAAAGTTTCAGATCATTCCCGAGTTCCGTCCTGAGAACCTTCCCTTGTCAGAGATCGTCTGAAAAATGTCTTAAGGCGTGGATTTCGGATTTAAACATAAAAACAGTCGTACTTGATTACGGGAAAGTTACTTTTAGCAAAAGTTACTTTCCCGTACAAAATCTCTGTGCAAAATCCTTCAAAAATTGACAGAAGTTCAAGATTGATTGATTGATTGGCTTTTATTTAAGTGTTATTCCTCATTCAGTACATTTCTAGGCTGGTCTTCCATAAGTAACACTAGGTTCCATACAACGATTAAATCATAAAATTTTTAAACTTAATACTACTTAACTATTTTTAGTAAAAGTCAGTCAATTTCCTAAATAAATATAAATACTTTGATTTGCCAACTAATAGCTAATACATAAATTCCTCTGTACGGGAATTCATTATATATTCATTAATAGCACTTCGTACATGAACATTTGTTGGAGCGAAATTTTGTATAGTGTGTGCTAAGGAGTTCCACAATTTAGTGGAGTAATATTGAATCGAGTTTTCAAAAAGTAAAAAGCCTTTGGTTTTCTAATTCCACGTGTCGGAGGTAACTAAATATGATCTATTATATGTTCCTTATATCTAATTAAAGTAGAATCACTTGGGTGGAAGCAACCTTCAATTTTAAGTTTAAATCCCGACTCTGTTTACTTTCTCCGTTCATGTCTATGCATATTATTAAATGACTCCAACTTTCTCCAATGTCAAATCCCAAGTTGAAGCTAGTAACATTCATTCATCTGAAACTACCTTGCCGAGATTTTAGAGGAAATCGGGGAAATTGGGAACATTTTTTTAAAATCATTTTTCTTCTTGTGTCAAATTTTCAAATTTACATTCTCTAAATCCCGAAGTTTTCTCATGTTATTTATCAAAAAGAACCAGTTTTATTTCAACAGCGGCCAGTATTTCCTGTTGACTGATGTCAAAATGATGCTTAAATCGCATATTTTCAATTTTTAACAAATGTTAGGTTCAAAATGATGCCAAATCGCAATAGTTTGAAATACGAGAAATTTGTTAGGTTAACTAGTTTAGGCTCTGAAGCAGTATAATTGCAAATTCTTCAAAATAATTCGGTCCCTTAATTAATTACCGATCATCACCACCATTGAGAGGAATGAGGATGTTTGGACCGGACTGGAGATTCCTATTTTTTCCAAGAACACGGAAACCGCACTTTCAGCGAAAACAGTTCCGAGCTGTCAACAATTCTTTGGAAAGGAAATAGTAAGTCAATTGGATTTAAGACATCTTGATAATTGTAAACAGTTCGGTAATCTTCAATTCCTCCCCAACAATTCTAATTAATCCTGAGCTAATGTCGATGGATTTCAAAGGATTTTGTTATTTGTGCAGGAGCAAATCTATTTACCAAGCCTGGGGACAAAAGTCCGAAATAAGATATCCTACATCTCTCCCGATTTCGGTGACTTCATTATTGCCAACTTTTCGACAAGAAAGCAATTTCTTGTCAAGAAATTAATTAATTAGATATCCACGTACAATAAACCTGCGAAATCTCTAATAATTCCATCAAAGGGATACCCTAAATCACGTTTTAAGCCAGTGAGGGGGTTTATAACAAATGTACGTTACATCATAATCATTAGGAAATAAAAATATGTACAGTTTCCCTCAAAAGTCAGACAGTCAAAGTGTATTTCTTCACGTGGCTTCTATCCAAGTTATTAATTTACGTCAAGCACTGGATTCATGGATAATTTTGATGACAAGTCATTGCATCTTCCCTCCGGCTTGTTCCATTTGTACGTGGTTTGATTAAAACCCAATTATATTTGAATGCCATCACATTCAGTATTGAGAATGCAATAAAAAGCGTGACAATAAAAAGCATGCGTAGAGACATCAAAGCTAAACCCCTCCGGGTTATACGTCCTTATTGCGGGGGATGAGCCTCGGTGACCCTAGAACAAATACAGCGTCATTGAGGTCAAAGGTCAACTCGAAAGCATTGAAGGGTTCAACGTTCGGTTCAAGTCTTGAGGGTATGGGCTTCTGCTAAGGTGTCTATGGGGGGAGTCGGGAAGTTATTGGAGCTTTGTTTTGTAAATGTTGTTTTCGTTTCAATTGTTTAAAAACGGAATTATGCATCGATACCAACTTTAGGTTTTAAAAGGTTTTAAAAATGCCGAGATAACAATAATAGGAACGACACTAACGGTTCCGAGTGCCTTTTCCAGTACACACTACCAGTAGATATATTTTTCTAAGGAATTCTAGCGATTTTGAGAAAAATATATATATGTAGAAGAATGACAAGACACTTATTTCCAGGTGTTTTTTTTTCTTAAATTCAGAAATTTTAATAATTTACTGAGGAGACATTTTGGTGATTTTAGGCAATTAATAGTTGTCCAGCTTGTCCATATAGTCAATGGTCAATTAAAATAATTATTTATAATTATTTTAAAACCTACACTGTTAACGGTTAAATAGGCCAGGCCAGAAGATTCTAATCTTTTGTGTTGGTCAAAATATTGTTTAAATCTAGACGTTCATTTAAAAAAAAAATGCTTTGTTGAGTCTTTATATTGTCATTTTTTTTATTCTCATAAGTTCAAACTCGGATGATCCGGTACTGAAATACTGGAGGTCAAAAATCCAACTGTTCTATTCGCCTAGCTTTATTTCGCCAAAATGTAGTTTCGCCGCATTAGCAGATTGCGAAATTGCAATTATTTTCAAGGTAATCAAATCTACCTATGGTGGTTGCTCTAATACTAGATGAACTTTACCTGGAAACTGGATACATTCTGCTTGGCTCTTAGGCATATATACCTTGGTATGTTTAATAACGAAACCACTGAGCTGACAAGGGAACCTTGTCAGATGTTCAACTCCGTATTTTTTTAAACTTGTTTCATTTGAAAGAGCAACTAAAATAGTGAAACTTTAACATAGGGACTATCGGTGACTAAAATCATTTTCGCATACAAAATCGGGGTTGAAATAAAAAAACGGGCATTTTTAGGTTTATAAATGCATGGAAGAAATCCTTTTCCTAATTATCCACTCCGCCCGCTTCTATGTTATGATGGCGTGCCGTCCCCTTTTTACGCTTCTGCTTTTCAGGTTGATCGCCAATTTCTGTTTAATTTTGCAAATAGCTTTGAAATTCTAATGATTCTGTTGAGATAATCACGACTTAAACCATTCACGTCACATACTTTTATTTAATAATTAAAATTTTATTGTCATGCATTACAAAACTCATATTGCTAAATAAAAAGCCAACTCTGTAAAATTACAAATTCTAATACAAAAATCATTCAAATCAGTCATTCAATTCAATCAAAAATTAAATCATCTAATAAAACACAACAATAGTCGACAGTTCAGTAATTTAATTATTTTGAGACATTTCATCGTCCATATGAAAATGATACTCGATAAAAAAATGTTTAAAACACAAATAAAGCCTACAATGACTACATTGTATGAAATTGCAAATTCCGCAATCTGGAATTTCACAATCCGTGGTTCATGGCTTAAAACAAGTCTCATTCACATTCATAAACTTTTGAGGTCGTTCTTCTACATATCCCGATTTGAACCAGGAATAACGCCACATATTTTTAAATATCGGAGCTGAAAGCTGATTGTAAACAAGAGAGTGTAATATTATTATATTAGCTCTAATAGTGATATCAATATCAAGCAGGTCTAACAGTATCCTCGAAGTTATTTTTCGAAACATGATCTTCCATTGCCTAAAACCGTAAACATCTAGTGGCTGAATTAAATTGGTCGTGTTTTTTGGAATAAGTGCTCTTTCACACCCTTTATCATGATTCAAATTTGAAAATAAAAGATCATCTTGCTGACCTGTCCAACTATCCAACAACAATAAACACTTTTCATTGATTGATGGCTCAAGAACTTCTTCTGACCAGAATTTAACGTGCCCCTTTTGCAACTTTCCAGACCTGCTACAAGTAACCTTTACATTTTTACACTTTATTAGCAGGCTTTCAACTTCCCTTTTCACAATTGGTCCAAATACACCATCCTTTTCTTGTAAACAAATGAACAAAGGTCCTAACAAGTTTCCGCTGAAACTAACAATTGGTTGAATGGTGTAAGAATGCGTCTGCTTATTTAACGATTGGGATTTTGCTGTGACAATTTTTTCACCCCTTGTTGTTAGCATTCGTTTTGATTGCAATAAATACTGAAATCCTGATTGATCAGTATTTAGGATCAGATCTGGTGAAAATTCTAGAAACTTTTGCTTCATGCTTTCAACAAAATAATTAGCTGACTGCTGAATTTCTGTAGAATTTTCGATTGTTATATTCGTTACGAATGTAGTTATTTTTCGCGAGACTATTCTGTTGGACTTTTTTAACTGTAAAATCCAAGAATCGCTTGCTCTAAAATCAATCAGTTCTATTTCCTTTGAACATTCAAGTCCCCATCTTTGCAAATCGGAATCATGCACAATTTGTCGACTGTCTAACGCATCACTGAAACGATTTTCTACAAAGTTATTTATGGCTTTTAATTTCTGTCTTTTTGTGCCTGTCTGTTCTATGTAATTTCTGAATCTATGAATGTACGTTCTATATTTGATTCGTTTAAATCTAGCCTGTACAGTTTTCCATCCCTGATTATCAAAGCATTTTACGACTTTTTCCATGTAATCTAGATCAAAACGTTCCTTTATTCCATTCCCCAAATCCATTTCTTGACTTTCCCAGTCTTGTGAGCTTTGCTGGCTGCATTCATCGCATAATTCTTCACATTCTTGTTCAAATTGATTTTCATCCAAAATTTGCAATCCATATTCTTCTTCTATAAAAGTCTGCCCTTCCAAAAATAGTTTCAGGGCGCTTAACAATTTTTTTCCGTGCCTATTTTCTTCTGTAGTAATACTGCTATCCTCAAAATCTCTGAATTCGTTTCTTGTGTGCTGAAGTAAAGCCCGAGCAATGTTAATTGGATTAACCTAATTTAAATGAAGTATTTGACAATGAAATGAAGGAAAGATTACAACTTTTTAGTTGTACTTAAGCAAATGCAATTTAATGAATTTTATATTTTACCATTGTGTTAGTAGGTGCCAAGTTTATGATGAATTATCGGAACAACGTTAATAGTTCACGTGATTTTCGAATAGCACGACTTACAACATTCGATGCGAATTAGATAAAATAAAATGTTAGATACACATTTTAACAGGATAGTTTTATTTAATCAATACAAAAATAACGGCAAAAGGCCGATGATGAACTCCATACGATGGCAAATTAGCGAGACTTACAATTCTAATTTGAATCCCCCTTCCAACTATTGCTAAAACACGATAACAATAATTTAATCTGATCAAAATATACGGTTGCCCCAAGTAAAGTATAAAACAAACAATACATAGATGTCTTTATAAATAGTATACAATGTAGTGGATTTTTATCAAAATTAGATGCGATTCTATACTATAAATTATTAATGAGAGTGAAAACGGAATCTTTCAACAGAAAGTCTGGATCAACCAGTAAAGCAGAAGCGTAAAAGTGGAAGTAGACGCCATAATGACATAGGAGCGGGCGGAGTGGATAAGTAGGAAAAAGATTTCCTCCATGCATTTATAAACCTAAAAATGTCCGTTTTTTTTATTTTAACCCCGATTTTGTATGTGAAAATGATTTTAGTCACCGATAGTCCCTATGTTAAAGTTTCATTATTTTAGTTGCTCTTTCAAATGAAACAAGTTTAAAAAAATACGGAGTTGAACATCTGACAAGGTTTCCTTGTGAGAAATACAATATGCTGTGAACTCTAATGAGATTGGGAGACTTTAATAGGAAGATCTAAATATCCAAATGGTAATTAATTAAAACTGACGAAGCCAGAAAATTCCAAGTAAATCCCCATCCGACTCTGTGGAAAATGGTGAAAGCTGGTGTCGTGTCGACAGAGGGTGTATTTTTTGCTGTCCCGACGCTTCAAATCTCGGAATATAGCTCAAATATCTCATAGACGATGGTGATGGTCTGATTGTTCTATCAAAACTGTACCAAAACCGGGTTGAAAACTCCTGGTTATAAATGTACCAATGGTTCAAACATATTAAAACTTCCGGTTTCAAAAATGATCTAAAAAAGCCAAGTTCAATGGGTTCCAAAATTCAAAATCTTATATGCACCAATGGTTGAATTGAAACCCAACGGTTGGAATAAGTTTAAAATGTTCCCAAAGCTGTTCACTGTCTCATGTCATCAGCATCAATTTCAACGGGTTTTATATATTCCAAAAATCCAAACCTTTCTAATTGTAAGATTTTGTCCAATTATAAACGAATCGATTATATCCGATTGCCGATTTTCCTGATATGTAGTTAGTAGGAGCGTAGTCCGAGTTTGGTTAGGACTTGGGAGGACTGGATCATCAATAGGCTTTAAAGGTCTCATTTCTACTTCTCAACCAGATCGACAATTAAATGTCGTGAGAGAATTTACAAGCCGGAAGTGCCGAACCAACAATTTTAGTTTGTCTCATTCAATGATCCAATACTGTGTACTCCTTATTTTTTTAAATTTGGTTGTGATAATAATGTCAATTTAATGCACCACTAATAAACTAAATGAAATATTATTTATAAAATAAATTTCGCTCATTGCATGCATATTTGCATAATTTCAATGAGACCACGCCACAGCCACCAACATAATGCACAGGACACACAAAAACTATAAAACGCATATTTATGAGAGAGCTCGCTCATAAATACGCATCGTGGTTTCGCGTATCGTCTAAAACACAAGCACGACAAACCCCCACGAGGCCACGCCACAGCAGATCGCAACAGAGGAGTGAAAGCGTGGCGCGACTAGCCAGAACGCGACGGTAGACCAGAAGACGACGAAGTGCAGAGCAAAGCAAGTGAGTAGAAATCAAACCCAACGTTTTTTAAATTAAAAAATTACAACTTTTTATTCAATAAAAATATATAAAATGCATGCTCATAATCATAATTAGATGAAAATTATATATACTGGAATGTCGAAAATTTCAAGAGGATTGCAAGAGACAAGGAATCCCAGGAATCTCTTCAGCTGAGATTCGAAGTCGCAAATACTTTCAACATGCCCTCAAAGTGGGCCATGCTTTTTAAATTGATCAAGGACAAGGACAATGGTGATGATTATATACATACCTATCTAGAGACCGTTGAAAACGCTTCACAAGTGGACCAGTTTCCCGTCAAGTTTAAAATTTGCGGAAACGTTGGCCCTGCAGGACGCGAGCGTGGCAGCTTTTCATTCGAAATGGATTTTAAATCAAATAGTTATGGTTGGCAATGTTTCTTGATTTCGCAGGCTCACTTGATGGCTCCTAATTCCGACTACCTTCCGAATGGAACCCTGACTCTCAAGCTTACCATGGAATTGTTTGGAGTCAAGCCAGTCAACATTCAAGTCATGGACAAGAAGAAGACTGACTATGGACACTATTTGGGTGTTAAGCGAGTTAAGGGCTGTAATTTTGCAAATAGACTAATTCGACCATGCTGATTACGAAAATCATAATTTTAGCTCTGCCAATTGGGGTCTAGTGGGTCAAAAGTAGGTGGGAAGGTCAGGGACCACGCAGTTTCAGCTAAAAGTTAGCAGTGGCGAGGAGGGGGGAAGAAGGAGAAAGTCGAGTTTTCCCCTTTTCCTCGCGAAACCGATGAGAAGATAGGGCGCTAACATTGGAAGGACCAGGAAAATAACATTGCGCTGGTATTAGCATTTTCACGAAAAGGGAATGGGAGAATACTATAGGAAAGTCTAAACTCACGCCCGTTTTTTGACCTTTCCATCTACTTTTGACCCACTAGACCTAAATTGGCAGAGCTGAAATTATGATTTTCGTAATCAGCATGGTCGAATTAGTCTATTTGCAAAATTACAGCCCTTAACTCGCTTAACACCCAAATAGTGTCCATTGTGAGAAGTTGCAACTGCAGGGCGCATCCCAGTTCGCTACATTCAATGACATTTCCAAACTTTTGGATTCTGGACTCAACTCCGACTTTCAAATCAAGATGAAGTAGAGGAAGAACTACTGTGGCAAGCGCAAGCTCTTCCGCGTTCATCGGAACATCCTGGCAGCTCTGCTATTACTGCGTAGTAGTAGTAGTAGTAGTAAGTACTGCTATTCTGGAGTTGGGAAGCGGCTGGATCAAAGTGGCGGAGGAGATGAATAATGCAGCCGATAAATACGATCTGCCACTTCTCAAGGATATCCAGGGACTAATCGACGAAGTGACACCCGAGACGGCCATGGATTTCTTGGTCATAGCGAAACTTCACAGACTGCCTACCGCCACTCCGGATATTTCACTGCTCATTGAGGACAAATTGGGGTCGTTTCTGGAGTCACTACTCAAGGAAAGGTCAAACCCAGAAGGCGATGACGACGAGGTCTCGGAAAATATTCCACTAGATCCATTCCCAAAAGCATAATATAATTAAACAAGTTGAGAGTATGGATTTTTTTCCTGATGAATTTATAAAACTGTTCCGATTTCGTGCTCCCGATTGACTATGTTTTATAGATAATTGACTCCTTAAAGGATACCATGTTTCGTTGACTAATAGCAGCAATTAAATTAAAACTTTTTAAAAATGATTGTGCTTGAAAGCTTAAAAATTCATGATTATTTGAAATTATATTTAAAGACCATAAGCTCTGTTTATTTCATTGCCTTATCTTGCCGACAATATGCTGGCTGCTACAAAATCTCTACAATAAAAAAATCTCGTTTCAAGGGGGTTAGATAATTGAATCAGAAGCCTGAATCGGCGGTTTTTATGTAGTCAATTGATACCAAGCCTCGCATTCCATTTGAAATTGCGTATTGGTTTTGCCTCGGGGCTCTATTTTGAGGAGGTTTTTATTTAGGTAATTACGGTATTCAACTCAAAACGGCATAAAATTGGAATGAGAGCGATACAATAATTTACAATATTGATCCCTTTCGAGAAGTTTAACTTTTACCACATGTGACATGACTTTTACTCACTGGGGAATTTGCATAATCGAATATCATGTACGTGTATGAAGATTAGATTCCTTATTCCTCCCAAGCCACAATCTATATTAGTACGAAGGATTTCGAATTTTGCATCGGGAGGGACGGTTCATAAAGCGGAAGAACACTCGCAAAAATTAGGTTCAAATCGGGCCCTGGCTTCGTATTTTTACTGTCATTTTTGCTTAACTTCGAGCGAATCCAGCCTTCAATATTACCTTGTATTATAATATAAAGCATCCTTTTGTACTGTATTTTTCCTCAGAATTAGATTAGGAGTGGAAGGAAGGTCCAAGATAGCAGAGTATTATAGGCGATTTTACATACGTAAAGTAAAACGCATATTTATTTATGAAAGATGTCGCTCATATTATAAGCATAACTAGTAGGCGTAAGCCCGGTAGAAAGTGTAAAAACCGGGATCCTAGGTGGTGGGCCAGAATTATGCAGTTAAAATCCTTGAAACGTTGATATGATATGATGTAGAAATGAAGTACGGCTAAAAATACTGACCCACCACCTAGAATCTCGGTTTTTACCGAGCTTACGCCTAGTCGGTTTGTAATCTGACTATTTTTAACTATATCCCCCCTTCCCTTCGGATCAGGTGATCGCCATCTCGCCTAACATTAAATATTCGAAAAGCCCTTGGTCATACGTTTCGAACGACGTATCACACGAATAGGTTTGTAATCTGATTATTTTTACCGCCCCCCTCTACCCTTCAGATCAGGTGTCGCCATCCCCTCTATCATCTCTAACATTAAATATTTGAAAAGCCCTTGGTCGTACCGTCATACGTTTCCAACGACGTAGGAGATAGGATTTGCGGATGATTGCGCCTAATCAATTGCGCTTAATCAATTGCGGCTAATTATTTGCGCCTAATCATTTGCGCCTATGTACACTTTGCGCCTACGTACAATTTAGATAGATTGGGGTATGGTGATGGGAAGAAAGAGATATTCATAGAGAGATAGAGAGGGGAAAATTCGAGGATGAGGGTATAAGGGCGGAGAGGTTTGAAAATCGACACGGAAGGAGATCAAGAGCAGCCATGCACAGGTTAGTGGTTTTTATCGAAGAGAGAGAGAGAAGAGAGGCCAAAAACCAAAATGCAATCGCGGAGGAGCGGGGAGGTGCCATATATATATTGGGAGGTACATGTCGACGACGGATTCAAGAATTGTGTTATTATTATATAGGATACGCATCGTGGACATCGTGGTTTCGGAAGAGCAGAATAAATTGAGATCATAAGAGATAAGAATAGCGTTTACAGAAAAGTATCGTCTGAACTCTAAACTCTAAAACACAACCACGACAAACCCCCACGAATCACGAGGCCACGCCACGCCACAGCCACAGCAACAGAAGAGTGAAATCGTGACGCGACTAGCCAGAACGCGATGGTAGACTACACGAGGACGAGTTGCCGAACAGCAAAGCCAGTAAGTGAGTAGAAATCAAACTCGACGTTTTTTTAATTAAAATTACAACTTTATTCACTATTAAGTGTTGAAAGCACTTTATACGAACGACCAGTCCATCATACACCATCTCTCTATCATCTATACATGATTTTTTTTGGGGAATTGAGATATGAGTTATAACGATTCCCATGAGCAATAGAACATCTTTGACGTATAAGGGACCACTCCCACTGACATCAGGGTGCAAAACCTGATGTTTTCAACACTTGGTTACGCCCGTTACATCGGTTTATGAAGTGTTGAAAACACTTTATGCGAATGAAGTCCGTCTGTCCATTCGTCTGTTCGTCCGTCCGTCTGTCCGAGCGATAACTGGAGAACGGAGTGACCTACGGTCCCCAAATTTTGTACACTTGTTCCTTGGGTCATAACCAATGCTTACTTCCAATATGGGTACAATCAGTGACAGCCCCTGACCCCCATAAAATAAACCCCTCACAAAAAGCATTAAATTCATTAAAATAACTGAAATATTTTGAGACTACCGCTTACGTAGTCTACATAAACTCTATGTCTCTCATCCACACATGGTTACACCTTGAAAATACCTTTTAGGGTGCGAAACCCGTGCGTTATAAAACATATTTGACGTGTATACAGGACCACTCACACTGACATCAGTGTGCTAAACCCGGGCTTGTGGGGAAATTGAGATATGGGTTTTAAACGATTCCCATGAGTAATATAACATCTTTGACGTATTTATACGGGACCACACCCACTGACAAGAGGGTGCGAAACCTTATGTTTTCAACACTTGGTTACACCCGTTACATCGGTTAATTGATAAAAAAAAACTTTGCAATAAGAAAATGCACAGTTGCGAATTACGTTATTAGTTCCGATGATGATTGACGACACCTATTACAGGATTTATACTTTTTTATGACCTTTCTACACCTTGCTCTAATTCTATAATTAATCTATTGATTTCTTCTCTCTCCAATCCCTTCTAGGCTCATATTTGACAAGATGGACACAAATAAAACGTTGTAAACGAGAACGGCAGCTTGCAAAATTAATATATATTTTTGTTCAATATTACTTGAAATCGTGTTGGTTTAAATATAACAATCAAAACTATTAAAAATCAATTGTAAAAGATCAAAATATCATAGTTTACTTTCACCTAGACGATCGATTCTTAATCCCAAAGCTTTAGTAATTTTGTTCTATGGTCAATTGGTTAGTATACGCTACTACGATTACATATGGTTTTGGTCATAGTTTTCAATATCGACATATTATATATCATTTTATCGCAAATTTTGCGTAGATTCCAAATCTGCAAAAAAAACCTGCGAATGTAACAAAAACTTTCAAGATAAAACCCGAAAACCGGATAAAAATCGTTTTTTTTTGGATTTTATTTGTTTTTAGGTGCTTTTTGATTGTATGCGTGGACAAAATGATGTAAATGTTTGTTAACAATTTGTTTTTATCACTAACAATGAGTTTTTATCACTAACCAGATTGTCATATCTCCGAAGCGTTCGTGAGATATGCGCCAAATACTAACCCAAAAACCGATTAAAAATCTGTTTTGTACGAGTCTTCCTCATTTTTTATCATGGTATTTTACACGTTGATTTTTGTAACATTCGATTGTTGTTATATTGTCTTAATTTTTGCCTCGTATACTGAGCAGTATAGCATTGAACGCCCCACTTCCGTGCCCCCGGCAGGGGCCCCGCCGGCAGGCGCCAAAATGTAAAAAAACCCCGTTGATTTAGGTTAGGAAGATAGGGTTAGGGTAGGATATCGAGCTATGTGATGTATGTAGGGGTAGGATACCGAGCTATGTGAGGTATGTAGGGGTAGGATACCGAGTTATGCGAGGTAGATAGAGGAAGGATAACGAGCTATGCGAGGTAGGTAGGGGAAGGACACCGAGCTATGTGAGGTAGGTAGCGGTAGGATACCGAGCTATGCGAGGTAGGTAGCGGTAGGATACCGAGCTATGCGAGGTAGGTAGCGGTAGGATAACGAGCTATGCGAGGTAGGTAGCGGTAGGATACCTAGCTATGCGAGGTAGGTAGCGGTAGGATACCGAGCTATACGAGGTAGGTAGCGGTAGGATACCGAGCTATGCGAGGTAGGTAGGGGTAGGATACCGAGCCATGCGAGGTAAGTAGGGGTAGGATACCGAGCCATGCGAGGTAGGTAGGGGTAGGATAACGAGCCATGCGAGGTAGGTAGGGGTAGGATACCGAGCCATGCGAGGTAGGTAGGGGTAGGTAGTAGTAGGATACCGAGCTATTCAAGGTAGTTAGGGGTGGGTAGTAGTAGGATACCGAGCTTTGCAAGGTAGGTAGGGGTAGGATACCGAGCTTTGCAAGGTTGGTAGGGGTAGGATACCGAGCTATGCAAGGTAGGTAGGGGTAGAATTCCGAGCTATGCGAGGTAGGTAGGGGTTGGATACCGTGCTATTCGATGTAGTTAGGGATAGGTATCTGAACTCATGCATCGAATTGTACCGTTGCTGGGCCTCTGGCAAAGCTAAATGGCCCCTGCCCAACTTTTCGTGGCCTCCCCACCTGTCTTGTTTACATCCACAATAATATACTACGAGACGATAAAGATAGTTTCCATAACAAATACGTGAAGAAACTGCATATTTGAGAATTGTCCTAAACTACATTGAATACAACTGTTTCCCAATGTGTCCATCCACTTTGCTATTTAAACCTGTACAATTTCGTTAAAAATAATTTTGTTGTTTGACGAATCCAGTTAAAATCTACTTAAACCACTGTTTTTAAATTATAGATTCTATTCTTGATCAATTTGAACAGTTCATGAAACAATATTATGAAATGTCCCAATTAAGGCTTAGATCGTTGTTTTGAATATAAAATACTTTTTAAATTGGATTATTGTTTCAAAACGTATTGATTTTTATATATCATTCCTGTTTCCAAAAATGTCGATTTAATTACATATTTAAAGCAATAGAAACTCTTTGAAAAACATTTTATATATAAACCAATACGATTTCCTCGAAACCCATTTTCATGTTCCACAATTCACATCAAGCCTCAACATTTTTCAAAATTGTTTTAAATTTAGAAAAAAAGGATAAAAGTCACATATATAAATTTGGTATTAAAACCAATACAATTATGTTAAAACTTAATTCTGTGTTCGGAATTTGATAAACACTAGCGAATAATATGCTTCCATTTCAAAAAATTGTATTGGTTCTAATCCGGCCTGCTTCTCGGCTGTTTAATTTTGTCTTGATTTACATTGACAAAAACGACGGACAGACGGACGGACGGACGAACGGATGGACAGACTGGTTGACATCATTAGCTCTAAACCTATTTTTAATTGGCGAGCTAATAAAGATGGACTCGTGGTTGGACCCGAATTGAAAAAGTGGATTCAATGGACACAAAGGTGGTTCACTGTACAAGATGCAGAAACAGATTGGAGGATTCATAATCGGGATGGGAAGGAGAAGCTGTCTTGGCCAGAATACAGCAAAGCCAACTACGGGTTCTTGGAGGATGAGCCCGAAGGGACTGAAGACAGGAAGACATACACAAAAATGATGGAACGGGACAGAAGACGATGGACAATCGCGGATCTGAACGCCGATGATCTTCTTTCTCAAGAAGAATTCCAAAATTTCATCCTGAAAATGTGCCTCATATGCAAGACATTGTCCTTCTCGAAACTGTAGAAGACATCGACAAAAATGGAGATGGGCTGATCTCAATGGCTGAATATATTAGTTACCACTTATTCTCATTTTTATTGCATCCTGTTATCTATACATTCAATCATCTGTATACGGTATGCCTTTTTTCTGATTGAAGTAAATTGCTAATTATTTCAATATTTTACGTTTCTGACATGACTGAGTCAGGAGACGATAAACCCTCTTGAGTGGGAAATGAAAGAGTCTTTCAGGACGTATCGGGATAAGAATAAGGACGGTTTCCTTGATTCTGAAGAGGTATTTTAGGATCTCGCATATAAGTTAATATGTAGAATACTAGGTTTTATAGTTGTTGTATACGAATGATTGAAAGTATAAAGTTGTATTGATAACAATATCTAGTAACTAGAGGTATTATTTGGTTGAATTTTAATGTGTTTACATACAGATGTGTGCATGACTTTAGGATGTAGACGTTACAGTGTATAAGTGTTGTGAACGAAAATGTCGACGTTACAGTGTTTAAGTGTTGTGAACGGTTTACATTTAAAAGTGTTATGTATCGTCGTTAGTCAGTATTTGAAGATACATAATAAGTGTTAGTATTTAATTTAATTCGTTGGCAATTGTCCGACGGAAAGTGTAAGGAAAGCAAAAGTTAGTACTTAGTGTATTGTACTTGAAGTTCAGGATTGTAAGTCGGAAAGTGGAAGGAAAGGAAAAGGTTGGTGTTTCGTTATATGTCAACTAAAGTTAAGAATTGTACGACGGATAGTATAAGGATAGTAAAGCGATTGTATGAGAGTAAGAAATATAAATTGAGTATGATTTACCGACGGAAAGGAATAGGAAAGGATAATCGACATGATCTATGTTTAAGTATTGTATTTGAGATGAAAGCCATGTAATGTATGAACTGACTAAATTGAAATCATTATCATTTTGTTGGAGCTCGGTAGCACTACAGCATTTGTAAATCGTCTGAGAAAATTGTAAGTAGGATTTGTAGAGGTTACTTTATATTCTTGGAATGTTTAAACGTAATAAAGTCGCCGAACATTATAAGTAACAATCCGCCTTGTTTTGACCCTTTTGTCTGAGCATACGAGATAGAAGCAGTTAGTCGGATTTCATTGACGAAAGAAGTAGTAGTGAATTGCCGTATAGAGACTTTTATTGCATCAGAAAGTATTAGGTGCAAGGAACATCATTATAAAACTCCGTATAGTCTGGATATACTTAAATGTCCTGGTGATCCCTTGTAGTAGAGTTTGAGTTACCAAAGCAGCCATACGAACACTTGACGATACTATTATCCGTGTTTTATCCCTCGTCATTTAACAGGTATACTTTTTAACCCCTCGTTTTTAGCTTTAAAAATCATGGTTTTGACCTTGAGGAGTTTAATCGTCCTACAACCATACATTACGTCATAATTCAACATTTTCATCAAATCAGATGGAAGGGCCTATATGCCAAGATTGTGGATTTTGGTTATTGGATGAACGCTAAGCTTGTTCCAAGATCAGGAAACCAACAATGAAAAGTTGGATAGAAAATTAGGTTTTGAAATATATACGATGAATAGGCTTTCTCACTATATGACTTTCTCTTTGAGTCTGATATGGAAACTGGTAAACATTGCCCTGTGTCTAACAATGGACAGTATTTAAGTGAAAAACGAGGTAAGGGTGGTAATATATGCAGAGAGACTAATTTGACCATGCTGATTACGAAAATCATAATTTTAGCTCTGTGATTTTACTCCTTGGGGGTCAAAAGTAGGTGGGAAGGTTTATTCTCCGTTTGGATACCTTTCCATACTGATTCCACCCTTTACGTTAATATGCTGTATAATGCGTCAGAGGACCAGGACTTGGAACCAAATCAAATCTTATGTTTATTTGATCCTTAATTTCCGCTCTACTTCTTTCACGAAATTAGTCCTTGCGATTTTTGAATACGGCATGATAGCCGTGTAAAAGATTTTCTATGGTTGTAATGACTTTGTCATATTCCTCGTTTAATTGCTCGAATGATAAAGCCGTAACTTTTCTGAAATTAAAATATGATTGATATTTATACAATAAAATATTAAACGTTAGAATACTTATTGCAACTACCTGTAGTACTCCTGAACAGGTTTTGGCACTCCTTTATTTGTGATGTTCTGCACATTATTATCGTCAGTATTTAAATTTTCAGATATTTTTTCCGGCAATTCGAAAATGCGTATTTTGATCATAAGAAACCGGGCTTGGTGAATCCAAACGATTCATAGCGTTTCAATTATTTTCTATTGTTTTTTCAATTTCACCACGTGAAATCAAACAATAGTTTCGTGGTCTGGTTTCCAGTATCAAAAATATCTCCCGCTTGCAACTATACAATTTATTGGAAATTTTCTTTTTATAAGCCAAATGCTGTTCATTCGATGTCCCTTTTCTGTTGGCGTCCATGCAAGTAGATCGGATGGGTGTATCCCATCGCAAATATAGCGCGAATTCTTACCAACAACAAACAGAGTTTTAAAATGGTGGCCTAAATAGACAGTGTAAGCATATAGTTTAAAATATTATTTGCATATAAGGTATGTGGATTGAAGGAGATCTTCTGCAACAACATCCGCCTCATCTTAAGACCAGGCTAGCGAGGAATTTTACCACCTATCGATTCTGTTGGAGACTAGTAGGAGATTTGAATTCTCAATTCTCCCGCTTAAAAATGCTATGTATGCATATGCCATAAAAATCACATATAATGTTAATACTAAAGTTTTTATTTTCAATATTACAGGAAATAATATTTGTAAAAAATAATGTGAAAAAGGGGAAATATCTTGAATTATCAATTTATAATCGTTAAGTAACGAGCGTTTGAAAATAAAAAATTGGTATATGCTTACATACGCCCAAGATTGATACAATCAGTGGAGATACAGGTGTTGCAGGGGGTTGATTTTTGCGCAATTATACAATCAATCTTACGATTTACGGTCTTACGACCTACAGTCAACAGTGTAGTTACAGATTTGTTATAGAGCTATTCTTCATATTCGCACGGATAATCTTCGCATTCTCCATATGCTAGTCGATGCATGGCCATTTCAGAGATTCCGTGGTAATGAACAAACGCTGCTGCGATGACTAACAAATGAAAAAGTTGATGACTATGCCCCTGAAGATACAAAAGTACATCATCAATTTAATTTTCACAAACTTTTTTTGATAACAATGTATATGTAGTTTATTTAAGTCCATTAAAGTATGATCGGCTTACGCAAATATCACATTTTCCGGGGAACCAACGTTCTGGAATCCGGGTGGCGTAAACAAACGCATCAAGAATGTAAAGTGACCCTATCAGAATGAGCCAACCTAATGAAGCCTTTGATACAGCATGGAACCAGCCCTTATCCAGGGCGTAGTGAACCGCCGTAATGACACCACTCAATCCAAATACAGCAAAAAGTCCTGAAATGAAGATTTTACATTCATTCAATATATTGATGCTCATATCAAGGTTGAAATAAAATAAAGTCATCAATATGCGTCGTACCTGCACGAAGGGTTCGAAGACGAGGTTCACATAAAATTATCCCATAAAGACACTACAATTGAAGTGAAACTTAGGACAAAGGTTACGTTCAAGTAGAATATCCGAAGAGACTTTTCACAGTAGAATCCATAGTGAAGGGAAGAACGATCCCATAATTAGTAGGGCAATTCCAACATTATCAAGTCTAAAAATAAACAACGAATCATTGCAATTAGATTGATCGAACAGCTGCCCCAATGAAAGCCAAACAACCTTAAATGAGTCCAAATGTTCAGTGTCTCGGTGTGAATTCTGAAAATACTCTTGAAGCACTCCTTAACACATAGTAACGGTGGTTTGTGTCCCCGGACGAGAAAGTCGTTGTCCTGAAGCCATTGTGGCAATGCCTGTGAAATAATACAGAGGAACAAAGTTAAATTAATTTATCTATCCATCACGGGAGATAGAGCACAGAGAGACAACAGCACGACGACTTTCTAACTTTATATTAAAACCGTGCGTAACGTTCCTTCTCCGCTTTCGACACCAAGCAAAACAAAATTCTACTGATCCCAGTCACTCAAAAAAAGTTTCTGAGAAAATGAACAAAGTTCCGCAATATCGGTTGAGCAAAACAATGAATTTTAATTGTTTACACTCCTGTGACAACGACACTGACTAAGAAGATCTAAGCAATATTCCAATTACCCTGAAGTGGCAGCAGTTCCATCCAGCACCCCAAACTTTCCGTGCGAATTCTTCAACCTGTTCCGTTGCGACAGATAGTTGAGGAAGGCAATAAGTCGTATTGGTCTTCATCTTCTTCCCGATTCAGCAGTTCTGAATCAACCTTCAAGATTAATAAAAAAACATCAGTCAACAATTTAATTATCCATGCGAAGTTCCCTTACATTTCATCTTCATTCAATATCAATCAGATAGCAGAATCATATACATAATTTGCACTACCTTGCTATGAAAAATGCTAAGCTTGTTAATGTTGAAAATAAACAAATAAAAATAAAAATGAAAAAGTGAGAAATAGCTTACATTTCGAAAGATGTGACACTGATGTCTAAAAATGACGAACATTGGCATTCCAAGAACAAAGCAATACTGTTGATCTCCACTGGCGTTTGACAACTGGGAACGGAAAACCAACACCCAGATATTAAATCCATGCTCATTTATTATTCTTAATAATATTTTAAATGGTATTATACGTACCAAAAAAGGACATAATTAGTCCTTTTTGTTGTACTATTTGTCCCGACTCGAAATCCTTGTCGAATGTCTTGAAGAAAAGGACTTGAACCATCGGCCTGTTGATCTTGTCCGCCAAGGTTTTTCTTAACTATTACATTTAATCGGCGAATATATATACACAGATAGTAACCTTGAGTCTTAATACGAAGTTACTGTATAAATGTTACAACAAACATCCTATTGATATATGGGGTCCACAGTTCAACGAATATGTATAATACTATTAATCTAATCTCCAGTATGATTTCCATTATTTCAATAACTATTTACATCTGTACAACTGCAATTCAATGCAGATATTAAATTACTGCGAAAAAGTCATGTTACGGTACAGCAGTATGTATGAATCACCTGGAACAAACTCTGATATTTCAATTTTTTTGTCATTGAATACGGTGTATGAAGAAGTTTCTTTCAGACAATAGACATAGTGACCACTGGACGTTGTTGTTCCAATGTGACTTATTACCCCCTTAAGATGATAGTTAGGAGATGGTACTGCTTTTGTATTGGGGGACAATTTAACTATATCTGGTGCAGTAATATCGCTGCATAGTTTTTGTCCCGATGAGTCGAATCTACGAATATGCAAAAGTAAATGCATGGGGTGCTCGAGCATCGTCAGTTGAGTTTTACAGCCGTTGTTTCCACAGTCTTCGCATACAAAATCCTCAACGCTGGTTTCCTCAAAGTACGTGTTCAAGGTGTCCTGAATTCCACCAGCAGTGCACGGTAAAGAAATGCCTACTTCAGGACCGTCAGTTGTAAATATTGCAGTTCCGCACATACATGTAATGACACGTTGAAACGTACAATTGAACTTGCGTGCATTTGAACTTTGAAGTCCATTGACAATGGATAGAAGAAACAGATACGCGTCTTGCTGTTGATACCCAGCGAACTGTGGAAGAAACTTATCTAATCTAGATTTGAGTTTCTTCAACTTTGTAATAGTGGATTTATATTTGGTAGCTTGGACGTACTCAAACAAAATTTGACTAAAAACTGTGTCGGATTTCGGTTGACCATTCACATCACAAACGTCTCGGAGAAGTTGAATTATACAGTTTAGGTAGCAACTATTACCTACATTTGGAAGACCAAAACGGGTTTTTTCCAAACGGGTTGCAGTTTTATTTGGAGTGGAAGTACAATTTCGTTTCTGTGTGCTCGTCAAAGGATCAGAACTTTTTAATTTCTTGGTAGGTGGTGAAATTGACTGCTCATTTTCTCTGTTATTATCAGCAGCATAGGCATTCATTTTGCGGGTTTTCGCCTCCGCAATCGCATCGGCTATGTACTTGGGTTGTTTGTAGCCCATGTTTCGGAAAAATCTCGAATCAATTATTTCCGGGGCGTATTCGAGATAAAAGAATTTTATCATTTTAGCTTTCATGAATTCCCATTTCTTAAGAGTTTCTTGGCTTTTATCGATTCGAATTACTAGAATATATCCTTCCAGTTTTTCTGGAATTTCTTCTCCATTTTCGTTTTGTGATAGTGGACCTTGCGTCCACACGACGAAGTCACACCACATCCGATTTGTTATATGCAGCTGCATAACAACTTGGCAATAATAATGCGATGACTTTGAAAGATAATACGAGGCTGACTCGCTGTTGTTATTGATTCTTTTCTTTACCGCAAATCCTTTTCTTTCTGCAGAAGCCTCAGGATATAGATGACGTTCAGTGTGTGGACATTTTACTTCAATTAAACCGTTTTTTCCTATCAAGCCATCCGGACTTGCACCGAGCATGCTAAACTCAGTTGAAACAAAGAGTCCTGACGGTTCAACAGTCACATTGTTTAGCATCGAATATAATTTAATCGCGTCGTTTTCATGAGTAGTTCCCCAACGTATTGCAGGATTGTTGCTGAGATCGTGGGGTTCTATTAAATGGTCAAGAACACTGACATTAGGTGTACAGTCCTTTAAGCCTACAATGACTCCAGCATTGCTTGCGGTTATCATGTTCATTTTTATTTCCACATAACTTCTATTACTATATTGACCTTTAGTCTTGATTTCAATCGCAGTTTGCTTTTCCACGTCAACCTTATTTTTATCAACAAGCTCTTCAATCGATACGTCAAGATCGGCATCACACATATCAGGGGCTTTTGCATTTTCACCGTAATAAGCATCTCCTATAACAGCTCGTGTGCGACTAAAATATTCTGGGTTGGTATATTCCCTACTACCATCCTTCAAATCCTTCAAGTATTATATCTGCTTCCATAGCTGATGAGGACCCAGACCAGTTTTTGAAACAACGATGGAGTTTGTCTTGCTTTCTTCTTCTGTTAATTTCGCATATTAAGCAGAATTTGTTTCGAATTCCAACAAACAATGGTTTCTTTGTAAGAAGGCCAATTATAACGGCAGATCCTGACAATGCTTTTCCCTGTTGATTATAACATCTTTTGCTCCACTGGCCGTCACCGTACACATCTGTGTAGGCGTATATTTTTTTGCCATTTTCATCTAACTCATTTCCTTCAACTTGACCTAAATCAGTAGCCATTTTATGCTCTTCACGACCGTTTTCTAACAAACGATCCGTCCATGCTTTTTTGAGAACATCCATGAAAGCCATTTCATATCGCAAAAACGTCGTTCGATCCATGAAGGGAATGTCAAAGGCTGTTAGGCAATGTTCCAATGCACTGTATCCGATTCCTGTTGTGTTTGCAGCCCAAGCAGCCGACTCATTAACTTGAAGCCCGTCTGCGAATTCGTCATTACATACAAGTATCTCGTCCAGGCACTTTTTACATTTGATACGAAATTTTGAAAGCAGGCCAGTTCGGTGCTCTTTAATGATTTCTAGCTGCGGAAGTGGACATTTCTTTGTGTGTTGAACGGCAAATTTCATAAAAAGTTCTAATGAGCCAATTGTAACAAGACGTCGGCCTACCGGTTTTTCGACCGCACTGACAGATCCCTCAGGCGAAGTGGGTAATTGATGTGAATCATTTTGTTGTTCGGTGAAACTATCTTCAAAAAGATTTTTTCTGGAGTATGTTTTTTTGCTTCTAGGAGTGCTTTTTTTAACAACTAGCAAAGGTGTTACAAAAGGGGAGATAGGGTCATCCTCCTTCTCCAGTAATCCTTCAAAGCCGGAACACGAGACTGCTCGTTTACGGCTGGCACCAAAATCAAATGATGATATTTTTCGAACAGGACTACAGAGACGGGAAGAGTTGTCCGAAGTTGCTTTGATGGAATCATTAATTACTCTGTCATTCAAAGATTTAAGACTTCTTTGCGCCATTGTTCCATTAAGTTTTGATGCACGGCGATGCTTTTTCACTCGTACCATTTTGTATTTTGAGATTCTGATTCGCGCCTGGCAAGAGTCTAAAATAAACTTTGGATCCAAGAGTAGTTAATAATCGAAAATATCGGTTAGATCCTAGATTAAACCTTGATTTTCGATTATTCAATTCTCTTGGGCTATTACAGACGTTAGATCCAGGGTTGGTGAAATTCGAAAATATACTTTCGGTCCAAGGGAATTTAATAATCGAAAATAGCCGTTAGATCCAAGGTTGGTGAAATTCGAAAATATATTTTGGGTCCAAGGGAATTGAATAATCGAAAATAGCCGTTAGATCCAAGGTTGGTGAAATTCGAAAATATATTTTGGGTCCAAGGGAATTGAATAATCGAAAATAGCCGTTAGATCCAAGGTTGGTGAAATTCGAAAATATATTTTGGGTCCAAGGGAATTGAATAATCGAAAATAGCCGTTAGATCCAAGGTTGGTGAAATTCGAAAATATATTTTGGGTCCAAGGGAATTTAATAATCGAAAATAGCCGTTAGATCCAAGGTTGGTGAAATTCGAAAATATACTTTCGGTCCAAGGGAATTGAATAATCGAAAATAGCCGTTAAATCCAAGGTTGGTGAAATTCGAAAATATATTTTGGGTCCAAGGGAATTTAATAATCGAAAATAGCCGTTAGATCCAAGGTTGGTGAAATTCGAAAATATATTTTGGGTCCAAGGGAATTTAATAAACCGATGTAACGGGTGTAACCAAGTGTTGAAAATATAACGATAAACAAACTAAATCTCAATTTCCCCCAAAAGCCCGGGTTTCGCACCCTGGTGTCAGTAGGAGTGGTCCCGTATACGTTAAAAATGTTCTATTACTAATAGGAGTCGTTTAAACCCCATATCTCAATTTCCCCCAAAAGCCTGGGTACCGCACCCTGGTATCAGTGGGAGTGGTCCAGTATGTGTCAAAGATGTTCTATTACTAATGGGAATCGTTTAAACCCCATATCTCAATTTCCCCCAAAAGCCCGGGTACCGCACCCTGGTGTCAGTGGGAGTGGCCCAGTATACGTTAAAGATGTTCTATTACTAATGGGAATCGCTTAAACCCCATATCTCAATTTCCCCAAAAAGCCCGGGTACCGCACCCTGGTGTCAGTGGGAGTGGCCCAGTATACGTTAAAGATGTTCTATTACTAATGTGAATCGCTTAAACCCCATATCTCAATTTCCCCAAAAAGCCCGGGTACCGCACCCTGGTGTCAGTGGGAGTGGTCCAGTATGTGTCAAAGATGTTCTATTACTAATGGGAATCGTTTAAACCCTATATCTCAATTTCCCCAAAAAGCCAAGGTTTCGCACTCTGAATTGTAGTTTCAGGGTATTATCATGTATTGATGATAGACATAGAGTGTAATGTAAACTACCTAAGCGGCAGTTTTAAAAATTAAGAGCTTTGAACTGATTTAATCATTTTTTGGGGGGGGGGGTTAATTTATGGGGGACAGGGGGTGTGACCGATTGTACCCAAGTTCGAACTAAGCCTTGGCTATGACCCAAGGAACAAGTCTACAAAATTTGGTGACTCTAGGTCAACGCAGTCAAGAATTAAGCTTTATAATGTGTTTGGGGGGGGGTCAATTTTATGGGGATCAGGGGGCATGACAGAACTGGTCCAAGTTCAAACGTAGCCGTTGTCTTAACTTGCACAACATGTGTATGAAGTTTGGTAACTCTAGATTAATCCATTCATGAGATATAGTTTATAATGTGTTTTGGGGGGTTTAATTTATGGGGGACAGGGGGTGTGACCGATTTGACCCAAGTTCGAACTTGGCCTCACTCTTGACCCAAGGAACAAGTGTACAAAATTTGGTGACCGTAGGTCAAGCCGTTCGTCAGTTATCGCACCGACAGACAGACGGACGGACGGACGGACGGACGGACGGACGGACGGACGGACGGACGGACAGCCTAGTCATTCGCATAAAGTGTTTTCAACACTTAATAATCGAAAATAGCCGTTAGATCCAAGGTTGGTGAAATTCGAAAATATATTTTGGGTCCAAGGGAATTTAATAATCGAAAATAGCCGTTAGATCCAAGGTTGGTGAAATTCGAAAATATATTTTGGGTCCAAGGGAATTTAATAATCGAAAATAGCCGTTAGATCCAAGGTTGGTGAAATTCGAAAATATATTTTGGGTCCAAGGGAATTAAATAATCGAAAATAGCCGTTAGATCCAAGGTTGGTGTATAACATTGCACGGTACGATACGCTACAATATAACGTTCAATCTGATTTTGCCTCAAATGACCCCTTGGGGCGTGCGTGTCCCGGGGTGAGTGGGGTTGTTCCCGCATGTTTGTGTGTAACGGTGATTATATATGATAAACCGACCACCATTCCTACGACATTCGTTCCTAAGACCGTTGTTCCTAAAACAGTCGTTCCTTACGACATATGTACCTAGGACGTTCGTTCTTAACGACAATGATTCCTAACTCGCCTTGATGAAAATCAATGGTTATTACGTCGTTGTAATAAGAGGACGAGAAAATAAATACTTCATATACATTTGAAAGTAGTATTTACAGTTTAATGGAACGTTTCATTACAATGTATGTTTTTGAAAAGAAAGGTCAGAAAATATTGGGAGTGTAAACTTCCGAAAATCAAAATCCCAAAATAAATACCAAAATATTATTGATAACAATATTATTGCAATGTGTTGTTTCTGAAGTAAATGAGAACAAAATATTAGAGAAAAAACAAGAGCCTAGTGGACGTCATTTGCATTTAGTATTCGTTTGTCGTTGAGGAACGACAGTCGTAGGAACGAATGTCGTAGGAACACCTGTCACCAGATCATAATACATATATATATGTATGTATGTATGTATGTATATGTGTATATATCTGTAGCATATCTGGGCGTATGGCATGTAAGTATACACCTATAATGTTGTGGGCACACCCCCAAGTCTATTTCCAGCAAATAAAAGTTGATTGCCACACCCCCTACGGCAGAACCTCGAAGCGCGCGAAACCCTAAAACTCAAAGTTTGAATTTTGACTCCGAACAAACACCTATAATGTTGTGGGCACACCCCCAAGTCTATTTCCAGCAAACAAAAGTTGATTGCCGCACCCCCTACGGCGGAACCTCGAAGCGCGCGAAACCCTAAAATTTAAAGTTTAAATTTTGACTCGGTAAACTTCTATAATGTTGTGGGCATACCCCTAAATACTATTACAATAAAAACAATGTAGTTGTCACACCTCCTAAGGCGCTACATTGAAGCGCGCTAAAACTAATAAATAGACTCGGGCAACCCCATTTTACAATACGAGAAGTATTCAAGCCTCGCTGTACCGTTAGGAAGTTACGGGGTTCCGGCGAAACCATTTTTACAAATGTTGATAATTAGTAGGGGGTGTGGCCTTAGGAGTCCTTTCCATATGTGAAAGTACCTAAGAAACTGCTGACGTCCCTCTTGGCCGAATATGAACATGGACTTCGTTGATAATCTGACTTGGTTTAGCTCATTTGGAGAAGTTTTAGGATTTTCAAGTTTTTACAAAGTTTTTTGGTCCCCTTTGCTGCACTCCAACCCAACTTCGAAACTGCTCTGCGTCTGGACACAAGCAACATGTACTCGGAAAAAAAATTGAAAAATTAGAACCGTTCACGAGTTATCGTCGACGAGGACAGACGGACGGACTGAAAAAATACGATGGATGGAGAGAAAAATAAAATTGTTTGGCTTCGTTCCTTTATGAGGATGGAATAAAGACCGCCTTGCATGTTCAAATTTCTCTATGTCAATTGAATATGACATCTAATTTCTACGATTTATTTTTACTAAAAACCTTATAACTTTTTAATTGTAAGGGTTAGAGATTTGAATTTGGACTTCAAAGAAAGATAATTAATTTAACTATAATAAACAGGTGAGTCTGATCTACAATTTGGAGGTCAAATGTGGAATTGTGCTCAAATTTGACTTTGATAAGTAACTACACGAAGATTAACCGACAAGCCGTAACAGACTCACCTGTTTATTATAGTTAAATTAATTAGCCTTCTTTGAAGCCAAAAATCAAATCTCTAACCCTTACAATTAAAAAGTTATAAGGTTTTTAGTAAAACAGAATTTAACATGCAACCCTTTATGGAGCGCCAAATCTCTTAGTTTAAACACGGGTGGGGCGAAGTGTCGCTTGGGCTGTCTTAAGACATGTGTGTACAATAAAAGGACAAGGGCCATAGCTTGTAATGTCATACCAAATTTCACAATTGTATCTCAACAAACACACACACTTGCGAATTACTTTGTTGTTGTACTTCATTCTGATCCCGTTAGGACTTGTTACATCGAAATCGGTTATTGGATAGCAATCCTTAACGCCACTGATTGTGCAATCCGGATCAGTACATTTACGATGTTCATCAGGCTTAATAAAATTGAAAATAGTGTTCAAAATTCAGAGTCCTCAAGATCAATATCTTCGAACCATCATTGTTGCATCTTCGCAGTATTTTAGGATTTTTTCTCATTAAATGAATGACCGTATATTGTCGAGTTTCATCAAAATCCCCTTTGTCGATGCAACTAAAAATTCGTACAAGTAGTGTGACATTATATGATCCAAGTTTTTTCATTGAGTCTATAAACATCTTGAATTCAGTATTAGTTTTACAGAAACTATAAATATTTTGAAGTAGGTTATCAATTAAACAAGTTTGTCTAACTTGAATTTTTTCATGACTAATTTTTAAGTTCCCTCTCCACGGTACTCCTGGGAGGCAATTTAGACTTGATTTTTCATTCCCGGTTGGTGGGCGCGTTCATTTTTTCCTCTCCACGCGGCAAAAACAGCTTCAGGGACGAAATGATCTATTATATGATAATGTTTACAATTTCTTAATCAATTCATATCAAGTCATTCTATTTTAACTGACACTCTTTAGGGATAAGATGCTTTGAACTTGGAATCCAAGCTCTCTTTAAATTAAACAAATATTATTCGGGGCGGTAAATAAATAAAACCGGCTTATCCTTGAAGACAATTACAACAGTACTTGCAGGATAATTTACCAGTCATATCTCTTTCTCTGGTTTGCTTGGGCGTGGCGGGAGTAAATTTCTCTCGGCTTGACTTGGTTCGACTAGAAACTGATTCACGTTTTGGTGCACTGAACGGGTTTTTCTCACATTTCAATGATTGCTCTGATTGTTGGGAATCGTAAATTTCAGTGGTCGGATCCTGTATTAGACTGAAGCCAAGAGTTGTTGTAAGCACTGCAGGTTGTTTTTTTGTATCTGCTACATTTACCCGTTTACTGTTTTTACCAAATTTGTCTGTTTGCATTAAACGTTTCTCATTTTCTTATCGTCCATTGCAGCGTGGAGCATGTTAACTGGTCCTTAATTTGATAATCTGGTTTATCTTATGTTACAACCAATTAGTTTTTATTTTTTATGTTTCATCTAAAGTTGTGCTTGACATGACACAACAACAACTCTTCCAATTCTTAGAGGCAAACCTTCTTAGAGTTCGACGTTTTTGAGAAGATAAACACAGTAATTTGTCCAGTAATAAAAGTAAACTAGAATATTAGTATTAATAATTGTAAAAACTTACATTGTTCCACGATTCACAACCATTGTGTCAGAATTTATAAGTGATTCTTGTAGATAAATGAGACTGTGATCGAAAAGGCAGGCCATCGGAAAACAGTATACAACAAGTATTCCATGAAGTCGATGTTGAAATGGGGATTTTCAGGTAAATGACTACCTAGAACGCCGTCAGCGGTGCTACGTGCTAGATATTTTTCAACAGGTTGACTAAGAAGTACGTTCAGATTACGACATACTAGAACACTAAAGAATACGAAGGGAGTCTGGCAATAAAATGGTGGAGCGATGGTAACGTCATCAATGTTAAGAATTGACCATGGCTAAATACCTGTCATTCAAAAATTGTATTAGTCGAGATTGCTTTGTTTGTTGTTCGTATAATACACAAACCTGTTCATTTTGTGGTTTTTTGTATATCTTCAATGGTTTTTTATACAGCTACAGTGAAATACTTATTTCCACATATCAATGCAACGTCTTTAAGTCTTCTTGCGAATCACCAAAGATCCTTTCCCCTTAAGAAAGAATGCATCCAATTGGTAAGAAGAGCAATGCTTTTTATTTTGACCTTAAACACGTCTTTAATCTTTTTTAGTATAAAAGTTGTTGCGTGCTTCAAACAGATATGATGGGAATATATTGGGTTTTTCTGCAGAACTAATCCCTGCCTCGCTTGGCGAAGATAAACATGAACTGGCCCTACCTTCATTGCCTTTATTGAAAATTACAAAGTCAAATGTTTCAAAATCACTGAATTCTATAAAATTATTCTATAAATCACATAACAAAACTCACTTGCATGACACTCGAGATGATAGCGAAACTATCGTCTGATTCAATTTGTTTGATCCCAAAAAATGGTTTCTTCCGTTGCTTGTGCTGCATCAACGCACGATATCTGTTTACAGGTTAAACTCGATCATGCTTTCTTTAATCGTCAACTCCGGGTTGGCATCGTCATTGACGTCCTTCAACAGCCTAGTTAAGGTTAGAATTTTCTTGACAGGCTGATCTAGAAGGTCCTTAAATTGTTTATTGGGAATTTGAAAACAATCAGATTTTCAATGTCAACTAAAAACAAAAAACACCAACAATACTTAGATTAAGGCTACTTCTGATATTTGCGGTAAAAATTACTCACCTCCAAACTCTTTCCAACAAGCGTTATCGGCTCAGTTGAGAAGCTTTACTAAAAACTCTACGGATCCTCGGTGGTTGTTGCGCTCATTAACGTTGACTTCAACGACTGGGGTCGTTGGACTTCATTGTCAGAGACTTCATTCATGACTTTCGGACTGCGATCAGCAACATCAGTTTCATCTGTCACAAAGATATAACATTGTAGAACATTAATTTATAGTCTATACATTTGATTTGACTATTATTATAAATCACCAAATAATGAATCATTTTACCAGATCATTACCGTTATGAGGTGATGAGGATTTCGAGGATTAGGGCCTTGTCTTTGGCTTGAGGGTTGACCGAGGACTCAGGTTTATGCATAAAATGCATGAGGATAGTTAAGGTATTCGATTTAAATAGTAGGTGTGACCTTAGGTCACACATTCAGGTCAGGATTTGACCGTACAAATAGAAGAAAGTTGGTTTGGGTAGCGTTAGAAACCAAGGGTAGAAGTTTGGAATTTCTCGCGGGAGAGAAATTCTGAGAGGAGAAAAGGAGTTCCATTTCTCCAACCAGAAACGAAGAAGGAGTCGAGAACAGGAGTTTGGGCAAGAAGGAGTCGAGAAAGGGAGTTTTGGACAAGAAGGATCTGAAGCTGAGTTTGGGACAGGAAAGAGGCAGCGTAGTTCCAAAGAGTTGGAGTCCAACTTTCATCCCAGGCAGAATTGGAGACCAATTCTGTCCATCGAGCAACAGGTTATTGGAGACCAATAACCTACCGATCGGTATTGGTTACGTTTAGTGTTTAGGGTTAATTTTAGGGAATAGGTTACTGAGTAACTAATGTGATAGTTGCTTAAGGTCAAGTTTAAAGTCAGGGCTGAGGTTTGAAAGCATATTGTTATTTTATTGCATATTATTCCGAGAATTGAATTGTGATCTCCATTACGCATAAATAAGGGCTATTTACATAGTATTGAACTCGTGTGAGGCTTAATAGCCAATAGTTTGGACCTCTGAAATAATATTCCTCACAAATGGAGGGGGCAACGTAGCATTTCAAACTGAGTTACAGAGGTTGTAAAAAAGGTCATTGCTCCTAAAGATCAATATTTTCAGTTGAGAAATTCATTGGGCATTAAATTTTTTTTACTAAGGTCAAAGTGAGAGGAAATTTATTTTTAAAATAGCTCGCATGTAGATATTATGATTTCGACCACAGCCCGCCAATTTGTATTTGTCTTTTAAACGCTCGCCATGTCCATTTAATATCATACTAGTTATTTAGAAAAGCTCGCTTATACATATTGAAATAATTTCAAAAACAGCTCGCCATGTCGATATTATGATTTCGAATTGTACAAAAGCTCACTGAGACATTAGGATTTCGCATTTTAAATTCTTTCTAAATAGCTCGCCACGAATAGTCAACGGGATTTCAATTTTAGGATTGAAATTGTCCTAAAATAGTTTATATTTTTTTTTAAATATTTTTTTTTCTACCATGGCTACTCGATCTGGAAGATTGTATGGTAGGCCTTGCATGATACCTGAAATAGTATACAGTAATAATAGGGAAGAAGTACCAGATCCGGTTTCCATTGGGTTAAATGTGAATAGGCCTAGTATGGAGAATTTGAGCTTTGATGTCACGTTTAACTCTCACAATAGCAATGCAAATATGGAACATGATGTGAACAGGGATCTTTTGGATTTGGAGGAGGTAGATGGTCAAAATAGGACAGATAATGAAAATGTAGAATTTCAACCATCCATGTCTGTATTAGGTACAAATTATAGGCCAATGCTCAATACTTTGGATGATGTTGATAGTAATGATGAGATTTCGAATAATGTGGTTATTCAAGCATTGTGTAAAACGGCTAAGGAGCAAATGGAGAAGGCGTTGGCTCAACAGAAAGAAGCTTTCAAAATTGAAATGGATACTCTTAGAGAACAGCATTCTACAGAAAATAGAATCGCGAATGCGTTATTAAGTGTTTTAGATTATAGTAAGACTACTAATACAAATTCTGAAACAATTAAAAATAAAGCCAGTCCAAGTAATTTTAATTCAGTTCACACTAAATCAAAGGATTTAAATATTCCAAAATATGCAGGTGCTCATGAGACGAAGACGCCTTTTGATTTTCTCGTAGAATTGGAGAAGTATCGGCAAGCGATAGGATATTCGAAAATACAAATTTTAAATTCTGTCATTCCTTTAGCTTTAACCGAAGAAGCGTATCGCTGGTTTAATTTCGTTAAAGAAGACCTGAAGGATTGGTCTATATTTGAGAATCTGTTTAGGCAGGAATTTCAACCAGTAGGTTATGAAGATGAATTAAGGAAAGAATTGGATGTTAGAACTCAGGGTAGTCATGAACCTTTGACCCATTTTATTCGAGTAATAAATGACTATTACGATAGATTAGAACCCAATGCTCCTGAGAATGTGAGAGTAAACCGAGTCATTAAGCAAATGCACCCAGAATATCGGCATAAAATTTTAAGTACGGGGGAAGTTTACTATTCCTTAAAACAATTAACGGAAGAGGCTTATAAGGCTCAAAGTAGTATTTGGAATGACTGTGTGTACAGAGAACCGTCGCAGTATAGCAACATCGAGCCGTCTTTAGCGTATAAATTGCCTACTAGAGAAATGAGTCAATCTAGTATAAGTTCAGGTTACAGATCTGAAGTTGCACATGTGGAAAGCATACAACAAAGTAGACAAAATAGACGCATGTGAGTTCCTTCGATCGATTTAGACATTTTCACAATAATTCTAAAATGAGTAAGGAAAATATGTATCAAAATTCATATTCTCCAAAATATCCAAACAATTGGTCAATGCCTCCAACTACTGGTCACTTTACAAGCATGCCTAATAATGTTTCAAATAACATTAATAGTAGAAATATCAATGAGTCTAATCGACAACCGTCATATAAAATGCAGGATAGTAGGACTTTGCAAAACCCAAGTCAGTATGATAAGAGGAGTATGCCCAATGATAGTTCACAGCGTTTGTGTTATGGATGTAATCAGGTTGGCCATTTTATTCGTGATTGCCCAATAAAAGCTTCTCAGGTTTCGGGAAACGGGGGAAACCCGAATCGGAGCTAGTTCATCCGATTCGGGAAACATATGTTTTAGATTCACGTCAGGTAGATTCAATCCCTATTCTGAAAGTATGCATTTGTAATCGGTATTTTCCTGCGATATTGGATTGTGGATCAACCATATCGTTAATCAATCATGAAGTAATAGAGTTAGTTCGGGATTTAAATATAACAACCACGTTAACTGAATTAAGCATTACCATGGCTTCAGGGGGGACGGTAGCATACGAATCTTCACTTTTAACTGTAAGTTGGCCAGGTGGCAAGCGACGTCATAAATTCATTTTATTGCCGGATTTATCTAGACCAGTTCTATTGGGTAGAGATTTCTTAACATACGCACAAATCACTGTAAGTATTCATTTAGGAGGTTGGTTTCAGGGGTCTGATTTTGATCACTTAATTCCTTTCGATAGCTTAGTAGATAATCAAACTTCGACAGCTCATCTAATGGTCCCATTGACTCAGACAAAATGCAATTCGTCCAAAAAGCTTAGTACAGAAGGTCAGGTTGAGGATCCCTTGTTGTACCCCCTAGAATTTTATGCTCCGAATCTAGTGCCGTTGGACACAAGGATAAAATTGCAATTGATCAGAATGAGTCTAATGGTGTGGGAGCAGTTAGGGATACACAGAGTCTTATAAATCTGGGAGATGAACTTGACGGCTACGATGAAATATTGTTGATATGCGAATCTTCGGTCATGGAGATTACTCCAAATGGTAAAATAGAAGAGAAAGAGTTAGTAGATCTCAACTTCGATGAACTACGTAATAATACAGGCTTGACCTATGATGAGTTTTCCCCAGTAGAGAAAGTGATTCGAGATTTCCTTCCATTGTTCTCGAGGAGTCCTGGACTCTGTAAAGACTACGTTCATAAGATTGATACAGGGCAGTCGAAAGCTATTAAGTGTCATCCCAGACCCATGACTCCAGCAAAACGTAAAATTTTAGAAGAATTATTTAAATCATTAATAGATAAGAATTCAATTGAGGAAGCTACGGGTCCTTGGGCTTTTAACCCAGTAATCGTTCCAAAACCGAATGGTAAATGGAGATTATGTATTGATTACCGACCCTTAAATTTGGTTACTGAGTCAGATTCTTACGGAATGATGAGAATTGACGATGTCTTAACTTGCCTAGGTAGCGCAAAATATATATCTACTTTTGATATCCCGGATGGATTCCACAATATTTCTATTTTCAAGCCAGACAGGTGTAAGACGGCATTCAATACTCCCTGGGGTCTATGGCAATATAAGAGGATGGCGTTTGGTCTTAAAAATTCATGTGCTAGTTTTCAAAGAGTTATGGATGAAATTTTAGGAGAATACAAATGGAAATTTGTCTTAGCATTTGTTGATGATATAATTATATTCTCTAATTCTTTAGAGGAGCATATCCATCATTTGAGATTGGTATTTTTGAGATTAAGTGAAAAGGGATTGAAGATACATCCAGATAAGATGCAATTGTTGTGTAGTAAAATTAATTACTTATGTTTTGTTATTGAGAATGGGAACGTTTCCCCAAATCCTGAGAAGTTAAAGGCATTAGAAGGATATCAAGCCCCCAGAAATATTAAAGACATTATGCGATTCCTCGGTTTTTGTGGGTATTATAGACAGTTTATTCCCAATTTTTCTGAAATTGCAAAACCTCTTACTCAGATGACTGGAAAGGGAATTGCCTTCTTTTGGTCGAGTGAAGCTCAAAAATCCTTCGATATTCTACGGTGTGAACTGTTAAAGGCGGCTTCTCTTCATCTTCCGGACTTAAATAAGCCTTTCACCATTCAGACAGACGCATCTGATTTAGGAATCGGAGCTGTACTATTGCAAGATCACGAAGAAGTAAAATATCCGGTTTATTTCTATAGTAGAACTCTCAATAACGCTGAGAAGAATTATTCGGTATCTGAGAAAGAATGTTTAGCAGTCATTCAGGCCATCAAAAAGTTTAGAGGTTTTATAGAATGTTCGCATTTTACAGTAGAAACAGATCATCAGGCTCTGTGTTGGTTGAAAAAGGTAAAAGAACCAGTAGGAAGACTAGCAAGATGGGCATTAGAATTACAAGGTTACGACTTCGATGTGGTTTACCGAGCTGGTAAATTAAATAGAACGGCGGATGCATTATCTAGGGCAGCTCCCGTATTTTTTATCGATACAATGACCATGCTTCTAACTAGAGATAGAATCGTAGAAGAACAGATGAACGATATAAATCTTAATTATATTATTAGCTCGCCTATTGAAAATAGGGTTTAGAGCTAATGATGTCTACCAGTCCGTCTGTCCGTCTGTCCGTCTGTCTGTCTGTCCGTCTGTCCGTCTGTCCGTCCGGCCTTTTTCTAAATGTAACTCAAGACAAATTGCAAAGTGCCAGAAGCAGATGGAAGCAGATTTTCAATGTAAATCAAGACAAATTGCAAAGTGCCAGAAGCAGATGGAAGCAGGCTTTTGAGGTTTGATATGAATTGCGAAACATGAAAATGGTTTTCGAGGAAATCGTATTGGTTTATATACCAAATCTATATATATGACCTGGATGCCCCTTTTCTAAATTTAAAACAATTTGAGAAATTTTGAGGTTTGATATGAATTGTGAAACATGAAAATGGTTTTCGAGGAAATCGTATTGGTTTATATACCAACTGTTTTTTTTAAATTCTATTGCTTTAAATAGGTAATCAAAACAACATGAATGATATATCTATATAAAGCAGTACGTTTTGAAACAATAATCATATTTTGAAGATGGTATCATATTTTATATACAAAACAACAATCCAGATTTCGTAAAAGCCGCAATTGGGGCATTTCATAACATTGTTTCATGATCTGTTCAAATTGATCCAAAAATCGAATCTATCATTTAAAAACAGTAATTTGGATTTAAACAAATTGATAAAATTGATTTCAACTGCAATTGTGAAACAATAAAATAATTTTTAACGAAATTGTACAGGTTTAAATAGCACCATGGATTTACAGATTGGGAAACAGTAATATAGAATATAAGGCAATGTTTTTTGAAACAATTCTCAAATATTCGGTTTCTTCACATATTTGTTATGGAAACTATCTTTATCGACTTATAGCATATTCTTTTGGATGTAAATCAATTCATGATAGAACAATTACTAAAGCGTCGGGATTAAAACGCAGTCGTCTAGGTGAACGTAAATTATGATATTTTGATTTTATACAATCGACAAACACGATGAGTAATATTGAACGACAATCTATATGAATTGTGCGAGCTGTCGTTAACGTTTACAACGTTTTATTACATTTATAAAAACGAGTGAATTGCCAAATTTAAGTCACGAGAGTAAGGAAGCAATAGTTAAATTCAGTCAAGATGCAGTTGTAACACAGGAGGGGTGCCTTTTGAAACGAATAGGTCCTAGAGATAAACCCTGGGAAGATGAAACATGTCAATTAAAAGTGTGGTTACCAAATTCACTGCGTGAAGAAGTCATACGGTATTTTCATGCTGATGTTTTATCAGGTCATTTAGGAATTCGCAAGACATACATTAAAATAGAGAATCGGTTTTGGTGGAAGTCAATGCGAAAAGATATATGTTTATTTGTGGTTAACTGTCAGAAATGTCAGAGATCTAAAATATCTAAAACAGGACCGGTAGGAATAGGAACAGCAAGAACTGTAGACAATCCTTGGGAAACTATTGCTATTGATTTGATGGGTCCATATACAAAGAGTGGGAGTCAAAATCAATATTTATTTGTTGTGGTGGATGGGTTTACCAAATGGGTTGAGATTTTTGCCATTAGAAAAGCTAATTCTCAAACAATAATAAAAAATTGTGGGAGTTATGTTGTAGATGGGGGTTCCCGAAACATATCATTTCTGATAATGGTTCTCAATTTACTAGTAAAATCTATATAGAATGGTGTAAAAGCTTTGGCATATCGTCATCTAAGATAGCTTTGTATCATGCCCAAGCGAATATTACAGAGAGATATAATCAGACAGTTAAATCTATGATAATATCAACTATTGAGAGATGTAAAGATTGGGATAAGTATATTAACGAGTTAGGCTTTGCGTTGAGATCGGCAATTAACGATACTACGAAATTCTCCCCTGCGTATTTAAATTTAGGCCGTGAGTTAAGAACCCCATTAGACAATACATGTGACATATCGTTGTCACATTGCAAAGAGGTCAAAGACTTCGGAATTAGGATGCAAAATATTCAGGCAATAGCAAAATCTAATGTTATCTCGAGCCAAGAAAATTATATGATGAATTATAATAGAAATCGTAAAGAAAGTAATTTTAAGTGTGGAGATTTAGTCCTTTTAAAGACTCATAAACTGTCAGACGCTAGCAAGGGATTCACGGCATCATTAGCTTTAAAATTTGAAGGGCCCTTTTATATCTCTGAAAAATGTACAGACTCAATCTATGCACTCAAAGACTTGACCAGTAGCAAATTGATAGGCCAATATCATGTGTCTCAACTTAAACCTTATAAAAATGTGTGTTTTAGTAGTGATGGAGAGAAAGGCGCTGAGCCAGTTCACCACGGCAGACCTTCCGGATCACAAGACTTATCGGAGTCTATTACGGGAGGCGGAGAAAGCGGAGAGCTTCGGAATGAGAGGATCCGTCAAGTTGGACGTTGTGGCTCGAGCATGGAGAGAGGCCCTCGGGACGAAAGTGGACCTGCCACCTCCAGTGCAAATGGCCCCAGTTCCGGTTCAAGTTCCTGCAACTCCAGTGCCAATCAAAACAATCGGACAAAAATTTGCTCTGCTTTGCGACAGGAAGAAAGCTTTGGCTGTAGAACAGTAGGCGATTGCGAAGGAAGAAATGGCACTGTGGGCAGAGTACAGGACGATACAAGGAAAGCCAACGGAATTCACCATCCAAGATCGCGAACAATTGAAGAGAGTTGCCCAGAGGGAGAGGGAACTAAAAGCAGGGAAAGTGTCTAAGTGGGATGATCTTCTTAGTCAAAATTTATTTAACTTATGTTCTATTCTATACATTTATGTACGTTTTGCTATGTCATTAATTTTAGAAGTCGTGAATAAATGTATATGCATTTACATAAGGTGGGGGGTATGAGGTGATGAGGATTTCGAGGATTAGGGCCTTGTCTTTGGCTTGAGGGTTGACCGAGGACTCAGGTTTATGCATAAAATGCATGAGGATAGTTAAGGTATTCGATTTAAATAGTAGGTGTGACCTTAGGTCACACATTCAGGTCAGGATTTGACCGTACAAATAGTAGAAAGTTGGTTTGGGTAGCGTTAGAAACCAAGGGTAGAAGTTTGGAATTTCTCGCGGGAGAGAAATTCTGAGAGGAGAAAAGGAGTTCCATTTCTCCAACCAGAAACGAAGAAGGAGTCGAGAACAGGAGTTTGGGCAAGAAGGAGTCGAGAAAGGGAGTTTTGGACAAGAAGGATCTGAAGCTGAGTTTGGGACAGGAAAGAGGCAGCGTAGTTCCAAAGAGTTGGAGTCCAACTTTCATCCCAGGCAGAATTGGAGACCAATTCTGTCCATCGAGCAACAGGTTATTGGAGACCAATAACCCACCGATCGGTATTAGTTACGTTTAGTGTTTAGGGTTAATTTTAGGGAATAGGTTACTGAGTAACTAATGTGATAGTTGCTTAAGGTCAAGTTTAAAGTCAGGGCTGAGGTTTGAAAGGGTCCTTCGTTACATTATCCTCCACCTTGTGTATCGTGCATTGTTGATGTCTTGTCATCGAATTGCATATTGTTATTTTATTGCATATTATTCCGAGAATTGAATTGTGATCTCCATTACGCATAAATAAGGGCTATTTACATAGTATTGAACTCGTTTGAGGCTTAATAGCCAATAGTTTGGACCTCTGAAATAATATTCCTCACACCGTATCAAGTCCATTCTTGACAAACTTGTCTAATTTAGACTTTTAAATTGTATTAAAAAATTATGCATTCGAGGAGTTTTAGGTTACCCACAAAGAATATCACAATACTATTCATTACAACTTTAGAATGTAGAGGGAGGGACGGATAACTTTTTCGATTTTGAATGAGCTTTTTGTTAATTGCTTGAGAGAAATATAGGCAAAGAAACCGAGAAAGATAATGTAGAAATGAATTCATGAACACTGAATCGATAAGGTGATAAGGGAAAGCAGAAGATGGGAAGGGAAAAGAAGCAAAACGTAAATGCAAGGATTTCAGCGAGGGAATATTTACAACTCTCTGACTTCTCTCTGAGTCAAAGAGTAATAAATATTCCCCTGACTGAGTTCCCTGCATTCAAGTTATGCTTCTTTTCCTTTCCTTCTTCTGCTTTCCTTTTTCACCTTATCCATTCAGTCTTGCATCTATAATGTTTGATACCAAAATAGCACTATATGAGGAAATATAGAGAATAAAATTTGGGGAAATTTTTAAAAATCATCATAAAGGAAAATCGAAGGGGAAAGGAGAAAAAGAGTTGAAGGGGGGGAAGAAAAGGTCTAATCAGTTATTGCAACTTGTAACAAATAACACTGGTCAGTAAGGGGTAAACATTTTCAAATCTGAAAAGGTGAGAAGCTGATACTGAAAATCGAAAAAGTAAATTTTTCCCATTTATATTTTAACATAAAAACTACTTTTGGCTTCGCCGAGTTATAGTATTCGACTCGGCGTCCTTACCGGAGGAAGGTTAAACGATTCAGCGGTATGACACAAAACTTAAAAATTGTCTCCAAATTATTATTGTTTTTGAATCTAAAGGAGCTTCAAAACACATTAAAAGTGGGGTTTTCGCCAAAAATCCTGCTTGGCCGATTTAAAGCCCCAGGTGGCCCTTTCTCCCGTTATACTGTTCAAAAAACTGTTAAAAAATGTTCGCAAAATTATCATTGTTTTGAAACACAAGGGCCATATATATATATTAAAAGTCGCGTTGTCGCCAAAAACACTTCGGCTTCGCCGAGTTAGAACCCTGAGGGTCATCTACTATTACAATAGACGGTAATACCTGCAATTTTTCACCCCCTCCCGCTAACTCTGACAATGATAAAAAACTGAGGATCAGAATATTTAAAAAAAAAAGTTTTAAAAAATCTATACTTTGGAGGGTACGTTTTTCTTCAAAAGTCATGCTATGGGTAAATTTTTTGATCTATGGAACATTATAGATGCTTTAAGCTTTTAAATATGACTTTCATTTACATACCGTCTCATATGATGAATTACTATTCACAAACCGATTGCACTCTTTGGCCAAAAAGTCTGGTTTGAATGAGTGTCCCTGTGCCACTTGTGGCTTGGAATAAGGAATTTCTCCCGGTGGGGGTATGTTGGTATCTGGATTCAGCTGCACTTCTGTTCCAACAAGCAGTGTTTCTACTTGCTAGATTTGGTTGCATTCTGATCGTGCAGAATCTTATATATCGCTGCATCTTGCTCTGCGTTTATCAGAAATTTAGTCCCTTCCAATTCTACATGTGGGATTTCTGAAGATGCAAGTAATGAATTTGGATTTTCTTGCAGATTATTAAATCCAATATACGATGATTGAACGACATTTCATAATGTTCCAAATTGTTCCCAAGCCAATTGTTTTTTTCTGAAGATATAAAAACAATATGTATATTAAATTGTAATGAACATGAACATGAAGAGTTTACGTGTACTGTACTTTTATTGTACTGAATGAATGAATGAATGCATTTTTATTCAAACCTCCTTCCAACCCTGTGGTCCATAGAGGCAGTTAAATCAGAGTACAATGTAATACTAACAGTCTGCACTTTTTTTTGCTAAACCCATCAGAAGATAGGGCACTTACATTTGAGGTACCAGGCGCTGATATTAGCATTTTCACGAAATGGGAACGGGAAAATACTATAGAAAAGTACAAACTCAGGCCCGGTTTTCGACCTTACCATCTAGTTTTGACCCACTAGTCCTCAATTGGCAGAGCTAAAATTATGACTTTCCAGTCATTTTCATAATCAGCATGATTCAATTAGTATATTTGCAAAAATAGAGTCCTTAACTCGTTTGACACCCAAATAGTGTCAGCCCTATGTCCCTGTCTTTCCATTGATATTCTTTTTTTGTAACTTGTTTCTGTCCAAAGACTTTCAAAAAAATATTTAAAAAAAATTGAGAATTTTGTTTGATATCTTGTTATATAAAATGTGGCTCAAAAACTTAAAACAATTTAACTCCATTTTTCGAATTGATTAACTTATTCAAGTTTGGAATTTATTGCTAGCAGCCCCTAAGCTTAATGAAGGGCCAAGCAAAGGAGAGATGAGATAAATAGTGCAAGCATTTGCATTTCCGGTAGGGCAGGTTGATAAAAACCAGCCAACGATTGGTCTAAAAAGCTAGAAATTTTTTAAATAAAAAAAATTTGAAATTGCTATGAAATAGATAAGAAACGGAAAAGCGATTGAAATCCGCCCGGAGAAAACGGAGAAATTAAACGCGCGAGCGTGCTCACTTAGAGCAAATTGTTGTCATGGGATAAATATTTTTCTTTATCTCAGATACGCCCTTTTGCATCTCAGCTCTTCATATATTAATTTTGCGAGCTGCCGTTAACGTTTACAACGTTTTATTTCATATGTATTAATGTACGCTACTACATATAACGCGACAACAACAGAGCAAAATATTTTAGTGCGAATTGTATTTATAACCACGGCATTTTTAGAAAGAAACTGAAACACTACTATGTTTAAAGATATCGTGGATTTTCAATACGAAAACCTTAGCAGAGATCTCTCTTCTTCAATTCAGTACCAATACCATTTAGTGTTGGTAGAAATTTATGAACGCTTTAAAACTTAATTAAATCGTGGATATGTCATATGACAACAGCAGAGCAAAATATTTTAGTGCGAATTGTATTTATAACCAAGGAATTTTTAGAACGAAACTGAAAAACTACTATGTTTTTTGATATCGTGGATTTTCAATACGAGAACTTTTGCAGAGATCCCTCTTCTTTAATACGGTACGAATACCATTTAGTGTTGATAGAGATTTGTAAACGCTTTATAATTTATTAATTTCGTGGATATGTCATATGACAACAGCAGAGCAAAATATTTTAGTGCGAATTGTATTTATAACCAAGGAATTTTTAGAAAGAAACTGAAACACTACTATGTTTAAGGATATCGTGGATTTTCAATACGAGAAGCTTAGCAGAGATCTCTCTCCTTCAATACAGTACAAATACCACTTAGTGTTGGTTGAGAATAATGAACGCTTAAAAAATTAATTAAATCGCGGATATGTCATATTACAACAACAGAGCACAATATATTTTAGTGCGAATTGTATTTATAACCAAGGAAGTTTTAGAAGGAAACTGAAACACTACTATGTTTAAAGATATCGTGGATTTTCAATACGAGAACCTTAGCAGAGATCTCTCTTCTTCAATACGGTACCAATACCATTTAGTGTTAAAAGAGATTTGTAAACGCTTTATAATTTATTAATTTCGAGGATATGTCATATGACAACAGCAGAGCAATATATTTTTTTACCAATTGTATCCATTACCAAAGAATTCTTCAAAAGAAAATAAAACACTACTATGTTTAAAGATATCGTGGATTTTCAATACGAGAACCTTAGCAGAAATCTCTCTTCTTCAATACAGTACAAATACCATTTAGTGTTGGTAGAGAATAATGAACGCTTAAAAAATTAATTAAATCGCGGATATGTCATATGACAACAGCAGAGCAAAATATTTTAGTGCGAATTGTATTTATAACCAAGGAAGTTTTAGAAGGAAACTGAAACACTACTATGTTTAAAGATATCGTGGATTTTCAATACGAGAACCTTAGCAGAGATCTCTCTTCTTCAATACGGTACCAATACCATTTAGTGTTAAAAGAGATTTGTAAACGCTTTATAATTTATTAATTTCGTGAATATGTCATATAACAACAGCAGAGCAATATATTTTTGTGCCAATTGTATTTATAACCACGGAATTTTTAGAAAGAAACTGAAACACTACTATGTTTAAAGATATCGTGGATTTTCAATACTAGAACCTTAGCAGAGATCTCTCTTCTTCAATTCAGTACCAATACCATTTAGTGTTGGTAGAGATTTGTAAACGATTTATAATTTATTAATTTCGTGAATATGTCATATAACAACAGCAGAGCAATATATTTTTGTGCCAATTGTATTTATAACCACGGAATTTTTAGAAAGAAACTGAAACACTACTATGTTTAAAGATATCGTGGATTTTCAATACGAAAACCTTAGCAGAGATCTCTCTTCTTCAATACGGTACCAATACCATTTAGTGTTAAAAGAGATTTGTAAACGCTTTCTAATTTATTATTTTCGTGGATATGTCATATGACAACAGCAGAGCAAAATATTTTAGTGCGAATTGCATTTATAACCAAGGAATTTTTAGAACGAAACTGAAACACTACTATGTTTAAAGATATCGTGGATTTTCAATACTAGAACCTTAGCAGAGATCTCTCTTCTTCAATTCAGTACCAATACCCTTTAGTGTTGGTAGAGATTTGTAAACGCTTTATAATTTATTAATTTCGTGGATATGTCATATAACAACAGCAGAGCAATATATTTTTGTGCCAATTGTATCCATTACCAAAGAATTCTTCAAAAGAAAATAAAACACTACTATGTTTAAAGATATCGTGGATTTTCAATACGAAAACCTTAGCAGAGATCTCCCTTCTTCAATACGGTACCAATACCATTTAGTGTTAAAAGAGATTTGTAAACGCTTTATAATTTATTGATTTCGAGGATATGTCATATGACAACAGCAGAGCAATATATTTTTTTACCAATTGTATCCATTACCAAAGAATTCTTCAAAAGAAAATAAAACACTACTATGTTTAAAGATATCGTGGATTTTCAATACGAGAACCTTAGCAGAGATCTCTCTTCTTCAATACAGTACAAATACCATTTAGTGTTGGTAGAGATTTGTAAACGCTTTATAATTTATTAATTTCGTGGATATGTCATATGACAACAGCAGAGCAAAATATTTTAGTGCGAATTGTATTTATAACCAAGGAATTTTTAGAAAGAAACTGAAACACTACTATGTTTAAGGATATCGTGGATTTTCAATACGAGAAGCTTAGCAGAGATCTCTCTCCTTCAATACAGTACAAATACCACTTAGTGTTGGTTGAGAATAATGAACGCTTAAAAAATTAATTAAATCGCGGATATGTCATATTACAACAACAGAGCACAATATATTTTAGTGCGAATTGTATTTATAACCAAGGAAGTTTTAGAAGGAAACTGAAACACTACTATGTTTAAAGATATCGTGGATTTTCAATACGAGAACCTTAGCAGAGATCTCTCTTCTTCAATACGGTACCAATACCATTTAGTGTTAAAAGAGATTTGTAAACGCTTTATAATTTATTAATTTCGTGGATATGTCATATGACAACAGCAGAGCAAAATATTTCAGTGCGAATTGTATTTATAACCAAGGAATTTTTAGAAAGAAACTGAAACACTACTATGTTTAAAGATATCGTGGATTTTCAATACGAGAACCTTAGCAGAGATCTCTCTTCTTCAATACAGTACAAATACCATTTAGTGTTGGTAGAGAATAATGAACGCTTAAAAAATTAATTAAATCGCGGATATGTCATATGACAACAGCAGAGCAAAATATTTTAGTGCGAATTGTATTTATAACCAAGGAAGTTTTAGAAGGAAACTGAAACACTACTATGTTTAAAGATATCGTGGATTTTCAATACGAAAACCTTAGCAGAGATCTCTCTTCTTCAATTCAGTACCAATACCATTTAGTGTTGGTAGAAATTTATGAACGCTTTAAAACTTAATTAAATCGTGGATATGTCATATGACAACAGCAGAGCAAAATATTTTAGTGCGAATTGTATTTATAACCAAGGAATTTTTAGAACGAAACTGAAAAACTACTATGTTTTTTGATATCGTGGATTTTCAATACGAGAACTTTTGCAGAGATCCCTCTTCTTTAATACGGTACGAATACCATTTAGTGTTGGTAGAGATTTGTAAACGCTTTATAATTTATTAATTTCGTGGATATGTCATATGACAACAGCAGAGCAAAATATTTTAGTGCGAATTGTATTTATAACCAAGGAATTTTTAGAAAGAAACTGAAACACTACTATGTTTAAAGATATCGTGGATTTTCAATACGAGAACCTTAGCAGAGATCTCTCTTCTTCAATACGGTACCAATACCATTTAGTGTTAAAAGAGATTTGTAAACGCTTTATAATTTATTAATTTCGTGAATATGTCATATAACAACAGCAGAGCAATATATTTTTGTGCCAATTGTATTTATAACCACGGAATTTTTAGAAAGAAACTGAAACACTACTATGTTTAAAGATATCGTGGATTTTCAATACTAGAACCTTAGCAGAGATCTCTCTTCTTCAATTCAGTACCAATACCATTTAGTGTTGGTAGAGATTTGTAAACGATTTATAATTTATTAATTTCGTGAATATGTCATATAACAACAGCAGAGCAATATATTTTTGTGCCAATTGTATTTATAACCACGGAATTTTTAGAAAGAAACTGAAACACTACTATGTTTAAAGATATCGTGGATTTTCAATACGAAAACCTTAGCAGAGATCTCTCTTCTTCAATACGGTACCAACACAATTAAGTGTTAAAAGATATTTGTAAACGCTTTCTAATTTATTATTTTCGTGGATATGTCATATGACAACAGCAGAGCAAAATATTTTAGTGCGAATTGCATTTATAACCAAGGAATTTTTAGAACGAAACTGAAACACTACTATGTTTAAAGATATCGTGGATTTTCAATACTAGAACCTTAGCAGAGATCTCTCTTCTTCAATTCAGTACCAATACCCTTTAGTGTTGGTAGAGATTTGTAAACGCTTTATAATTTATTAATTTCGTGGATATGTCATATAACAACAGCAGAGCAATATATTTTTGTGCCAATTGTATCCATTACCAAAGAATTCTTCAAAAGAAAATAAAACACTACTATGTTTAAAGATATCGTGGATTTTCAATACGAAAACCTTAGCAGAGATCTCCCTTCTTCAATACGGTACCAATACCATTTAGTGTTAAAAGAGATTTGTAAACGCTTTATAATTTATTGATTTCGAGGATATGTCATATGACAACAGCAGAGCAATATATTTTTTTACCAATTGTATCCATTACCAAAGAATTCTTCAAAAGAAAATAAAACACTACTATGTTTAAAGATATCGTGGATTTTCAATACGAGAACCTTAGCAGAGATCTCTCTTCTTCAATACAGTACAAATACCATTTAGTGTTGGTAGAGATTTGTAAACGCTTTATAATTTATTAATTTCGTGGATATGTCATATGACAACAGCAGAGCAAAATATTTTAGTGCGAATTGTATTTATAACCAAGGAATTTTTAGAAAGAAACTGAAACACTACTATGTTTAAGGATATCGTGGATTTTCAATACGAGAAGCTTAGCAGAGATCTCTCTCCTTCAATACAGTACAAATACCACTTAGTGTTGGTTGAGAATAATGAACGCTTAAAAAATTAATTAAATCGCGGATATGTCATATTACAACAACAGAGCACAATATATTTTAGTGCGAATTGTATTTATAACCAAGGAAGTTTTAGAAGGAAACTGAAACACTACTATGTTTAAAGATATCGTGGATTTTCAATACGAGAACCTTAGCAGAGATCTCTCTTCTTCAATACGGTACCAATACCATTTAGTGTTAAAAGAGATTTGTAAACGCTTTATAATTTATTAATTTCGTGGATATGTCATATGACAACAGCAGAGCAAAATATTTCAGTGCGAATTGTATTTATAACCAAGGAATTTTTAGAAAGAAACTGAAACACTACTATGTTTAAAGATATCGTGGATTTTCAATACGAGAACCTTAGCAGAGATCTCTCTTCTTCAATACAGTACAAATACCATTTAGTGTTGGTAGAGAATAATGAACGCTTAAAAAATTAATTAAATCGCGGATATGTCATATGACAACAGCAGAGCAAAATATTTTAGTGCGAATTGTATTTATAACCAAGGAAGTTTTAGAAGGAAACTGAAACACTACTATGTTTAAAGGTATCGTGGATTTTCAATACGAGAACCTTAGCAGAGATCTCTCTTCTTCAATACGGTACCAATACCCTTTAGTGTTGGTAGAGATTTGTAAACGTTTTATAATTTATTAATTTCGTGGATATGTCATATAACAACAGCAGAGCAATATATTTTTTTACCAATTGTATCCATTACCAAAGAATTCTTCAAAAGAAAATAAAACACTACTATGTTTAAAGATATCGTGGATTTTCAATACGAAAACCTTAGCAGAGATCTCCCTTCTTCAATACGGTACCAATACCATTTAGTGTTAAAAGAGATTTGTAAACGCTTTATAATTTATTGATTTCGAGGATATGTCATATGACAACAGCAGAGCAATATATTTTTTTACCAATTGTATCCATTACCAAAGAATTCTTCAAAAGAAAATAAAACACTACTATGTTTCAAGATATCGTGGATTTTCAATACGAGAACCTTAGCAGAGATCTCTCTTCTTCAATACAGTACAAATACCATTTAGTGTTGGTAGAGAATAATGAACGCTTAAAAAATTAATTAAATCGCGGATATGTCATATGACAACAGCAGAGCAAAATATTTTAGTGCGAATTGTATTTATAACCAAGGAAGTTTTAGAAGGAAACTGAAACACTACTATGTTTAAAGATATCGTGGATTTTCAATACGAGAACCTTAGCAGAGATCTCTCTTCTTCAATACGGTACCAATACCATTTAGTGTTAAAAGAGATTTGTAAACGCTTTATAATTTATTAATTTCGTGAATATGTCATATGACAACAGCATAGCAAAATATTTTAGTGCGAATTGTATTTATAACCAAGGAATTTTTAGAAGGAAACTGAAACACTACTATGCTTAAGGATATCGTGGATTTTCAATACGAGAACCTTAGCACAGATCTCTCTTCTTCAATTCAGTACCAATACCATTTAGTGTTGGTAGAGATTTGTAAACGCTTTATAATTTATTAATTTCGTGGATATGTCATATAACAACAGCAGAGCAATATATTTTTGTGCCAATTGTATTTATAACCACGGAATTTTTAGAAAGAAACTGAAACACTACTATGTTTAAAGATATCGTGGATTTTCAATACGAAAACCTTAGCAGAGATCTCTCTTCTTCAATACGGTTCCAATACCATTTAGTGTTAAAAGAGATTTGTAAACGCTTTCTAATTTATTATTTTCGTGGATATGTCATATGACAACAGCAGAGCAAAATATTTTAGTGCGAATTGCATTTATAACCAAGGAATTTTTAGAACGAAACTGAAACACTACTATGTTTAAAGATATCGTGGATTTTCAATACTAGAACCTTAGCAGAGATCTCTCTTCTTCAATTCAGTACCAATACACTTTAGTGTTGGTAGAGATTTGTAAACGCTTTATAATTTATTAATTTCGTGGATATGTCATATAACAACAGCAGAGCAATATATTTTTGTGCCAATTGTATCCATTACCAAAGAATTCTTCAAAAGAAAATAAAACACTACTATGTTTAAAGATATCGTGGATTTTCAATACGAAAACCTTAGCAGAGATCTCCCTTCTTCAATACGGTACCAATACCATTTAGTGTTAAAAGAGATTTGTAAACGCTTTATAATTTATTGATTTCGAGGATATGTCATATGACAACAGCAGAGCAATATATTTTTTTACCAATTGTATCCATTACCAAAGAATTCTTCAAAAGAAAATAAAACACTACTATGTTTAAAGATATCGTGGATTTTCAATACGAGAACCTTAGCAGAGATCTCTCTTCTTCAATACAGTACAAATACCATTTAGTGTTGGTAGAGATTTGTAAACGCTTTATAATTTATTAATTTCGTGGATATGTCATATGACAACAGCAGAGCAAAATATTTTAGTGCGAATTGTATTTATAACCAAGGAATTTTTAGAAAGAAACTGAAACACTACTATGTTTAAGGATATCGTGGATTTTCAATACGAGAAGCTTAGCAGAGATCTCTCTCCTTCAATACAGTACAAATACCACTTAGTGTTGGTTGAGAATAATGAACGCTTAAAAAATTAATTAAATCGCGGATATGTCATATTACAACAACAGAGCACAATATATTTTAGTGCGAATTGTATTTATAACCAAGGAAGTTTTAAAAGGAAACTGAAACACTACTATGTTTAAAGATATCGTGGATTTTCAATACGAGAACCTTAGCAGAGATCTCTCTTCTTCAATACGGTACCAATACCATTTAGTGTTAAAAGAGATTTGTAAACGCTTTATAATTTATTAATTTCGTGGATATGTCATATGACAACAGCAGAGCAAAATATTTCAGTGCGAATTGTATTTATAACCAAGGAATTTTTAGAAAGAAACTGAAACACTACTATGTTTAAAGATATCGTGGATTTTCAATACGAGAACCTTAGCAGAGATCTCTCTTCTTCAATACAGTACAAATACCATTTAGTGTTGGTAGAGAATAATGAACGCTTAAAAAATTAATTAAATCGCGGATATGTCATATGACAACAGCAGAGCAAAATATTTTAGTGCGAATTGTATTTATAACCAAGGAAGTTTTAGAAGGAAACTGAAACACTACTATGTTTAAAGGTATCGTGGATTTTCAATACGAGAACCTTAGCAGAGATCTCTCTTCTTCAATACGGTACCAATACCCTTTAGTGTTGGTAGAGATTTGTAAACGTTTTATAATTTATTAATTTCGTGGATATGTCATATAACAACAGCAGAGCAATATATTTTTTTACCAATTGTATCCATTACCAAAGAATTCTTCAAAAGAAAATAAAACACTACTATGTTTAAAGATATCGTGGATTTTCAATACGAAAACCTTAGCAGAGATCTCCCTTCTTCAATACGGTACCAATACCATTTAGTGTTAAAAGAGATTTGTAAACGCTTTATAATTTATTGATTTCGAGGATATGTCATATGACAACAGCAGAGCAATATATTTTTTTACCAATTGTATCCATTACCAAAGAATTCTTCAAAAGAAAATAAAACACTACTATGTTTCAAGATATCGTGGATTTTCAATACGAGAACCTTAGCAGAGATCTCTCTTCTTCAATACAGTACAAATACCATTTAGTGTTGGTAGAGAATAATGAACGCTTAAAAAATTAATTAAATCGCGGATATGTCATATGACAACAGCAGAGCAAAATATTTTAGTGCGAATTGTATTTATAACCAAGGAAGTTTTAGAAGGAAACTGAAACACTACTATGTTTAAAGATATCGTGGATTTTCAATACGAGAACCTTAGCAGAGATCTCTCTTCTTCAATACGGTACCAATACCATTTAGTGTTAAAAGAGATTTGTAAACGCTTTATAATTTATTAATTTCGTGAATATGTCATATGACAACAGCATAGCAAAATATTTTAGTGCGAATTGTATTTATAACCAAGGAATTTTTAGAAGGAAACTGAAACACTACTATGCTTAAGGATATCGTGGATTTTCAATACGAGAACCTTAGCACAGATCTCTCTTCTTCAATTCAGTACCAATACCATTTAGTGTTGGTAGAGATTTGTAAACGCTTTATAATTTATTAATTTCGTGGATATGTCATATAACAACAGCAGAGCAATATATTTTTGTGCCAATTGTATTTATAACCACGGAATTTTTAGAAAGAAACTGAAACACTACTATGTTTAAAGATATCGTGGATTTTCAATACGAAAACCTTAGCAGAGATCTCTCTTCTTCAATACGGTTCCAATACCATTTAGTGTTAAAAGAGATTTGTAAACGCTTTCTAATTTATTATTTTCGTGGATATGTCATATGACAACAGCAGAGCAAAATATTTTAGTGCGAATTGCATTTATAACCAAGGAATTTTTAGAACGAAACTGAAACACTACTATGTTTAAAGATATCGTGGATTTTCAATACTAGAACCTTAGCAGAGATCTCTCTTCTTCAATTCAGTACCAATACACTTTAGTGTTGGTAGAGATTTGTAAACGCTTTATAATTTATTAATTTCGTGGATATGTCATATAACAACAGCAGAGCAATATATTTTTGTGCCAATTGTATCCATTACCAAAGAATTCTTCAAAAGAAAATAAAACACTACTATGTTTAAAGATATCGTGGATTTTCAATACGAAAACCTTAGCAGAGTTCTCCCTTCTTCAATACGGTACCAATACCATTTAGTGTTAAAAGAGATTTGTAAACGCTTTATAATTTATTGATTTCGAGGATATGTCATATGACAACAGCAGAGCAATATATTTTTTTACCAATTGTATCCATTACCAAAGAATTCTTCAAAAGAAAATAAAACACTACTATGTTTAAAGATATCGTGGATTTTCAATACGAGAACCTTAGCAGAGATCTCTCTTCTTCAATACAGTACAAATACCATTTAGTGTTGGTAGAGAATAATGAACGCTTAAAAAATTAATTAAATCGCGGATATGTCATATGACAACAGCAGAGCAAAATATTTTAGTGCGAATTGTATTTATAACCAAGGAAGTTTTAGAAGGAAACTGAAACACTACTATGTTTAAAGATATCGTGGATTTTCAATACGAGAACCTTAGCAGAGATCTCTCTTCTTCAATACGGTACCAATACCATTTAGTGTTAAAAGAGATTTGTAAACGCTTTATAATTTATTAATTTCGTGAATATGTCATATGACAACAGCATAGCAAAATATTTTAGTGCGAATTGTATTTATAACCAAGGAATTTTTAGAAGGAAACTGAAACACTACTATGCTTAAGGATATCGTGGATTTTCAATACGAGAACCTTAGCACAGATCTCTCTTCTTCAATTCAGTACCAATACCATTTAGTGTTGGTTGAGAATAATGAACGCTTAAAAAATTAATTAAATCGCGGATATGTCATATTACAACAGCAGAGCACAATATATTTTAGTGCGAATTGTATTTATAACCAAGGAAGTTTTAGAAGGAAACTGAAACACTACTATGTTTAGAGATATCGTGGATTTTCAATACGAGAACCTTAGCAGAGATCTCTCTTCTTCAATACGGTACCAATACCATTTAGTGTTAAAAGAGATTTGTAAACGCTTTATAATTTATTAATTTCGTGGATATGTCATATGACAACAGCATAGCAAAATATTTTAGTGCGAATTGTATTTATAACCAAGGAATTTTTAGAAGGAAACTGAAACACTACTATGCTTAAGGATATCGTGGATTTTCAATACGAGAACCTTAGCACAGATCTCTCTTCTTCAATTCAGTACCAATACAATTTAGTGTTGGTAGAGATTTGTAAACGCTTTATAATTTATTTATTTCGTGGATATGTCATATAACAACAGCAGAGCAATATATTTTTGTGCCAATTGTATTTATAACCACGGAATTTTTAGAAAGAAACTGAAACACTACTATGTTTAAAGATATCGTGGATTTTCAATACGAAAACCTTAGCAGAGATCTCTCTTCTTCAATACGGTACCAATACCATTTAGTGTTAAAAGAGATTTGTAGACGTTTTCTAATTTATTATTTTCGTGGATATGTCATATGACAACAGCAGAGCAAAATATTTCAGTGCGAATTGTATTTATAACCAAGGAATTTTTAGAAAGAAACTGAAACACTACTATGTTTAAAGATATCGTGGATTTTCAATACGAAAACCTTAGCAGAGATCTCTCTTCTTCAATACGGTACCAATACCATTTAGTGTTAAAAGAGATTTGTAGACGCTTTCTAATTTATTATTTTCGTGGATATGTCATATGACAACAGCAGAGCAAAATATTTCAGTGCGAATTGTATTTATAACCAAGGAAGTTTTAGAAGGAAACTGAAACACTACTATGTTTAAAGATATCGTGGATTTTCAATACGAGAACCTTAGCAGAGATCTCTCTTCTTCAATACGGTACCAATACCCTTTAGTGTTGGTAGAGATTTGTAAACGTTTTATAATTTATTAATTTCGTGGATATGTCATATAACAACAGCAGAGCAATATATTTTTGTGCCAATTGTATTTATAACCACGGAATTTTTAGAAAGAAACTGAAACACTACTATGTTTAAAGATATCGTGGATTTTCAATACGAAAACCTTAGCAGAGATCTCCCTTCTTCAATACGGTACCAATACCATTTAGTGTTAAAAGAGATTTGTAAACGCTTTATAATTTATTGATTTCGAGGATATGTCATATGACAACAGCAGAGCAATATATTTTTTTACCAATTGTATCCATTACCAAAGAATTCTTCAAAAGAAAATAAAACACTACTATGTTTAAAGATATCGTGGATTTTCAATACGAGAACCTTAGCAGAGATCTCTCTTCTTCAATACAGTACAAATACCATTTAGTGTTGGTAGAGAATAATGAACGCTTAAAAAATTAATTAAATCGCGGATATGTCATATGACAACAGCAGAGCAAAATATTTTAGTGCGAATTGTATTTATAACCAAGGAAGTTTTAGAAGGAAACTGAAACACTACTATGTTTAAAGATATCGTGGATTTTCAATACGAGAACCTTAGCAGAGATCTCTCTTCTTCAATACGGTACCAATACCATTTAGTGTTAAAAGAGATTTGTAAACGCTTTATAATTTATTAATTTCGTGAATATGTCATATGACAACAGCATAGCAAAATATTTTAGTGCGAATTGTATTTATAACCAAGGAATTTTTAGAAGGAAACTGAAACACTACTATGCTTAAGGATATCGTGGATTTTCAATACGAGAACCTTAGCACAGATCTCTCTTCTTCAATTCAGTACCAATACAATTTAGTGTTGGTAGAGATTTGTAAACGCTTTATAATTTATTAATTTCGTGGATATGTCATATAACAACAGCAGAGCAATATATTTTTGTGCCAATTGTATTTATAACCACGGAATTTTTAGAAAGAAACTGAAACACTACTATGTTTAAAGATATCGTGGATTTTCAATACGAAAACCTTAGCAGAGATCTCTCTTCTTCAATACGGTACCAATACCATTTAGTGTTAAAAAAGATTTGTAGACGCTTTCTAATTTATTATTTTCGTGGATATGTCATATGACAACAGCAGAGCAAAATATTTTAGTGCGAATTGCATTTATAACCACGGAATTTTTAGAACGAAACTGAAACACTACTATGTTTAAAAATATCGTGGATTTTCAATACTAGAACCTTAGCAGAGATCTCTCTTCTTCAATTCAGTACCAATACCCTTTAGTGTTGGTAGAGATTTGTAAACGCTTTATAATTTATTAATTTCGTGGATATGTCATATAACAACAGCAGAGCAATATATTTTTGTGCCAATTGTATCCATTACCAAAGAATTCTTCAAAAGAAAATAAAACACTACTATGTTTAAAGATATCGTGGATTTTCAATACGAAAACCTTAGCAGAGATCTCCCTTCTTCAATTCAGTACCAATACCATTTAGTGTTAAAAGAGATTTGTAAACGCTTTATAATTTATTGATTTCGTGGATATGTCATATGACAACAGCAGAGCAATATATTTTTTTACCAATTGTATCCATTACCAAAGAATTCTTCAAAAGAAAATAAAACACTACTATGTTTAAAGATATCGTGGATTTTCAATACGAGAACCTTAGCAGAGATCTCTCTTCTTCAATACAGTACAAATACCATTTAGTGTTGGTAGAGAATAATGAACGCTTAAAAAATTAATTAAATCGCGGATATGTCATATGACAACAGCAGAGCAAAATATTTTAGTGCGAATTGTATTTATAACCAAGGAAGTTTTAGAAGGAAACTGAAACACTACTATGTTTAAAGATATCGTGGATTTTCAATACGAGAACCTTAGCAGAGATCTCTCTTCTTCAATACGGTACCAATACCATTTAGTGTTAAAAGAGATTTGTAAACGCTTTATAATTTATTAATTTCGTGAATATGTCATATGACAACAGCATAGCAAAATATTTTAGTGCGAATTGTATTTATAACCAAGGAATTTTTAGAAGGAAACTGAAACACTACTATGCTTAAGGATATCGTGGATTTTCAATACGAGAACCTTAGCACAGATCTCTCTTCTTCAATTCAGTACCAATACAATTTAGTGTTGGTAGAGATTTGTAAACGCTTTATAATTTATTAATTTCGTGGATATGTCATATAACAACAGCAGAGCAATATATTTTTGTGCCAATTGTATTTATAACCACGGAATTTTTAGAAAGAAACTGAAACACTACTATGTTTAAAGATATCGTGGATTTTCAATACGAAAACCTTAGCAGAGATCTCTCTTCTTCAATACGGTACCAATACCATTTAGTGTTAAAAAAGATTTGTAGACGCTTTCTAATTTAATATTTTCGTGGATATGTCATATGACAACAGCAGAGCAAAATATTTTAGTGCGAATTGCATTTATAACCACGGAATTTTTAGAACGAAACTGAAACACTACTATGTTTAAAAATATCGTGGATTTTCAATACTAGAACCTTAGCAGAGATCTCTCTTCTTCAATTCAGTACCAATACCCTTTAGTGTTGGTAGAGATTTGTAAACGCTTTATAATTTATTAATTTCGTGGATATGTCATATAACAACAGCAGAGCAATATATTTTTGTGCCAATTGTATCCATTACCAAAGAATTCTTCAAAAGAAAATAAAACACTACTATGTTTAAAGATATCGTGGATTTTCAATACGAAAACCTTAGCAGAGATCTCCCTTCTTCAATTCAGTACCAATACCATTTAGTGTTAAAAGAGATTTGTAAACGCTTTATAATTTATTGATTTCGTGGATATGTCATATGACAACAGCAGAGCAATATATTTTTTTACCAATTGTATCCATTACCAAAGAATTCTTCAAAAGAAAATAAAACACTACTATGTTTAAAGATATCGTGGATTTTCAATACGAGAACCTTAGCAGAGATCTCTCTTCTTCAATACAGTACAACCACCATTTAGTGTTGGTAGAGAATAATGAACGCTTAAAAAATTAATTAAATCGCGGATATGTCATATGACAACAGCAGAGCAAAATATTTTAGTGCGAATTGTATTTATAACCAAGGAAGTTTTAGAAGGAAACTGAAACACTACTATGTTTAAAGATATCGTGGATTTTCAATACGAGAACCTTAGCAGAGATCTCTCTTCTTCAATACGGTACCAATACCATTTAGTGTTAAAAGAGATTTGTAAACGCTTTATAATTTTATAATTTCGTGAATATGTCATATGACAACAGCATAGCAAAATATTTTAGTGCGAATTGTATTTGTAACCAAGGAGTTTTTAGAAGGAAACTGAAACACTACTATGCTTAAGGATATCGTGGATTTTCAATACGAGAACCTTAGCACAGATCTCTCTTCTTCAATTCAGTACCAATACCATTTAGTGTTGGTAGAGATTTGTAAACGCTTTATAATTTATTAATTTCGTGGATATGTCATATAACAACAGCAGAGCAATATATTTTTGTGCCAATTGTATTTATAACCACGGAATTTTTAGAAAGAAACTGAAACACTACTATGTTTAAAGATATCGTGGATTTTCAATACGAAAACCTTAGCAGAGATCTCTCTTCTTCAATACGGTACCAATACCATTTAGTGTTAAAAGAGATTTGTAAACGCTTTCTAATTTATTATTTTCGTGGATATGTCATATGACAACAGCAGAGCAATATATTTTTGTGCCAATTGTATTTATAACCACGGAATTTTTAGAAAGAAACTGAAACTCTACTATGTTTAAAGATATCGTGGATTTTCAATGCGAGAACCTTAGCAGAGATCTCCCTTCTTCAATACGGTACCAATACCATTTAGTGTTAAAAGAGATTGGTAAACGCTTTATAATTTATTGATTTCGTGGATATGTCATATGACAACAGCAGAGCAATATATTTTTTTACCAATTGTATCCATTACCAAAGAATTCTTCAAAAGAAAATAAAACACTACTATGTTTAAAGATATCGTGGATTTTCAATACGAGAACCTTAGCACAGATCTCTCTTCTTCAATTCAGTACCAATACCATTTAGTGTTGGTAGAGATTTGTAAACGCTTTATAATTTATTAATTTCGTGGATATGTCATATAACAACAGCAGAGCAATATATTTTTGTGCCAATTGTATTTATAACCACGGAATTTTTAGAAAGAAACTGAAACACTACTATGTTTAAAGATATCGTGGATTTTCAATACGAAAACCTTAGCAGAGATCTCTCTTCTTCAATACGGTACCAATACCATTTAGTGTTAAAAGAGATTTGTAAACGCTTTCTAATTTATTATTTTCGTGGATATGTCATATGACAACAGCAGAGCAATATATTTTTGTGCCAATTGTATTTATAACCACGGAATTTTTAGAAAGAAACTGAAACTCTACTATGTTTAAAGATATCGTGGATTTTCAATGCGAGAACCTTAGCAGAGATCTCCCTTCTTCAATACGGTACCAATACCATTTAGTGTTAAAAGAGATTGGTAAACGCTTTATAATTTATTGATTTCGTGGATATGTCATATGACAACAGCAGAGCAATATATTTTTTTACCAATTGTATCCATTACCAAAGAATTCTTCAAAAGAAAATAAAACACTACTATGTTTAAAGATATCGTGGATTTTCAATACGAGAACCTTAGCAGAGATCTCTCTTCTTCAATACAGTACAACCACCATTTAGTGTTGGTAGAGAATAATGAACGCTTAAAAAATTAATTAAATCGCGGATATGTCATATGACAACAGCAGAGCAAAATATTTTAGTGCGAATTGTATTTATAACCAAGGAAGTTTTAGAAGGAAACTGAAACACTACTATGTTTAAAGATATCGTGGATTTTCAATACGAGAACCTTAGCAGAGATCTCTCTTCTTCAATACGGTACCAATACCATTTAGTGTTAAAAGAGATTTGTAAACGCTTTATAATTTATTAATTTCGTGAATATGTCATATGACAACAGCAGAGCAAAATATTTTAGTGCGAATTGCATTTATAACCAAGGAATTTTTAGAACGAAACTGAAACACTACTATGTTTAAAGATATCGTGGATTTTCAATACTAGAACCTTAGCAGAGATCTCTCTTCTTCAATTCAGTACCAATACCCTTTAGTGTTGGTAGGGATTTGTAAACGCTTTATAATTTATTAATTTCGTGGATATGTCATATAACAACAGCAGAGCAATATATTTTTGTGCCAATTGTATCCATTACCAAAGAATTCTTCAAAAGAAAATAAAACACTACTATGTTTAAAGATATCGTGGATTTTCAATACGAGAACCTTAGCAGAGATCTCTCTTCTTCAATACGGTACCAATACCATTTAGTGTTAAAAGAGATTTGTAAACGCTTTATAATTTATTAATTTCGTGAATATGTCATATGACAACAGCATAGCAAAATATTTTAGTGCGAATTGTATTTATAACCAAGGAATTTTTAGAAAGAAACTGAAACTCTACTATGTTTAAAGATATCGTGGATTTTCAATGCGAGAACCTTAGCAGAGATCTTTCTTCTTCAATGCAGTACAAATACCATTTAGTGTTGGTAGAGATTTATGAACGCTTAATAAATTAATTAAATCGCGGATATGTCATATGACAACAGCAGAGCAAAATATTTTAGTGCGAATTGCATTTATAACCAAGGAATTTTTAGAAAGAAACTGTCTTTTGACTATTTCAAAACTTCCCCAGGAACTTTTTACAGCTCCCCACGAGGAACTGTTTTCAGTTCCCCAGGAATCAATAATAGTTCCTGAGGAACGGTGTACGTGTCCTGGGGAACCGTTAGCGATTTCCCAATTTTGTAAATTAAAATTGAAATTGGGGAACTGTTAATGGTTCCTCTCCCCATAATTGTGTCTTTCAATACGAATTCGAACAAATACACTTAAAATATACCATGTCTTTATATTTTTAACTTTTTATTTATTTTTAATGATTACAAACCAAATTGAGATGATTATTTAAAAGTATGAACTCAAAATATGTAAACAAGTATAGGTAACTTACACGTTATTTTATAAATGTATTCTAATTGATTAATTATTAATAAATAATTAATAAACAATTGAAGAGACAGTGTGTATGAAAATAGAAATAATAGAAAACTAATCATGGGCTAAGATGTATAAAAATGACACGCCCGATTAGTTATATAAAATATGCAGTAATTGACAACTTTAAAATTTGCATAAGCAGTATTAAATCAACCTAAAACAATTGAATTGATTATTATGTAGGGCACTAAAAGAATTCAGATCAACTTATAAATTTGCACGAGTGGTACTAAATCAACCTTAAGCAGTTGAATTAGTTAATATTATGTAAAGCACAACGAGACTTATTTAAAATGTCTAGTAGTATGGCAAAACCTGTGTAGGTCCGGAGTCTAGTCTCACTCTTCTTTTGGGTACAACAGTGATTTCTTAGAAGTATTGAATAATATCAATACGAAATTCTAAAATCCCATCTGTGAGGAAAACAATCACGAGCATGGTCGAGTATAGTCCGAGAACAACAAAGTACATATAATACGGGGTCAAAGGTACGGGAGTTGGTAAGCATTCGGTTGAAGTAAGTGTAAAATTGTACTGACGAGTAATATTAACGTTTGGGGTCCATTTCCCCATGAAACCAGACACCCAGTTCTTATTTTGAAGTGAAAGTTGCAAGTCCAACTCACCGTCAAACGTGAATTCTACCTCTCCATGTTCTCTAACCAACTCAACGACGTAATTTAAACATAACTCAGCTAGGAATACTATTATGGTCCCAAAAACTTTAAATAATAGAAAGAACGTTTTCAGAAACAAAACTACTTGGCCGCTTTTTTGATGTCATTGTTACATCGCCCGAGGGACTGTATTTCCCGTATCTTGAGATATCAGAGAGGTAAGCATGGCGAAATCGATTTGACTGAAAAGGAAGGACTAGCAATGGAATAACCATTATATAATTTAAGAAACGACACACCAATACAGCCATATCCTGTGTTACATCCACCTGATATAACGCAGCCTATCTAATTTTATTTAGTTGGCTCTCAACGTTTTCATTCATAGACGCTTTTTTAGTTTCATTAATTTCCAAACGAATAGCAGAAAACGCCATTTCCATGTAATCACGAATAGCCGGAATTATATGCTCAATATTATTATGTGGTTTCAGTACATTGCACAGTCTGGCTTCCTGAACACCCTTAGATGCCTGCCCTGTCCACGATATGGGTTCGCATAGAAACTGCAAGATTGAGCCGGCCACGTTTTCGAGCTTATCTCGACATGTAATATATAATTCGTTAGCTTTACCGTTACATGCTTCGGTAGCATGATCAGTCTCTGAAGTGCAGTGGCTCGACAAATCTCCAAATACTGAAATAATGGGACCAATTGCATTTTCTACGTCATCTAAGCGTTCATTGATTGCCCAAATTGTCTCGTTGAATGGGGATAAAATGTCTTCCGAATTTTCAATAACAATTTTGGCGAAGGCAGCTTGAAGTTCTAAAATTTCAATTTGCATGAAGACAGCTTGTTGTTTAACTATTCGACCGGCACAAGGTATTCCTCTAGCCAACTCTTTGGAATTGTTAATCATGTTGGCCAAAGGATACTTAAGGATCATTTATGTTAAGAAAGTTGTAATTACGGTCCTCCCAGCGAAGGTTGCAATTCCCGGAATGCAGAGTGCAATGTTACACCTGCAATTAACCCCAAATCATACATGTAATATAAGCAGTGGAGATGGGTTATCTGGGATGATTTTGTCTTATTCATAATGCACTACTAATCATATACCCACCTACATGGTGTTAAAGAATTTGTCACTAGCTGACATAAACCTACACTTGAATGTTATTAATAGTGTGGAGCTTTAATTATGTATTTCAATAATACACTTTTAAGGTTAAAATTTCATATCTAACCGTGCTTTACTACTTTAGTGTAGTAGGCTTGCTAGTCCTATTCCAGATCCAAATCCAGCTGATACTGACCATCCATAATGCACGCCGAATTGTTCATCAAGGTAAAAGTATGTCACCGCAAATCCGATTAGAAAGGTCACAATTATTTTAACTGACGTACGAAAGCTGAACTTTTTTCCATAAAATTGTGCAACACTTTGCTCCGGAAATTAGATTTTATGAAATTCATCACTACCTAATTTCTAAGAAAGGACAAACCATCACTTATACTTATAAAAAATACTTTACCTCTCGATTTATGAGATTTGACATGCGTCCGATTTGATCTACCACGAGCACGGGTTGTTTTTGCTCGATCTGTCATCACTACTGTTGTTGTAGGTTTCCCTGATATCTCGAGGGTTCTTGTTGATTTTTCTTGACACAAAATGGGATGTTTTCTGACCGAACAGCGATTGGTCGGGCACCTGTACCTCGTTTGCCTTTGTTCCTCTTCAAATTGACGTTAACTTTTTTGGAGGTGAAACTGAGGTGGAAAGCGACGTCACGTTACACTGACGGGTCATGATTTACCTGTTAAGTAATGACTAATTTGTTGAAGGAATTATTAATTATGAGCCTATTCAAATGCAAGAACAAATCCAGGCTACTTATAATCACCAGGAATATGCAATATAAAGTACTATTAAATAGCGTGAACCAGTATCTATAATATATCACTCCTAAATGTAGGCACACTAAAGAAACTAAAGTATCTGTGGGAGCCAGTTTATTTTTCGGTAATGTAAACAATACTTATTTTAGATTAATCTTTGTTCAAAGATTAAGATAAACACTTCTCAGAACAGCAATAGACTCCAAGATCAGTTAGTCCAGCATGGTTGTAACTTTTCCCAAGCTAACTTGATGTGGCTGTACAAAGATATGAAATTATTGCTTTAAGTTTGTATGTATACATTTCATATAATTCTGACTACATGTACTTAATGATCAGTTTAACATTGAGAACCAGATCAAGTACTTACTCTCGGTCAGCGTAAAATCGCATATCCGTCATTCTTTTAAAATACATTAGAGCATTTTGAACGAGATGTTGTTTCTTTGAAATTTGATGAGGACCTTTACAGAACGTATATTGACCAAAGTCCTCATCAGCCATTAACTGGAAAATACATGCCCAATCATGTCTCATGTGGGATACAGCATCTTGGTAAGGGGTGTGAGGAGCCTTGCTTGGATCATGTGTAGATTCTGCAAAATCCCTACGGGTGTAAATTGTAGATTTGATTTCAAATGATTTGACAAATGACAGTAAAATTGCAAGCCCACTTAATGCGACCTGAGGAACTTTATACTGGTTTTGAGGAACTACAGACGGTTGCATTGGACATTTGAAAAAAGGAACACGTAGGATTTTTAGGAGATAAGACAAGACATCTTCGCAAACTTGCCAATCGCTGTCCGTACTTGAGTCATCCCCACCCATAGCAGATAGTTGATGCCGCAATCTATAACCAACATCATAGATTTAGTTACGGAATAAAAAGTTGAAATAAAAATTTAATATCATAATACGTACTTATGCTCGACTCGAGACTGCTCCATCCACAAAACATGTAAAGCGTTCATCAGCATCCAAGTGCCTAACTGTTTTTCTGTCGCAAATGACGGTCCCTGCAGAATTGTTTGTATGGTTTGACTTCGGCTCATGATGTCTGACTTGAAATGCAGACTAAAATTCATTCCAGGTTTCAGACTAAACAAGCTCTTGAGACTCTGAACGAAGGAATTGGTTCCATGTAATTTATGGCATGAGTCATTGTAAACGTCTTTGTAATTGCGGATATTTGAGTCTTATGTTCAACTAACACTATATGAATATAGGAGCTTTTTTGTTTGTATAAACACATCATAAATAAATGCAAGAATAAATTCATTTACTCGTAGAATTTCTAACTATTGAGTCCTTTTGCCAAATATTACACTGTATAAGTAAGTTTATACCATTTCGCATTGCTACTTTAATTACGACAATGGAAAAATCATCTGAAGAAGAAATGGACACATCGGAGGTAGTAGAATCTGCATCCAAAATTGCTAAGCCCAAAAAGCTTAGATTTTCGCCAATAAAAAAACTGAAAGGGTGGATAGGAGGCAAGAAAGGGAAAGTTATGGCAAGCTCCACGGCGGAGTCCATGCAACAAAATCACGACATGGAACAAGACAATACAACGGAGCGGAAAGAGGTTGAAGAGGAAAATGAACCTCCTGAATACACCGAAGAAAGCGATTTTACAAACAATAGAGAGTCAGATGTGGACACAGATCGTTATTACCGGTCCGCAAAAACGACGTTGGGATTTCCGACTCTTGAACTTGTTGGAGACCGAGTTGAGACTTCAGAGAGTTCAAGTGATGACGAACGGCAATTTGAAAAGCAGATGGCATCTGTTAGCGAAAATTATGAAACCGGCGATGAATTAGACAAGAATCAGATAACAGATTACGAAGGGACGAAGAACACAGCATCAACTTCGCAACAAACGGACAAGAAACATAGGTACAATTTTATACTTTTAAATTTGGTATTTAATTCTATTATATATTTTAATTATACATGTAATATAATTATTTCACTTGTAACAATACCATATGGAATCTTTTTTTTTATTTTAACTATTTAATGGGTTGTCAGAGCTGCGAAGAGGGCAGAGATGGCTTTCCGCAATGTTCATAAGACTCGGACTCAGCATTCCAAAAAACGTGCATTAACGTTACAACAGAAAGTAAGTATAGTCAACAATTTTTACTCATTGTGTGTCAACGTTTCGCAATTCTTCGTCCATTAATAAATCAAACTCCTCCAACTGGTCTAAATTAGTTTTTTGTTTTAAGCATTTCAAATAAAACGTTGTAAACGTTAACGACAGCTCGCACAATTCATATAGATTGTCGTTCAATATTACTCATCGTGTTTGTCGATTGTATAAAATCAAAATATCATAATTTACGTTCACCTAGACGACTGCGTTTTAATCCCGTAGCTTTAGTAATTGCTCTATCATGAATTGATTTACATCCAAAAGAATATGCTATAAGTCGATAAAGATAGTTTCCATAACAAATATGTGAAGAAACCGAATATTTGAGAATTGTTTCAAAAAACATTGCCTTATATTCTATATTACTGTTTCCCAATCTGTAAATCCATGGTGCTATTTAAACCTGTACAATTTCGTTAAAAATTATTTTATTGTTTCACAATTGCAGTTGAAATCAATTTTATCAATTTGTTTAAATCCAAATTACTGTTTTTAAATGATAGATTCGATTTTTGGATCAATTTGAACAGATCATGAAACAATGTTATGAAATGCCCCAATTGCGGCTTTTACGAAATCTGGATTGTTGTTTTGTATATAAAATATGATACCATCTTCAAAATATGATTATTGTTTCAAAACGTACTGCTTTATATAGATATATCATTCATGTTGTTTTGATTACCTATTTAAAGCAATAGAATTTAAAAAAAACAGTTGGTATATAAACCAATACGATTTCCTCGAAAACCATTTTCATGTTTCACAATTCATATCAAACCTCAAAATTTCTCAAATTGTTTTAAATTTAGAAAAGGGGCATCCAGGTCATATATATAGATTTGGTATATAAACCAATACGATTTCCTCGAAAACCATTTTCATGTTTCGCAATTCATATCAAACCTCAAAAGCCTGCTTTAATCTGCTTCTGGCACTTTGCAATTTGTCTTGATTTACATTGAAAATCTGCTTCCATCTGCTTCTGGCACTTTGCAATTTGTCTTGATTTACATTTAGAAAAAGGCCGGACGGACAGACGGACAGACGGACAGACAGACAGACGGACAGACGGACAGACGGACTGGTAGACATCATTAGCTCTAAACCCTAACGGAGTTTAAGCTTTACTTCGAACTGTTTTCAGAAGTTTTTCAAACGTAGGTTCTATAACTACAGTTCCAGAAAGAAAAGGGGTTGCTGGATATAATGGGGTAAAATTATCCCTAAAAAAACCCGTTGTAGTATTTTGTTCTGTTGTTTTCACAATGGGATAGAAAGTTTTCGAATTATCTATTAATTTCAATTACTCTGTTAGAAAGACACACCAATTTTTGATCCGATTCTCCAAATTCATCCAATTTGCCCCATTCTCGAATGATTTTTCTTGTTTCAAATATCTCACGGTTGAGATCGATTGCTTTGCGATTGTAATCAGAGTTGTCGGAGTCTGAAATCTGAAGTCTATCCAAAGTGGCTTGCTTGATCTGTAAAAGGATAAGCAGAGATTGTAAAATATTGTAATTTTGAAATTTGTGTTTCTTTATAGTGCAAAGAACACAGTATACTGTTTGGGTCCAAGGTTTTTTTTAAATTGGAATATACCAGATCAACTGGAATAGTGTATCCGTACAAGTCTGGTGCCAATTTCTTTTTCAAAGACGAAGTACCGTCACAAGAACCTGGTACTCCGGACGCCATGGAGAAAATGATCAAAGATGCAGTTGCTAGTGGGCTACAGACCCATATGTTTAACACGCCGGGGGTTTCTCACCTTCCATTATCTCAGGTAATTTTATGTAATGGATCTTTAACCGATTGCTTATATTAATGGATATTTATTTACCTATTATAATATATGTGTTGATTTATGGTTTTCTGATTATTGCATGTTTGTGTTAAGTGCGATGGATTGACACCAACTGTACCAACAAGGCCAAAAGGAAAGCGTCCAGGAGCTTGCATTGTTTGCAATACACCGGATGAGAACATCAAGCTCTACGATCACCGAGAAGGGGTCACAAAAACGATACCTTCTCTGTTCTTGGCTTGCTCTCATCAGGACGAAGTGGGGGTCTATGCAAATTTGTGGTCCACGCTGACTGCATAGGATTTCCGGGTGTGGATAATGAGGGTTTGGCACGGATGCCGGATTGGTTCTGCAAGATGCACATGCCTGATGGGAGAGCAGAAACTTCAGCTAAGTTCGCTGCGGAGAAGGTTTCAAAGTCTAGTAAGATAAAAAAGCGAAAACAGTGGCTCCAGAAACTTTAAACACAGACGGAGCATGTATGGCACCAGTAAAACCCAAGCGTACATACAAGAAGAAGACAACCAACGATAGTGGTAAATAATTCAAGCAGCAGATTAAACTATACAACAATAAAAATATATATAATAAGTATTGCATAATGTTTCTTACCTCATCTAAATGTTGAAGAGAGCAACTGGCTTTTCGCCATTGCTCAACTGTAGGCACTCCATCCCATGGGAGAACAATCTTAGTGATTTTGTTCCTATACTCCTATTTCAAATAAGGATTTTAATTAATATTTTAGATTTCAATGTCAAAAATACTTAAACAGCTTACTATTGTATTAAATAAAATATTGTATAGGTATTTTACCTGTAAGAAATCGATTCCTTCGCCGACCGTTCCTTTTATTCGCCTCAAGGATTGGCGTCCTACTACCGGAAGAACTTCCTCTGGTACAGAAAGTAAGAAGAAAATATCGTTTGCGTTTATTTCGCGATATTTTGGATGATTAAATCCATAAAATATCATTGATAGCTTCTCTCTTGCAGCAAGCGAGACCTAGTTGTCAAAATAAAATAATGGGTTCTAACCCACGAAAACAAAAAATACTTATTCAATGAGATGAGTTATCTTATCGCTGCATTGACGAATTGCAGCTCGGAATAAAAACAATGGGTGCAATATGCTAAAAAAAATCGAAAGCCAATCGATAATTAGGATTTTTCATTCCCTGATCTTGGAACCACATGAAAAACAGAGCTGGTGTAGAGTCGGCCGTATTGGTTGTTTTCATGTAGACGTATAAAAGTTCGTCTGACAAACTCTCATATAGAATCTATGTAAAATTAAAACCGAATTATAATAATGGTTATAAAATAATAAAATTTATCTCATAATGGCCATTCCCAGGTCGAAGTACAATACTTCGATATTTAAGGTAGCTGTTGGCCCACATATCACGACGAGGATGAGATTGCTCCATATGATGCTGCATATCTTTATGGCAATCTCCACAAAGTTTGCAAACGCGTGTTTCTTTTAGCAGTTTCAAAGCAATGGTGTAAGGAAGTCCATCCTGAACAACTACTAACCTATAAACACAAGTTAATGCCGTAATCACATTAATAATATGGCATTTTAAGTAGTTTTAAGTTTGTTACTGTTCAATGCCTTATAACATATGAATAACAGTTTACCACTTTCGATTAGGAGAACACTCGATGGATTTAGCTACAAGATGGTCCAGTACCTTTATGACAGTTTTTTCTGAATTCGGATTCTAAGGTAAACATTACCGATCATATATTTGACAAAAACTTGCATCAGGAGGAATGCGATCATAAGCAAGTCCGTTGCTTTCGACCTTGTAATCGTCAAATGAATTAATTGAAATCAAGTCAGTCTTGATATCTGGTCCGAATTGCTGTCGAACAATGCTGATCCTTTCTTCCACAAATAAACATCTATAATGGCGATTGATATTATTTGCTTCTTCGTAATATTTTTCGTATTTTGAAATGAGATGCATTTTATTTCCTTCTCTCAATACATTGGTGTTAGCATATAATATTTTCTAGATCTATATATGTCTGTTCAATCTTGACTTTGATAACTGAATGTTTCTTGACGGTATTGAATTGCCGAGTTAGTTTCTATAATAGATAGGATTGTAACTATTTTAGTTACATGCTCACTATTTTAGTTACATTGTAACTATTTTAGTTACATTGTAACTACTTGAGTTACTCCGTGTAACTTCTTGAGTACTGGATAGAGTTAGAGTGGGAGAGAGCCCTGAAACCAAGAATGTAGGGGAGTAAATGGTTCGTATACTCATGGTTGGTATACTCAAAAGGGTATAGTATTCCTAACATGGTATTTTCATATGTGAAAAGCGAGTGACGACTTCGTCTTCCCTTTAGGATACTTTTGAGTTGTACTTAAATGCGTGTGTGTGCATTTTTATAAGTAAGTCGTACGGAAGCTGTTGAATCATTGACATCGTGTTCAATAAACTGATCAACCGATCATCTTAATTTGTCTTTAATCAATGAAAAGTCCTGCGAATGTAATTATTTCCCTAAAATGGTAGCAGAGCGTGGTTAATTTTAACCGGAAGTGGATAATTACTAACGAGGTGATTAAGATAAAGTGCGAAAATTAGGAACTCAAACGAACTAGTCAATTTTTAGTAAGAGACAGAAACTGAAAAGTGGATTTGGAGGGGGTTTAATGTGTTTAAATCCTAAAACCCATTTTTAGTAAAGTGACTGAAAAGTGTAGGCGGACTTGTTTTAATGTGTTTAAAATAAACCTCACTTTTAGTTCGAAAAGGAAACTGAAAATTGGACTTGGACTTATTTTATTGTGTTTAAAATAACTTGAAGTGAGTTTGACTATTTTTCCAAGATGACGACGATCGTACAGAAGATTGACTCTTCTCATGTTGTGAAACTGAGTGACAGTAATTACGAACAGTGGAAGTTACAGATTTCTTTGGTATTTAAAGCCAATAAAGTCTGGGATGTTGTGAATGGTGACACTCCAAAGCCAACAGCCCAAGGAGTTAATAACGACATCGATAAATGGGAGCTGAGGGATGTCCAGGCAATGGCTATGATGGTCCCAACGATTAATGCGGTAAACACTAACCATATTATTTTATGCAGCTCATCCAAAGAGATGTTTGATCGCTTGAAGGATATCCATTCCGACAGCAGCGCTTTAAATAAACAACATACACTGAAGACATTTCTCAACTTTTCGTACAAAACTGGGCAGACTCTTGTCGAAGGGTACACCGAAATCGAGAAACTCAGAAGACACCTGGGAGAGATGGGGGTCAATATTGACGAATCAACAGCAATTACGAAGATTGTCTCGTCCTTGCCCGACGATCGATATAGAGCCTTTAAGAAGGCATGGGACAGTGTTCCCGTTGTAACACAGACGATGCCATATCTACTAGCACGGTTGAAGAATGAAGATTCTGAATTAATTCATCAAGAAGCATCTGAGAAGACTGAAAATGATTCCAAACAGACGAAGGCATTTCAGACTAGAAAGGGTCCTAATCGCCGAACCAAAGCTCAGATTGAAGAATTTAAGAAGAATTCCAGCTGCTTTAATTGTAAGCAGAAGGGTCACTATGCAAGAGATTGTCGACAGCAAAAGAGGGAACCGAATAATCAATATTCTGGAAATCGAAATGAACAGGCTACCGGATCTGTAATAGCTTCAGGAGCTTTTATGACGGGATTTGAGTCTGATGGAGAGGAAGTCTGGTTTAGCGATTCCGGGGCAACTCAACACATATGTGGAAACCGTGAGAGATTCTTTGAGTTCAGGGAATTCAAGGAGGGGCAACCTGTTTACGTGGCTGATAAGAGAACAATTTTGGCAAAGGGAGAAGGACGAGTCCGTGTCCTTGCCCGGATGAATATGGGATGGCTGGATTGTATTTTGCATGACGTGCTATTCATACCAGGAGCCACTAATTTGTTCTCGGAACATAGCATGGCGCTTAGAGGCTATACTATTGTGAGAACGGACAAGATTACTACGTTCACTAATGTGGATGGATCCGAGGGGCTCACGCCGACCTGGCTGGAATGTTCCCAGTAAGGTCTTTAGGAGGATCCAAGTATTATTTACTTGTGAAAGATGATGCAACTGGATTCAGAATTGCATATTTTCTAAAGGAGAAGAATCAGACTGCGGGGAATCTTATAAACTATGTAAGATTCATGGAAAAGCAAACCGGAACGAAGTTGAAGACTCTGAGAACCGACAATGGAACGGAATTCATCAACGCAAAAATTTCAAGATTCTGCGATGATTCTGGGATTTTGCATGAGAAATCAGCTCCCTACTGTCCCCAATCTAATGGACGGATTGAACGAGAAATGCGGACAATTAAGGATACAGCCAGATCGATGATGTTGAGATATGAGATTCCTGAGTTCCTGTGGGCAGAGGCGGTTGCTGTATCAGTCTATATCCACAACAGAATTCTGGACAAGCAGAGTCCAGAAATAACGGCATTTGAGGCGATTTTTAATCGGAAACCCCAGCTTGGACATTTACGGATATTTGGATGTCCAGCTTTCGTACATATTCCGGATCAGAAACGAACAGTGTGGGAACCGAAGGCCACGAAATGCATTCTTGTGGGATATGACTCATCATCTTCAAACTATCGGTTGTATAATGAGAAAACCAGAAGCATTATTATTGCCAGAAATGTAACCTTTTTGGAGAAGTTAGAAGAGAATTCGATCCGTGTTCAGATTCAAGCTGATAATTCAGAAGTTGAAGAAGGAAATGAGGGTTCTGAGAAACAAGTGCCTTTTCAGAAGAGGGTTCTTCGTGACAGGTCTAAGATCAAACAGCCTGAGCGATATCAGGCCAACTTGGCGAAGATAATTTTAGAGCCAGAGCATTATCATGATGCTATAGCCTCACCCCAAGCAAACCAGTGGGAAGGAGCTATGAAAGACGAGATGCTTAGTCATGAGAAAAACAAGACTTGGACTTTGGTACCAAAACCTCATAAACTTCGAATTTTGGACTGTCGTTGGATTTACAAAATCAAGCGGAACTTGGATGGAAGTATCTCACGGTACAAAGCAAGGCTTGTAATCAAGGGCTACAAACAGAGATATGGCATAGATTATGATGAAACGTTTGCTTCTGTGTGTAGATATGAATCTATACGTTTGTTGCTTGCTATAGCAGCTGATAAGGGATATCACATTATGCAGTGTGATGTCAAGACAGCTTTCTTATATGGAGAATTAGAGGAAACCATTTACATGACTCAACCTCCGGGGTTTGAGGAAGGGGAAGGCCTTGTGTGTCTTTTGAAGAAGAGCCTTTATGGCTTGAAACAGGCACCGAGGATATGGAACGTGAAGCTCAGTCAGACCCTCGACGAATTTAATTTTACAGCCACAGCAAGTGATCCTTGCGTTTTCGTGGGATTTGTAGATAACATGATAACTTATCTTGTTATTTATGTCGATGACATCATGTTACTGTCGGCCAGTAAGGGAGCCATAAGTGCAGTCATCCAACATCTAAGGCAGAACTTTGAAATCAAGGAGAGTATGCTGGATTCATTCGTTGGTTTGAATGTTGAAATCCGAGAAAACGGAGATATTTACATTGGACAGGAATCGTATGTGGATAATCTCTTGAACAAATTCAACATGCTTAACTGCAACCCAACTAATGTCCCAATGCAACCCAACCAGGAATTGATTTTGGCCGTGGAGAATGATGATTCATTCCCTTATCGACAACTTATTGGAGCTCTACTGTTCTTATCTCGATTGACAAGACCAGACATTTCCTACGCCGTGGGAAAGCTATCTCAATTTGTGAGTTCCCACGATAAAACTCACTGGGAAGCTGCAAAGAAGATATTGAGATATCTTAAAGGTACCAAGGACATGGGCCTTTTGTACAAGCATAATATGACCGAGGAATTGGCATTGACAGGTTATGCAGATTCAGATTATGCTGGGGATCGAGTTGAGAGAAAGTCAACTGGAGGTTTTGCTTTCTTCTTAGGCAATAACCTAATAACATGGAACAGCCAAAAGCAACCGGTGGTGGCCTGTTCATCTACGGAGGCAGAGTATATAGCCCTCCATTCAGCCGCCCGAGAAGCCGTATGGCTTGAGCAACACATGAAGGATTTACGGATGGAATTGTTAAATCCTGCTTTGATTTATGTTGACAATGAGAGTGCCATAAAATTGGCAAACAACCCTGAATTCCATAAGAGGACCAAGCATATTGATGTCCGATATCACTATACAAGAGAGTTAGTGAGTCAGAGGAAAATTGACATCAACTACGTACCAACTGAAGAGCAGAAGGCAGATATTCTCACCAAACCATTATTACGAGGAAAGCACGAGATAATGACAGTGAAACTGGGACTTGTGTCGAATAATGATGAAAACAAAGATGAGCCTGTCAATTTGGCAAAGAAGATTCAACCAGGACCATTCAAGGCGAATACCCTTCTCCTAACTATCATGGTTATGGCTCTTGTGAATTTTGCGACAGCAGTAACAACGATTACTCATCAGCCCGTATTGTGGAGGAAGAGCAAGACTCCCATCACTTCAGGACACAATGAATTTCATCTCATCATAAAGTTCAAGAGCCCATGTGAGATTCTGACGAATGAAACTGTACATCACGACCTTCTGGAGGAAGCAAGGATAACGTGTAATGAACTCTACAATGAGTATTTCATTCGGGAAATATCGGATATGTGCCCCCATGGATCATTTACGGAGGTTCCAATTAGGCATAAACGATTCATTATTTCATTAACCTTGGCCCTGATAGTAACTAGCATCGTTGCGGGTGTCGGTCTTGGAATTGCGGGAACGACCATTGCGAGTATCAATGTTGGAAAGATTTCGGACTTAAGGTCAACCATGACCCAAGTAGAGGCAAATCTCGAGAGCCTTGCTGAACAGATGGATTTAGCCAAGGAGGCAATAACAATATTGCAGAAGAATGTGGGTGTTCTGGGCCGGCGGATTGAAGTTTTGGAAAAGGATTTGGGGACTATTAAAGCTACTTTAATTGGATCCGTCTATGCTTTATCATACATATCGATAAAGATGCTCACTGCCAGTCCGATCCTGAAAGAGACAAGGAGACAGTGGAGAGAGCATAAATTGCATGCTCCATTTTTTGACTACTTGAATTTCTCACTACCTTGTGGTGATTCCTGTCCCTTGCAGTATGCTATTGCGAAAAGATGTCAAATTTCGCATGATAACACGAAGCTGTACATGGATTTTACTTCGCCAGTGATAAATGAGACTTTAAAGCTGGCAACTGCAGATCCCTTTGAGTTGATGCATCAGACTGATAATGCTACGTGTACTATTAAGTACACTGGGCCGATTAATGCGATTATTTCGACCGTCCAAGACTGCGTTTATTCGGTGAATGTAAAAGTTGCTAATTTGATCTTATCTCCTTCACAGGATTGTAAGTCGGTTTCAGCACTGCCGGACCAGTCAAAGTACTTCTCGTTGGACCGATGCAAGTTGAGGCAAGATCATGATGCGTGGGATTTCGTGCAGATTAAGACCTACCACCAGCAGAACTACATATATTGTTCTGGGAACAATATTACGATTGGGAAGGTGACACAGCCCTGCCCAAATCAGACGTTCGTCCTTCCAGAGGAAGCTGACTTCCAGATAAATGATCGATCATACAAGGTTGGAGAGTACACCCTGGATCATCAGGAGGTCATTGACCCGTTGTTCAATCTGAAGGCGAACTGGCATCTTCAGCCCAAGCTGCACATGGATGAGATTCTGAACGACATTTCGATGGATACCAAGACCAAGAAACATCGTCATGAAGAGCCTAATGATATTCATTTTGCGTGGAAATCCGTTATCATTCTGATTTTAATTGTTGTTGTTTTTGTGTTGATTACCATGATTTGTTGTTACATGAAAAATCGAAAATCAGTTGAGACTATGTTTGGGAAGCCTAACAAGCCTAAAACTGTTGTAAAGGCGGCTGAAAATGATGATGTATTTATTGAAACTGAAATTCTTTGATTTGTTCCTAATTCAAGATTGAGGGAAGGTGTTAGCATATAATATTTTCTAGATCTATATATGTCTGTTCAATCTTGACTTTGATAACTGAATGTTTCTTGACGGTATTGAATTGCCGAGTTAGTTTCTATAATAGATAGGATTGTAACTATTTTAGTTACATGCTCACTATTTTAGTTACATTGTAACTATTTTAGTTACATTGTAACTACTTGAGTTACTCCGTGTAACTTCTTGAGTACTGGATAGAGTTAGAGTGGGAGAGAGCCCTGAAACCAAGAATGTAGGGGAGTAAATGGTTCGTATACTCATGGTTGGTATACTCAAAAGGGTATAGTATTCCTAACATGGTATTTTCATATGTGAAAAGCGAGTGACGACTTCGTCTTCCCTTTAGGATACTTTTGAGTTGTACTTAAATGCGTGTGTGTGCATTTTTATAAGTAAGTCGTACGGAAGCTGTTGAATCATTGACATCGTGTTCAATAAACTGATCAACCGATCATCTTAATTTGTCTTTAATCAATGAAAAGTCCTGCGAATGTAATTATTTCCCTAAAAATTGGGGAAAGTGTATTTGTGTTGGAGATTGAATTAAGTATTATACTTGAAGACAGTGATGCCTGTAATGGTACTATTGGGTTGGCTGCCTGCCCAGGTTACTCTATACTGCTTGCCGATAACCTGATTATTGTCGTAAGCAACAATAATATCGCCTTCCCGAAATAAAGGGAGAAATTTTGCTAGATCACACAGTGTCCTATAAACGAATGAGTAGCTTCCAGCAGCTGATATTCGACTTAATATGTTACATTGAGTACTTTATTACCCTTATGTATCAAATTTTTAGCCAAAATTTTAAACTCGAATTATGAACTCTCATTGTTCTTTTCGGGTTTTTAAGGTCACCGAGTGTTAGGGGTATTAGGTAGGTCGTTTTAAGTGTCAAATGGTACTGTATTACCCTTATTTATCAAATTTTTAGCCGAAATTCGAAACTCGAATTATGAACTTTCTTGTTGTATTCTTGTTTTTAAGGTCACGGAGGATAAAAAATTCCGGGTAAGGTCAATTTAATTATCATAGGAGTTGCTATAATAGCGCATGTGGTAGAGTCAGGGAGCTGCTACTGCCTGTAGTACGGGGTTCGATTCCCCGAGTACTCTAGGGAGTTTTTTCTGGTGGTATAGTGTAGGTTTTTTCCTACGCTCTCTGGCTTCATATAAGTCCAGGGCCAAATGGGTATCACCAGCTCATATTCTCCCACCAAAACAGTATATGGCTGAGAAGAAAATGTGTGGTATGATGTCGTCTCATAAAAACTAAAGGTTGCATTGAGACGTTAAAACCCCGTTTTTTTTAATTACCATAGGATACTGTATTATCCTTATGTATCAAATTTTTAGTTTAAATTCGAAACTCGAATTTCGAACTTTCTTGTTCTATTTGGGTTTTTAAGGTTATGTAGGGTCAAGGGTTTCAGGTAAGGTCATTTCAATTATCATAGGGTACTACATTATCCTTATGTATTAAATTTCTAGTCGAAATTTGAAACTCGAATTTACTTGTTCTATTCGGGTTTTTAGGGTCACAAAGCGTCAGTTGCTACAGGTAAGTTCATGAAAATTGTTAAGAAGGTATATTGCCAATTTTCGCCAAAAAGTTTTAAAAAATCGTTATAAGGATAATTTTAAATATTTCCTAACATGACGCTTTCTACGAACGGACCATTTCTCGAATTTTAAAGTCTTATTAGTTACAGGGCAAGGATATCCCTTTTCCTATGGATCACCACATATAACCAACTTTATGCATTAACTTACGATAGGTTGATAAGACCTTCCATCAAGCTCTTCAAAATGTAATTTGGTTGCTGATCCCATACATCTTTGTATCTCAAAATCTTCATTTCTTCCACTCTATCAATAGTAGATATGTTTGGTCGCAGAGCTTGGAATCGATCCGACATGACATTTCCTAACCTTTTTGCTAACGCTGCCAGTTGTAATTCAGAATAACCATCCATATTACGAATTACATATTCTAGGTTTTTGACATCTAAAAAAAGAATGACGAATGGTATTTACTTCATTAGGATACATATAAGTACAAATATTACAAACCATGTTCTTCATTCGTTGTGTTATCATCACATTCCATTGTTGCGATTTCCGCATCACTTGAACTTGATGATGATAAAATGGAATTGTCTTTTTCACCAGCCCCTAAACTAAAAGGCTTGAGGAACTGTTGATTTGATGTATTTTATTGACTTGTGTGTCTTTGCCAGTTTTAAGTTGGTTGTAAATTGTCGTCGAGAACACATACGTGTTATTACAGTCACTCGAGTCACTTGAACTCGAAGAATTATAAGTGGTTTCACTTTTCGTTTCTTCAAAGTCTTCCATCGGGATACTGTCACTTTCTTTACAATTAGTTTCCACGTATACAATACAAGCCGAACAAACCGGTACGGAACCAACCACAGTGTTTTCAACATATCCCTTATCAAAAAATGTGCGAACTGTTAGAAGGGAAATATTTTGAAGTGTGTTGCTGTTTTGGATTGTAATTATATTTCTCGAGTCGCAAAACGGATACAAGTTAGTAGAAATTTCGTGACATTTAGCTTTACAATTCAATTGAACTTTCTTTGTTGCCATTTTAAAACTTTTATTTTAAATGTGGCCAAAACTAGAGTTCATTAAGAGTCTAATCCCTCCAATCAGATTTATAGATAAATTCGACCCAAAAAGCCACAACCATCAGAACCAATCAAAAGGACCAGTCTGAGACAGCATCTTCAATGATATATTTTCCATGTTGAGATATCTACGATTCCGACTTAACCCAAATTACAATATACCATCCAACGACACTACTGGTGACTGGTGTATAATAGATGTTACGTTTAAAAAACGTTTTATTCAAGTCAAAACTGTTTATGAATATGTTCGTGCTTTAAAACGTTTATGTCATAAAATATTTAAAATATAAAGGTGCCCAATCATACATCAAAATTATACAGGTAATTTGATAGTACTTAATCACAGGTTTCAAATGACAAATCTCGAATATATGTTTGTAATTTGACCTCATAGACCCTTCAATGGTGACCCTCTCAGGGGGTGACACCACCCAGAAATGTTAGGCACAGTTCCATAGCATTTGGCAATAGCTTTGTATCGATGTGTAACACATTTAGGGTTTCTCTTTGAAATAATGTTGACCGTTGACCTTACCACCTTGCCTTGACCTTTTCGCTGCATGACCTCCGTTTGGAAGTCCTAAATAGATAAGCGAAAGAAAAAATTTAAAAAATTAAGTTGTTTTCTAGGTATCGTGTTTACGGACAGACGGACCCCGAACGATTAGCATTATTTATCTAGATCTTAACAATTGTGTATTTACACATGTCATGTACATTTATATCACGCTTAAAAATTTTATTAAATTAATTTATATTGATGTTTTTATCGGATAAAAATGCTTAATTTAGTATAAATTTAATTAATTAATTAAATTAATCACTTAAAAATATAAAGACATGGTATATTTTAAGTGTATTTGTTCGAATTCGTATTGAAAGTCACAATTATGGGGAGAGGAACCATTAACAGTTCCCCAAATTTAATTTTAATTTCCGAAATTGGGGAATCGCTAACGGTTCCCCAGGACCCGTATACCATTCCTCAGGAACTATTATTGATTCCTGGGGAACTGAAAACAATTCCTCATGGGGAACTGTAAAAAGTTCCTGGGGAACTTTTGAGATAGTCGTAAGTCCCTACTGAATTTGGTTTAATTTTATGGAACGCTGAAGGTCTAGAAGGATTAATGCAAAAGAAATTAGGAATTTACCTTTTTCATTGGATGACCCATGCGGGTTTTCATAAAAAATCGAAGACTAAGACGCGGTATATTGGAATATATAACAAATACGGATTATTAAGCATTTTTGAAATAGTGTAAGTACGTCAAGGTTTTCTTAATCATAATTTTATGAATTTTGTGTGACGCACAGTGCGTGGTGAATATTTACCTTTTAAAGCATTTACATAAATATAGTTCTTGTTTAAAAACAAAAACTGTTTCTGTTCCGTTCTCATTTGAATTCACTTGGCCAAGAATGCGTAGAACATTAACCATATATTGACACTAGCCATGATGGGATTTAAGTTATTAAAATTTAACGATCCGTAAATAGTATCACAATCATATAGAAATGTGAAATTAAAGGCAACAAGCAAACATCGTTGAAGTATTAGTAGTTGAAGTATATTAAGCAAATTTGAGAACTTAATTATTTTTGAACTGCTATTAAAACCTAACTAGGGCAGCTAATTTTAATGTTTTAGTCGTTCATATTAGTTGTATTATATACTGTAAAAAATTAGACGATTCTGGGTGTTCACTTTGGGCGATGTCCCTTGTCAGACTTATACAAAGTTGTGTAAAATTTACACAGTTGCCCCCTGCAGGGGGCACCCATTTTTCAGACTAGGTGCTTCCTACCCACAGTGCCCCCTGCCCCCTGCAGGGGGCACGGGGGGCACCCACTTTTGTCCGTCTATGGTGTAAATAAACGCAGACGAGAGGTTTGGCAGCATGACAACTGAGCAAATTGTCTTTTGAGCCCTTCTAAACTTGTTGGGATATAATATTAATTTTTGTTGAGGAACGGGGCGAATTCTGATTTCAAAGCTACTTATTTCGAAACAGCAGTAACATAACATTTGTCAATGAGCATGAAATATGTGATTAAATTAAATATTTTACTCTAGCAGACTAAAGTTCAACAAAATTAATTTGGATATTGTAAAAAAAGACTTACACAAGCCTAAGATGTAGTATTTCAAATATCGTATGTCGTGGAGATAATGTAGTATTTAAGATGTTCATATAATAGTTACAATGTTCTTTTTTTTTAGCAAAAGAAGCGTTATTAAATGCAAAATTTTCAAATAATCTCTGATTTTGTAGGGCTAAAAAATATGAACATTTATTATTCTGATTTTTGTCACAATATATACATATTTTTTACCTGATTTCTCCCTTATGTCCTGCATATATTTACGGAGAAAGCAAGGGGAGGAAGTATAGAAAGATAACGCACTTGTGATTTCCACAATTTTACGTCCAGAGATTCGTAACTCCTAGTCGTACCTAAGACAAAATTTAGAAAACCAAAGAATCATAAATCAATCAGGAATAGATAATAAATGGCATATTCCTCCTGATTCACTATTACTATTTCATTCCCTTATCCATATACATAATTCCGGCCATTTGTATGTATGTATGTATGTATGTATGTATGTATGTATGTATGTATGTATGTATGTATGTAAGTAAGTGATGCGTCTATACGTTTTTGACTCGGTTGGTCTATCAAAAAACTGAAACGGCCAAAAATTCACAAAAAAATTAGGAGGGGGCCTGGCAATCTCGAAATTTTGAAAATCCGTGACCTGTGACCTGGGCTAACGTGACCTATTGAATTTTTTTTCGTAAATTGGTAATGTGAGACACCAATTTACACCGTCGCCATGCGAGAAATACTTTGGCTATGTTGAAATTTCAAAATTGTGACCCCTTGACCTCAAAACGGTCAAAGTTGTCGAAATTTCGAAATTATCGTGTGACATATCTATTCACATCTCCTTCAGATGAGAAACACTTGAAACATGTTGAAATTTCGAAATTTTTATCATTGGGCTTTAAAAATGGGCGAAAGGTTAATAAAAAAATTTATGACATTCTCAAAACTCAAATTGTATTCCTGATTGTAATAGTGCGCATAAAACTGAAATAGTCAAAAATTCTTAAAAAAATTCGGAATTACGGTAGGCTATATGACTTTTCAAAATTCCGTGACCTGCGACCTAGGCCAACTTGACCTAACGTTAAATTGTATGTAAATGGTCGTGTGACATATCAATTTACACTGTTAAGCTTCGAAAAATACATTTGCAATGTTGGAATCGAAAAATACTGATCCCTGACCTCAAAAATGGTCAAAAAAGTCAATACGCATGAGAAACTAAAATCTGCGCGCAACAAAAATATTGATACCGGGAATTTCAAAAATAATAAATATTTACATTTCATCTTTCGGTGAATCTTTGGTTGCTCCTTATTTCTGATTTAAAAATATTAAAATCCTTAAAAATTTTGGTTTTTGAAACTTTAAAAATAAATCAGGACGGTAAAAAGCGGTTGCGGAAAGTTTTAGAGTTTTTTATTACAGCATTAAATGGGTAATGGTGAATGCGAATAGTTTATTCATAAATTACAAATTGCGTATTGATTGTGAATTTCAAATTTTTACATTTCAGATTAGAAAGTCTCAGGATTTCGAGAAGTGGCCCGAAGTGGCGTATAATTGAATTGCCCGAAGTGGCGTGTATTTGAATTGCCCGAAGTGGCGTATATTTAAATTGCCCGAAGTGGCGTATATTTAAAGTGCCCGAAGTGGCGTATATTTAAATTGCCCGAAGTGGCATAAATTTAAATTGTCCGAAGTGGCATAAATTTAAATTGTCCGAAGTGGCATAAATTTAAATTGTCCGAAGTGGCATAAATTTAAATTGTCCGAAGTGGCATAAATTTAAATTGTCCGAAGTGGCATAAATTAAAATTGTCCGAAGTGGCATTAATTTAAATTGTCCGAAGTGGCATAAATTAAAATTGTCCGAAGTGGCATAAATTTAAATTGCCGAAGTGGCATAAATTTAAATTGTCTAGACTTCGATTTAAAGACAATATTTAAGAATTCAGTTTCAAAATGCCTCCAAAAAAACGAGTTAGTTTGGACATGAAAAAGGAACGACTGCGGAATGCAAAGAAAAGGCAATCCGAAAGTATTGAGCGAAGGTCTCAAAGATTAGATTTACATGCTCAAGCTCAAGCCAGACTGCGGGATAATTTAACACCGGCTGAAAAAACCATAATGTTGACAGAAATGTCTGATGCTAACTCCAGAGCAAGAGCTAATGAGACCTCAGCTCACAGAGTACAGAGATTAGATGGAATATCGGCTGCCAACTCTGTAGCAAGAGCTAACGAGACACCAGCTCGCAGAGCGCAGAGATTATATGAAATGTCTGCAGTTAGCTCAGAAGCAAGAGCTAACGAGACGCCAGCTCGCAGAGCGCAGAGATTAGATGGAATATCGGCTGCCAACTCTGTAGCAAGAGCTAACGAGACACCAGCTCGCAGAGCGCAGAGATTATATGAAATGTCTGCAGTTAGCTCAGAAGCAAGAGCTAACGAGACGCCAGCTCGCAGAGCGCAGAGATTAGATGAAATGTCTGCAGTTAGCTCTAGAGCAAGAGCTAACGAGACGCCAGCTCGCAGAGCGCAAAGATTAGATGAAATGTCTGCAGTTAGCTCTAGAGCAAGAGCTAACGAGACGTCAGCTCGCAGAGCGCAAAGATTAGATGAAATGTCTGCAGTTAGCTCTAGAGCAAGAGCTAACGAGACGCCAGCTCGCAGAGCGCAAAGATTAGATGAAATGTCTGCAGTTAGCTCTAGAGCAAGAGCTAACGAGACGCCAGCTCGCAGAGCGCAAAGATTAGATGAAATGTCTGCAGTTAGCTCTAGAGCAAGAGCTAACGAGACACCAGCTCGCAGAGCGCAAAGATTAGATGAAATGTCTGCAGTTAGCTCTAGAGCAAGAGCTAACGAGACACCAGCTCGCAGAGAACAGAGATTGCATGAAATGTCTGCTACTAGCTCTACAAGCAGAGCCAATGAGACATCATCACAACGATCAGAGCGACTACAATCTGTAGTTGTCCGAAGCGATATCAGAAAACGTAGCGCACTTGATAGAACAAGGTGCTTGGCAACAACGACAATTGAAAATGAAGATAATGTTGATGAACATTATTGTGGTCCAATGAATATTCGCTGTACATCCTGCAATTCAAAGAACTTTGCGGATGAGCAGTCATCAGACAAGGATGGTAGACTCCAGTTATGTTGTCACAAGGGGAAAGTTAAGCTCAACCCTTTAACACCACTTCCCATAGAATTAGAAAAATTTTTAAAAGGAGAGGGTGAAAAGGCAGAAGTTAATAACTTTCAAGACAATATCCGATCGTATAATAGTGCTTTTGCATTTGTATCAATGGGAGCCAATGTAGAGGCACCTCCTGGATATGGCCCATATTGTTTCCGCATTCATGGACAGATTTACCATCGAGCTGGAGTCTTACATCCAGAAAGAGGTGAAAAGAGAAAATTTGCCCAGCTCTACATTCTTGATCCTCAAGAAGCAGCAGATCAGAGGATGAGCCTTCCTGAGAATGCTGGCTGTCTTCCAAGTCTCATGAATAGTCTGGGTGAATTGATTTCCGAACGAAGTCCATTTGCTCAAAGCTACAAGATGCTACGGCAAGTAGAGACTGAAGCTTTAGAAGAAGCTGAAAGCAACGGTATCTTACCTTCTACGATTATGATGGCTATTCGACAAGATCGAAATGATGACGCAAGGAGATACAATGCTCCAAGGGTCACAGAAGTAGCTGTAATCTTCCAAAATAACGACGGTGAACCTCCGTTGGAAAGAGATCTTTTGATTCATTTGAAGTATGATCCTAATGACCCTACTGCATGCAGAATGAAGAGAGTAGGTGTCTTAAACCCGAATTTAGATCCTCTCACTTATCCAATTCTTTTTCCTTCTGGAGAACAAGGTTGGCATTCGAACATCATGTTAGATTGCCAACAACTAGGCCTGCAGCACAAAGACGTGGAACTAGGAATGTATTTGTACATGAAGGGAGTGGTAGCGATCAGCCTTTGACTGAGACCGAACAAAATAAACGCGTCACACAGATGGCTTACTATGGTTATAGGTTAGCGATAAGAGATGAGTTTAACCCACTCTTAAACGCCGGTAAACTGACTCAGCAGTACATCGTAGATTCATATGTTCGAACTGAAGCGAATCGATTAAACTTCGTTCAGTTTAATCAGAAAAAGTTGAGAGTTGAACTCTATAAAGGTTTAGCTGACCACATTAACTCCAGAGCAGAAGCTGAAGGTTTAGTCCCAGGCAAGCCGATTATTTTGCCATCAAGTTTTGGAGGTAGCCCAAGGAATATGCAACAGAATTACCAAGATGCTATGGCTATTGTAAAAAAATACGGCAAGCCCGATTTTTCAATACCATGAAATGTAATCCTAAATGGTCTGAAATTACTGAAAATATGGAACCTTGGCAGAAAGACAAGAAAAGTAGTGAACACAGACCTGATTTAGTGGCGAGAGTATTTAAACTGAAATTAAAGGCTCTACTAGATGATATAATGATTAATCAAGTACTTGGAAAAGCCGTCGCCAAAATCCATGTCATTGAGTTTCAGAAGCGAGGACTTCCACATGCTTATATTTTGTTGATCTTGCACAGCGAATATAAGCCACGTCATAGAGACCTGATTGATAAATTGGTATGCGCTGAATTGCCCGATCAAGTCACACATCCTCGACTTTACGAGATTGTATTGAATAACATGATACATGGACCGTGCGGTCGTAAAAACCCTAAATCGCCTTGCATGGTGAACGGCAAATGTTCTAAAGATTTCCCTAAACCATTCAAACCGGAAACTTACGTGTCCGGGGATGGGTATCCGGAATATCGTAGAAGAGATGATAAACAGATACACCATAAAGGTAGACACACTGTTGATAACCAATGGGTTGTTCCTTACAATCCTTACTTGAGTTTAAAGTACAACTCTCATATCAACGTGGAAGTCTGTGGAACAGTCAAAAGCGTTAAGTATCTTTTTAAGTATGTTTACAAGGGCCACGATTGTGCTAATGTAGAAATACAAGAAAAAGATACAACGTTGGAACACAATGAAATCAAAACCTTTATGGATTCTAGATATGTCAGTGCCCCAGAAGCTATCTGGCGGCTTTTTGGCTATAAAATGCACGACCAGTCGCATTCTATTATGCGCCTGGCCGTGCATGATCCCGATAGTCGAAGCATTGTATTTCATCCCGATCAGATTCATGAGGCCGTTACTAATTCAGAATTTTCTGATTCCACCCTAACAGCATGGTTTAAGTTAAATCAGCAAGACCGTGATGCGAATCAGTATCTTTATCATGAGATACCAAAGCACTATGTGTTTAATGATAAGAAAAAATGGCAACCAAGACAACGCGGTGGTGAAAAGGTCATTGGTAGAATGTACGCTGTAGGCATTCAAGACATCGAGCGGTACTTCATGCGACTTATGCTTCTTCATATTCGAGGAGCTACTTCATTCGAAGATTTGAGAACAGTTGATGACATAACTTGGGCTGCAAAAATGGGGCTGTTAGAAACCGATCAGGTTTGGGAAGACACCATGGACGATGCAATATCATGGGCAATGCCTAAACAACTAAGGGAAATGTTTGCACTTATATGCTCATTTAACATCATGGAAGACTATCTCAAATTCTGGGAAAGCTACAAAGACTCCATGACTGAAGATTTTCGGCATACACATAAGTGCAATACTGAAGTACCTTGCAAAAATTGTGAGTATGATGCTCTACGTGCAATTCGAAGCACACTAATTTTACACGGCAAAACACTTACACAGTTAAATTTGCCTACACCTCCCGGCTTTAATCGTCCTGATCCTCTTAGCGATTATGATATTGAAGCGGAGCGATTACGAGGAATTGTTCAGAGAGACAGTCTTAATGAAGAACAAGAAGCTGCTTTCAATACAATTTTTGAAGCTATTAATGACCCCTCAAATCGAGCCAAGTGCTTTTATCTTGACGGTCCTGGAGGTAGTGGCAAGTCCTATCTATACGAAACCCTTTTAAGTGTGATTAGAGGTTCTCAAGAGATTGCTCTACCAGTTGCTTCTACGGGAATAGCTGCTAACCTTTTAAAGGGTGGCAGGACTTACCACTCGCAATATAAATTGCCTGTTCCATTAGTTGAGAACTCTAGATCCAGTCTTAAGCTTACTACTAACGATGCAGCAATTATCAGACATGCAAAACTCTTGATATGGGATGAGAGCACTATGGCTCCAAGTCACGCTTTAAATGCTGTTGACGCCTTACTAAAGGAGATAATGGATAACAATTTACCATTTGGAGGTAAAGTAATGTTGCTCGGAGGAGATTTCCGGCAGTGCTTACCTGTAGTTCCTCATGCCCATCAGTCGGCAATTGTAGAGGCGAGCATTAAGTTCAGCCCTAATTGGCCACTGTTCAATATACTTAAGTTGAAGAACAACGTACGATCGGAGGATGAGTATTTTAGCGATTGGCTAATAGAGCTTGGAAATGGAACGCTTTCCAATTCGGTTGGCTTGGACCGAGATATGGTTGAGATTCCTGAAAACATGCTATCTGATGATCTCATAAGGGATATATTTGGCGAGAAATTGAGAGTTGAAGATATCCCTTCGCTTTCAAAGCGAGCGATACTATGCCCCCTTAATGAGGATGTAGACGGTATTAACGATAAGATATTGGATATCTTAGAAGGAGAGTCTAAATCTTACTTTAGCGTTGATTCAATGAATGGTGATGATCCTGATGAACTAGCTCATTACCCGATTGAGTTTCTAAATACCTTAAAACCGGCTGGAATGGCTCCACATGAGCTTAAATTAAAAAAAGGAGCTATTATTATGCTCCTTCGAAATTTGAATTCTTCAAAGGGTCTTTGCAATGGCACTAGGCTTATTGTTAAAGACCTTAAGCCCAACTTAATAATGGCAACTATCTTAACGGGGTCAGCAGAAGGAGCTGAGGTATTCATCCCCCGGATAGATCTGGCTCCTACTGATGTTAGCTTGCCATTTGTTCTCAAGCGAAGGCAATTCCCTGTCAAGCTTGCTTTCGCTATGACTATTAATAAGTCCCAAGGCCAAACACTCGCTAAGGTTGGGGTTTACCTCCCTTCTCCTGTCTTTGGTCACGGCCAACTTTATGTTGCACTTTCCAGAGTAAAAAGAGGATGCGACGTAAAAATTCACGTGGTGAATAGTGAATTACATAGAGAGTTGATTAAAAACTCTAAAAAGGTTTACACAAGAAATGTTGTTTATCGCGAGATATTTGGAATGTAAATATCCAAACACATGTACTCGAAGGTAACCAGATCAGGAGAGCTAGCGGTGGCTCAGGACAAATGTACCGTCCGTGTTTTCGAAAGAAAGCCTGTGAAGGGAGCTAGCGGTGGCTCAGGACAAATGTACCGTCCGTGTTTTCGAAAGAAAACCTGTGAAGGGAGCTAGCGGTGGCTCAGGACAAATGTACCGTCCGTGCTTTCGAAAGGAAGCCTGTGAAGGGAGCTAGCGGTGGCTCAGGACAAATGTACCGTCCGTGCTTTCAAAAGAAAGCCTGTGGGGCAACATTCAGAGAGAGGTCCACGTCCCTTGCCCTGGGTGAATCGTTATTGATTCAGCTAACGTCTCTGAGAATTTTTGTTTAAATTTATTTTTATTATCGCTTATCGAACACGTTATCATGAGGCCCGTTCCGGGCCTGTGGCTTACTAGTTCATCATATTTCCCAATCATGAAAATGAAGTAAAACATTTCGGGAATCCAGAACAAGAGTTCGGGTTTCAAGACTTCCGGAAATCCGTATAGTTGGAAACTTGAAATGATACAAGTTTGTGGGAAATGTGGGAAGTTTTTCATTCCAAAATTTTACTTTCAGTCTGGATTATTAAATCGGGTTGGGTTTAATTTAATGAAAACATGATTTTTGTTTGTAAATGGCATTGAATATTCAAAGTTTTAAGGAAACCTGCTAGATTTTTTATTCTAATTCTATTGTGATAAGATGTATTAATTTTTTGGGAGAGGTATTTTTAATTTTTCAAGGAATAGTTGATGGAGATTATTAAAAAATACAAAGACTGTATTCCATAGGGTTTTTCAACGATAGTTAGGTAAAAATATTTTTTTCATGTTATTATGAGATGTGAAATGGTCATCCGTGGATTCAATATATTGATGAATTAGTGTTTACGATGAGTCCAGCAAAAATAAATTTTCAACCCTGTTCCTGTCTTGTTCCTCTAGGGTCTTAATAAGTTTCTTAGATGTTATTACATTCAAGAGTCTAGAAAAGACTAGTCGGTTTCTTGACTTTGAGATTATGGAACTATAAAGCTCTGGAACCCTTTTGACCCGGTTTATTGAAACGTTTAGGATTGTTTTATCGTTACAGTATATTATAGGTTCTAAACTCGTTTTTGACATGCATTCTCATAGATTCTGATCTTCCTCACTAATGATCGTAGTTGCTACATAAATCAGAACAGCGGATTTCAGACTTGCGATTTCGATCATTCTTGCCACGTGGTGATGATATCTTTATGCATTGCTTCAAGTTCCACGATTGACTATAGAATTAAGTTATGTTAATTTGCATCAATCAGACAGCATTTGGTACAAAACAAGTCTGGACTGAAAATTGAGATTAGTTTTTGAAATGACAAATGTGGTTTGGTAACCAGTAATTAAAGTCAGGATGCTTAATGATTCTGACCAGGAAAATGTATCAAAACAGAATTACAACTCTTAAAAAATATTTTTAGGGTTTGTAATATTTTCTCATACTCTGATTATTGCGAAGAATAATTAATTTTCTTCCCCAGCAGGCTTGGTTATCAAGCTATTCATAATTCCCCTTTTTCTTATTTACCTTCTGTTGACGTAAACTTTTGCATAATAAAAGACATGTTATAAAATAAAATATCAGGATACTATTATAATCCGTTTAAATTTATTCAGTAAGTAAAGCAATGTATCTCAGAGTTAATTTGATATTTTGTATTAGGTATAGCATTACACATTATATTAAAAGAAAAAACTGACATTTGGAAGTCTCACAAAAGTAATCCCTAAACAGTAACGCAGAAATAATTAAAAAAATATCACTTTTTATCACAACTATTACACCCTGATAACCAAAAAAATACCATTTCAGTCACAAAAAACACAAACCCATACAATCAAAGGATGAAAATCTCTTCCGGCTCTTTCCCAGCTGGAAGAGTTCCTAAAATTGAAGCCACGTTACCCCTCTGAACAGCGATCCCAATACGCTGGATTAAAAAGGAAGATGACAGAGGCTCACCAGTTACCTCGGAAATCCTCTGACCTATGGATGAAACTAGACGAAGTCCCTCCTTCCCCCAAATTCCGATTGTTTCCATGGCAATGGGCACAAAAATGAATCTATCCAAGAGAAAGTCGTACTTTCTCTTCTTTTTTTCCTCTGCAGTTTCAGCAGCAGAACCGGGGCGGATGGCGGATTGGGCAACATACGAGGGGATGAAGGTGTCCACACAAGTAAAATCCCACACAAGGGACTTCCCTCTTGCCCATGGGATGAGTGTCTGGCCGTCAGGGCACTTGCCGTCCGACCTTGAACAACCGGCCGGCTCACGAATACAGGGTACCTCCGCCGAACGGAGGGCCCTTGCAATATGTCATTGGCCCCCTCATGGCGAGCCCAACGACCTGCACTTCTCTTGCAGGATAACCCATGATAGCCTCTCGAAGTAACGTCCGCCCCACACGGGCACTTGTGGGGTTCACAAACATCTGCCCCCAATCGAAGGGCGCTGGCAATCCTTAAAGATTCATTAGGGAGGTGGGTCCCAAGCTGGGGGGAGGGAAGAGCATTGAGCCAATCACCGGCGTGTGGTTTCGCGATAGCTAGCAGGCGCGCCTTGTCTTCTTGGCTCTCAGCGGCCAAGTACAATGACTCAACAGTACGCTTGATGAGAGGACCCTCCCAACACTTTTGAATACCCCTTTCGGTGGGGTCCGGAAGTTCACATATCGTCTGAATACTCCAGGTATCCACCGCCTCGGCGAAGGAAGTATCGGCGGTTTTTTCGGCTAAAACTCTCCGTCGTCGAATCAGTCAATGGGCTCCCCAGTAATTTAGCTGATTCCGGGGTGATAATCTGGATGCCCGAAACCAACTCCGAAAATCGGCGTTGAATGTTTTGGCGATCGGCGTCGCCAGCCCCAAAAACCGCCAATTCGCATTTGGATGGGTTAAGGGTAAGTCCAACCTCTTTACCCTTCGAAATAATGGTTTGGAGGGCCGAAAGGGATTTTTCGGGGCTATCTGCGACAGTTCCGTCATCCAAGTACCATATATTTAGTTCCGCCCGAAGAGACTCAATAATGGGCTGGACCACGAGGGCAAAAAGGTCACCCTGGTGAACTCCTGATAAGGAAGGAATGGGAGTAGTTCCATAGTAGAGGGTTGATGGCTCCCAGTAGCAAGATTTGATAAATGAGTAGGCTGTGGGGATAGTCAACCCGACCGCCGAAAACATCGAATCTCTCCGGAACTCATTGAATGCATTGTTAGCATCAATTTTTAGGAGAGCTTTTGGTGCGGAATGGGTGGCTTCAAAATATAAACGGGCGGTGTGTGCCTCCGCCTCGGCACCGCCTCTGATTCCAACTCCAAGTTGGTGGGGAGAGAATTTTTCCACCAAAATTGGAGTTATTCTCCGGACTAGAATCTTTGCTGCCAACCTCCTCCACGTATTTCCGACAGCAACAGAACGGATTCCACCAGTCTTTTTTTCAGGGCCGTCAATGATGCACCGAAAAAAATAGGACGAAAAACAACATTTACCCCCCCTTTTAAAATCATGTCAATAAATACCGTGATGACTTTGCCTAGTTTTTCGCTTGTGTCCCCCGAACGGATTGATAGAAGGTCCTTTAGGATTTGGGGGCGGAGACTATCCAAACCCCCTGCGGACCCATTCGGGAAGCTATGTACGGCCCTATGGAGGCCACTGCGAGAAGCGGTTTCTCGGAGAGGGACATGAGGTCCACCTTTCTCGCTCCTTCTCGTAGGCATTGGCCTAGAAGAGGTTAAAAAGGATCCCCACCGCCTCATACCACCAATCTTTATTCTCTACAACTTCCATTCTCATTTTGAAGTATTAAAGAAAATATTTGTGATATGATGATTTTACAATTATAATTGGATATTCAATGATTTTGACATTTTATTGTCAAAAGTGAAAGGTGACGTGTGAAATTCATGGATGGCCCACGTTGTTGTTATAAATGTTCTATCTGTCAGCAAAACACCTGTGACAAACAGATGGCGCTGCAAAACACAAATTATTCTCAGTGCCTTTGTATGACCCTGCACGCACTTCTATTTCATCTATTTACTTCTATGGAAATAGAACATCATTGACGTCTACGGTACCACTACTACCAGGGTGCAAAACACGGGCTTTTTGGTGAAATTGAGACATGTGTTTTAAATGACTGCCATGTAAAATATAACATCATTGATGTATACAGGACCACTACCACTGACACCAGGGTGCCAAATACGGGCTTTTTTGGAAATCGAGATGTGTGTTTAAATGACTCACATGTGAAATAGAACATCATTGACGTCTACGGTACCACTACCACCAGGGTGCCAAACACGGGCTTTTTGGGAAATTGAGATATTGGTTTTATTTAAAATGATTCCCATGTGAAATACAACATCATGGACGTATACGGGACAACTCCTACTGACACCAGGGTGCAAAACCTGATGTTTTCAATACTTGGTTACACCCGTTACATCGGTTTATCAAGTGTTGAAAACACTTTATGCGAATGACCAATCCGTCTGTCTGCCTGTCTGTCGGTGCGATAACTGGCGAACGGCTTGACCTACGGTCACCAAGCATTGTGCACTTATTCCTTGGGTCAAGAGTGAGGCTAACAAGGGAACATTCCCAACTGTACAACTCCGTATTTTTTCAAACCTGTTTCATTTGAAAGAGGATATACAATAATGAAACTTTAACATTGGAACTATCTGTGACTAAAATCGTTTTGACGTAGTAAAGTGGGTGGGAAGGTCAAGCACTGCGAGTTTTACGTGAAAAACTAGCATGAGCGAGAAGGGGAGAAAGAGGAGAAAGTCGACTTTTCCCCTTTTCACCTCTTTTCCCTGGAAAGTCGCGACCGAGATAGGGAGTAAAACTAACATTACAAAGGTATTAGACTTTCCGCACACTTCAAATGTAGATTTACTATAGGAATCCCAGAAATACCGCAAGCTGCTTGACCTTCCCACCATCCCACCGACTTTACTAGGTCAAAACGATTTTAGTCACCGATAGTCCGACGTTAAATATTCATTATTTTTGTTTCTCTTTCGAATGAGACTAGTTTGAAAAATATCGGGGTTCTACAGTTGGGAATGCTCCCTTGTAAGTTCCAACTTGGGTCAAATCGGTCACACCCCCTGTCCTGCATCAATTAAACCCCCTACAAAAACCATGGAATTAGTTGAAAACGATGAGATATTTTGAAACTGCCGCTCATGTAGTTTACAGTAAACGCATAATAGAACATGCTTGTCGTATTCGGGACCACTCCCACTGGCATCAGGGTGCCAAACAAGGGCTTATTGGGGAAATTGAGATATGGGTTTTAGATGACTCCCATGTGAAAGAACATCATTGACGTATACGGGACCACAAACACGAGCGAGGGTGCGAAACCCGGGCTTTTTGGGGAAATTGAGATTTGGGTTTTAAAGGATTCTCATGTGTAATAGAACATCATTGATGACCCGATGACGTAAAAGGACCTACATTAAGTTGTTATGTAAAATTGTGGTTCATTGTCAGATTTAATTAATACTTGTCTATTATTGAAGTAAGTATTATTCTACTAACAATGGAACTGGGATCTAATCATGAGTGGTGTGAAAAAATGAGAAAGAAAATTAGATTTTCAACAATGAAAATCCTTTTTTATTCTGCTGCGGGAGGGTGGAGAAAATGAGATTGGAAGTTGTAAGGAATTAAGATTGGTGGTATGCGGCGGTGAGGATCCTTTTTAGTCGAACCTTCGAAGAGTGAACACATAGATTTATTTTGCTCCCTTATCAATTGGCCTTAAATTCAATCTAATCAGACTCAACCCATACCCACAGTCAAACCGATAATAAATATACATATCTACAAATATGGTATAATAAACCATGAGTGAAGACTTCAATACACCAAAAAGACCCAGAAAACCCGATTCAAGTCAATCAAACAGCGAAAATACATCTCCTGAAATTCTACAACTACCCAAGAAACCAAAAACTTTCAGTGTTCATCCACCAAAAACTAAAGACATGGAAGACATGAAGACATCCATTATAAAAGAAATAAAAGAAAGTGAAAAAAGAATTAAAGCTGATCTTAATAGTCTAAAAACTGAAGTCAATAAAATCTCCGAGATTGAACGACAAGTGTCAAAAATCCAAAGCAATGACAGAAAGAAAAACATAATAGTCTATGGTCTGAATGAAGCAACAAACGAGTCCATCCCAGAACGAAAAACTGCTATCTCCGATCTCGCAGCAAAACTTGGGCTTACGGCAATCGACTTCGACAATGCATACCGCATTCCAGTTAAAATTCCAAAACCAAATACTCCTAGACCGATGCTCATCAAACTCATCCGTATGATCGACAAATACGAAATTATGAGTCTAAAATACAAACTGCACACGGAAAAAATCTTCATTAATGACGATCTCGACCCTGACGAAAGAAAAACACAAACTGCAATCCGGAAAACCCTGAAAACGATAAAGCAAACACGACCAGATGCCAAGACTAAAATACGGAAAAACTCTATCCTGGTGACAGAAAATGGAAAAACCGAAGAACTAATCGTCGACGGAAGCTTCAATGTCATCCCTTCATCGTCAAAGACTACTCCTATTCCATGAAAATCCGGCCGGCCACTACAATCATGCACACAAAATACAACAATATTCAACTTCAAAACTCTCTACTGGAACATTGAAGGAATCAAAGGAAAGAACAAAATCTTCTACAATGAAATACTGCAAGTAAATCCCTCGATCTTCTGTTTATCAGAAACATGGCATATTTGTAAGTTTAAAAATAGACTAATCTTAAATAATTACGATATTATTGAATCATTTGGCACTAGAACCAGTGAGATGGGACGATATAGCAAGGGTTATATAATAGGAATTCAAAAGAACATCACTAAACTTGTAAATACAATGTATGTCGATAATGAATTCTGCATTCTACAAATAAAAGAAGCAGATAGAACATTCCATATCATATTCTCGTATACACCACCAAATTCAACAACTGATTTTGAAGACATTCTCATGAAAATAGACCCTTTCATCAATCACTGTATTTTTTTAGGAGATATTAATGCTAGAATAGGATTATTCAATAGTCTAGACTATAACAGCGACTCAAATATCTCTAGAAATAGCAAAGATGTCATTACTAATAAACGAGGAAAGAGGCTAATAGAATTTCTAAACATGTCAAATTACAATATACTCAACGGAAACTCCCCACAAGATAAGACAGGACAATTTACATTTGTAAATAGAAATGGTAGCAGTGTAATTGATTTATGTCTCATGTCTAAGAACATTAAAGATACTGCATGCTTTAAAGTCTTGGATCTAGAAGGATCATGTCATTTTCCTATCCTACTTAACCTAAATAGAAAATTAGAATACATACCAAGAATTAAAATTCCAAGAGTTGTCTGGGATAGCAATAGGAACTCTGATTACCAGGGAAATCTAGATAATCTCCTCCAAAATCACACTGAAAAGCAAATTTCCATATACGACCTATCAAACAATATGTACAAGGCTATTGAGTGCAGTAATATGATTAAAAATAAATCACTAGGAGGAAAGGTGATCACATACGGCCCGGCATGGTTTGACAGAAAATGCCTTCAACACAAACAAAAAAGCAGGAAATCACTTCGCGACTTTAGAAATGCTCAATACGAAGATAAAAGTACAATGAGAATAAAATACCTTGAAGCCAACCGAACATACAAAAGCCTCATTAAAGCAAAACAGACCAGATTCAATAGCATTCTAGAATCCAAACTTAATAATGCCAAGTATCCTGGAGAATTCTTTAAAGCCCTATCATACTTCCGTCCTAAACAAAATAATTGTAACTTCGAGAGCGTCACGCCTTCTCAATTTTATGACTACTTTTCATCCCAATTTAATCGTGTGCATACACAACCAATCTCTAATTCAAATCCAGTAGATAACATCGACTTCCTTGACAAAGCTTTTACTATTGAAGAACTAGACTTAGCGATTAAAAAATTATCAACTAATAAAGCTCCTGGACCAGATTACATACCAAATGAAGCCTGGAAATACTTAAATTCTGACCAACGAAATATTCTCTTAGAATCTCTTAACTCTTGTTATGATAAAAATCAAATTCCAGATGGATGGTCGAACATTACGATTGTGCCCATTTTAAAAAAAGGAGACAAAGACAATCCTAGTAATTATAGACCAATTAGTTTAGTCAACACCGGACTTAAACTTTATACTATGATACTGACTAACAGACTCAACATATGGTGCGAAAACAATCATAAAATTTCAAACTTTCAAGGTGCATACAAACAAAAAACAGGCTGTGAGGAACATATATTTATTCTTAACACTATTTTGCAAACCAATGTTAAAAAAAGAAGAAAAATCTTTGCCTTATTCATAGATCTTTCCAAATGCTTCGACTCAATATGCCACAAAAAACTATGGGAAAAACTAGCTAAGGCTGGTATTAGTTTAAAATTCATTGAAACCATCAAATGCATATACAAAAACGCCAAAGCCAAAATTCGCACACCCTTCGGAGAAAGTAAATACTTCCCAATGAACAACGGGGTTTTACAAGGGGAAACATGTAGTGCTAAACTCTTCACCCTATTTATCGAAGATATTATTGCTATTCTTGACAACTCGGGAATACCCGCACTGAAAATGCTATCTAAAGATATTCATATCCTGCTGTACGCCGATGACATGATCCTACTAGCATACAACGCTATAGAATTACAAGAAAAAATTGATATTCTCAAAGAGTATCTTAAATCTAATGATCTAGTTGTCAACCTAGATAAAACTAAAATTGTGATATTCAAAAATGGTAATTATATATACAATAATCCTAAAATATACTGGGACGACAAAATAATAGAAATAGTCGAAAAATACACATACCTTGGTGTTCCTTTATATGGCAACATGAACTACAAGAAGACTTGCTCCGATTTCATCTCAAAATCAAATCTAGCACAAAACCAGCTAATAGGTATTTTTCTAAGATCAAAAATCAGGAAACTAAGTAATAGACTACGACTATTTGATTCCCTAACTAAATCTGTACTATCTTACTGTGCCCACATATGGGGGATTAACAATCTAAAAACTCTAACAAACTTCCAATGTAAATTTCTAAGGAAATTGTTTCAACTACCAAACTGTACACCACAATGGTTTTTAAGACTCGAATCAAACCATATTCCAATAGAAGCCACAATAATAAAAAACGCACTAAGTCTTTGGCTCAAAATTATTAGCAAACCACAAACAAGCCTAATACGAGAATGTTACAATCGATCTATTATGACGCACAAAAATACAGATTATAAACATAACTGGTTCCGAGATCTAAAAAATGTACTAAAAGAATTCGATTGCGAATCAATACTATATTATAATCCTAATCCAGATGACATGGAAAGTTTAACAAAAATTGATCTACAGATTAAAACAATATACCGAAAAGTTATATCGAAAATCCAAGAGCAAGACATTGTTAAAATGAATATAACTAAATTTTAACCAGATTATAAAATAATTAGAACCCATGCGAGAACTGAAACATACTTAAACTTTGACATTAACTGGGCTATAGTAATATTAGGAGTACAACTTCGATCAAACTTACCTCGTATAACAGCTAATAATAAAACCTATAATCTTAACGGAATAGAACAAATATACAAAAGTGATAAGAGCCCACTTTGCAAATCTTGTACCAACTCACAAACAGAAGACATCTACCATATTTTATGTATATGCCCAGCATACAATTACTTAAGAAATACTAGTTTTAAGGATGACTTTGTAATCCCAAAAAATCGTGTTGATTATATGGAATTCATTAAAGAACTAAACTTAGATAAGCTTAAAGCCTGTGCGCAATTCATAAACAAAGCCACTGTTATAAGAGAAATTCTACAAGAAAATGTGATCTAATAATAATTTAACTACCCACTACGACTAAGATACGAAAACAAAATAATATGTGCATTTCCATCGATTGTAAAGGCTATGGCCACATCAATTAGACAATAAAAACCTACTACTACTACTACTACTAGAACATCATTGATGACCCGATGACGTAAAAGGACCTACATTAAGTTGTTATGTAAAATTGTGGTTCATTGTCAGATTTAATTAATACTTGTCTATTATTGAAGTAAGTATTATTCTACTAACAATGGAACTGGGATCTAATCATGAGTGGTGTGAAAAAATGAGAAAGAAAATTAGATTTTCAACAATGAAAATCCTTTTTTATTCTGCTGGGGGAGGGTGGAGAAAATGAGATTGGAAGTTGTAAGGAATTAAGATTGGTGGTATGCGGCGGTGAGGATCCTTTTTAACCTCTTGGAGGCCACTGCGAGAAGCGGTTTCTCGGAGAAGGACGTGAGGTCCACTTTTCTCGCTCCTTCTCGTAGGCAGTGGCCTCCAAGAGGTTAACCTCATACCACCAATCTTTATTCCCTACAACTTCCATTCTCATTTTCTCCACCCTCCCCCAGCAGAATAATTTATAAAGAACGATTTTCATTCTTAAAAATCTAATTTTCTTTCTCATTTTTTAGCACCACTTACAGATCCCACTTAAATATACAAAAATGTTGGATTGTAAGAAAAGACAAGAATGCACTACAATTAAAGGGACAATTATAACTGAATTCCATAATTGAGAAGTTCATTGGAAAAACCTGACTCAATTAAAATTCCATTTCATTTCCATGGTAATTTGGGAGAAAGCTGTACGGGGACTATGATTATTCTAAAATATCTATATATCTTGACTTTCTTTTGTATTTGGATTTCTTATCACCCTGTACACATTTTTTCGGTAACAATGGGAGATTTTTTATTGAGTCAGGTTTTTCCAATGAACGTCTCAATTGTATTTGTTCTTTATCAGGTAGAGCATCAACTTTGAAGCTCAATGTCCTATACTCCAGTCTTAGCATGACTTTTCAAAGCCGAAAACCAGTGTTGAACCTTGTCTTGAAGGTGTCTGTACATTTCATATCCAGAAGAATGAGACAACACTACTGGATTTTTGCTCAAAATGGACTTCTGAAAAGTTGGTAGGAAAGGAGCATGGTTTTGAATGTTTGGAAACAGAGGAAAATGAGACTTGAAGTTCAGAGAGGCAGAGTATACTATTAATAGCATAATATAATGCATAATGCGACAATACTTTCAATTTCCTCTCCATTTCCTATCCCACTTGAGACATATCCTTTAGATCATTCTAGTTAGTATGCAATTACAATCAAAATTCCCTTATTTTTGCAATTGGATGTGGTTAATCGTTCCATTTTCTTGTCTACTGTTGTTTTCCTTTTAGTTATTAAGTGTTGAAAACACTTTATGCGAATCACTAGGCTGTCCGTCCGTCCGTCCGTCCGTCCGTCCGTCCGTCCGTCCGTCCGTCCTTCCGTCCGTCCTTCCGTCTGTCGGTGCGATAACTGACGAACGGCTTGACCTACGGTCACCAAATTTTGTACACTTGTTCCTTGGGTCCTAACACAGGCTAAGTTCGAACTTGGGTCACATCGGTCACACCCCTTGTCCCCCATAAATTGGCTTTTGGGGGAAATTGAGATATGGGTGTTAAACGATTCCCATGAGTAATAGAACATCTTTGACGGATATGGGACCACTCCTACTGACACCAGGTTGCGAACCCGGGCTTTTTGGGGAAATTGCGATATGGGGTTTAAACGATTCCCATGACTAATAGAACATCTTTGACGGATACTGGACCACTCCTACTGACACCAGGGTGCGAAACCCGGGATTTTTGGGGAAATTGAGATATGGGGTTTAAACGATTCCCATGAGTAATAGAACATCTTTGACGGATATGGGACCACTCTTACTGACACCAGGGTGCGAAACCCGGGATTTTTGGGGAAATTGAGATATGGGGTTTAAACGATTCCCATGACTAATAGAACATCTTTGACGTATACGGGACCACTCCCACTGACACTAGGGTGCTAAACCCGGGATTTTTGGGGAAATTGAGATATGGGGTTTAAACGATTCCCATGAGTAATAGAACATCTTTGACGGATACTGGACCACTCCTACTGACACCAGGGTGCGAAACCCGGGATTTTTGGGGAAATTGAGATATGGGGTTTAAACGATTCCCATGAGTAATAGAACATCTTTGACGGATACGGGACCACTCTTACTGACACCAGGGTGCGAAACCCGGGATTTTTGGGGAAATTGAGATTTGGGGTTTAAACGATTCCCATGAGTAATAGAACATCTTTGACGGATATGGGACCACTCTTACTGACACCAGGGTGCGAAACCCGGGATTTTTGGGGAAATTGAGATATGGGGTTTAAACGATTCCCATGAGTAATAGAACATCTTTGACGGATACTGGACCACTCCTACTGACACCAGGGTGCGAAACCCGGGATTTTTGGGGAAATTGAGATATGGGGTTTAAACGATTCCCATGAGTAATAGAACATCTTTGACGGATACGGGACCACTCTTACTGACACCAGGGTGCGAAACCCGGGATTTTTGGGGAAATTGAGATATGGGATTTAAACGATTCCCATGACTAATAGAACATCTTTGACGTATACGGGACCACTCCCACTGACACTAGGGTGCAGTACCCGGGCTTTTGGGGGAAATTGAGATTTAGTTTGTTTATCGTTATATTTTCAACACTTGGTTGCACCCGTTACATCGGTTTATTAAGAGTTGAAAATACTTTTTGCGAATGACAAGTCCGTCTGTCCGTCCGTCCGTCTGTCCGAGCGATAACTGGAGAACGGCTTGACCTACGGTCACGAAATTTTGTACACTTGGTCCTTGGGTCCTAACACAGGCTAAATTCTAACCTGGGTCAAATCGGTCAGACCCCCTGACCCCCATAAATTAAACCCCCCAAAACACATTTTAAACAATATCTAATGAATGGATTAATCTAGAGTTATCAAACTTCATACACATGTTGTGCAAGTTAAGACAACGGCTACGTTTGAACTTGGACCAGTTCGGTCATGCCCCCTGATCCCCATAACATTAACCCCCCCAAAACACATTACAAACCTTAATTCTTGACTGCGCTGACTTAGAGTCACCAAATTTTGTACACTTGTTCCTTCGGTCATAACCAAAGTTTAGTTCGAACTTGGGTACAATCGGTAACACCCCCTGACCCCCATAAAATAAACCCCCCACAAAAAGCATTAACTTCATAGAACTCACTGGCATATTTTGAGACTACCGCTTAGGTAGTTTACATTACACTCTATGTCTATCATCAATACATGATAATACCCTGAAACTACAATTCAGAGTGCGAAATCTCGGCTTTTGGTGGAAATTGAGATATGGGTGTTAAACGATTCCCATGAGCTATAGAACATCTTTGACGTATACAGGACCACTCCCACTGACACCAGGGTGCGAAACCCGGGGTTTTGGGGGAAATTGAGATATGGGTGTTAAACGATTCCCATGAGCTATAGAACATCTTTGACGTATACAGGACCACTCCCACCGACACCAGGGTGCAAAACCTGATGTTTTCAACAATTCAACACTTGGTTACACCCGTTACAGCGGTTTTTTTATTCATGTAGACTAGACCCTTGTCAATAATAGCACACAGATAGGAAACGTTAAAAAAAACATGAAGTCTAAAAGTCTAAACCCGAATATATGAATGTGATAATAACCTAAATATATTAAATTATTTTTAAAAATAAGACCGTTCTAGTCGATATGTTCTAGTCGTTGTTTGATTTAGGAATGAAAAATTGTTCACTATTTCTCTAAATAAGATCCATCCATCCCCAGCCCGAAATCAAGGGCGCATCATTGTTGACTCTGAAATGGTTTCGTCCTCAGGCTCAGGATTTCCAGGTTCAGACGACCATTTCTATTTCGAGTTGAACATTTGATATATTAATTGTAAGTTCAGAGTTTCGGTTCTATTTCTATACATTTCAATCATATGTACATTTTTGATATTTTTGGACACACTTATAAATTAAATGAATTCCAAGTAAAAAGATAAAGATCAAGTAAAGTTAAAAAAGAGATGTTGAGCTTTCCCTCGACTTGCCCCAATGTTTACGATCGATGAGAGCGGGAAGAGAAGAGATTTTAAAAATCCCGACTCGAACTTTAGGATACTTTTTCTCTCCTCCATCCGCAATAATATCTTTCCGAGAGTCCGAGAGCAGGCAGAAGACAGAACAGAGCAACAAAAATTGAAATTTCAATCACAATTACTATTTTAAAGTTTAAAAGTCCAAATTCAATTTTGGAACTTAATCCAAAGAAGATTCAAGATCTAATCAAAGCCCAAAAATAAAAGACAAAAGAAGATTTAAATATACAAAGTGGTGCAAAGTCAAAAGTCAAAAGTTGAGGTCAAGGAAGTTCATTTAAAGGTTTATAATTTATGGTTCATGTTATCATCATGCTCAATGTTCATAGTTTCTGTTGAATTTCAAATTTTGCATTTTGTAGATATTACATATTATGTGTTATGTGTGGTATAATGTTTAATGTCTTATACATTGTACATTATGCAATTTACACAATAGTGAATCATGAATAGAGTTGCCAACTCTGAGTTGGTGTCCGTCTGTGGTCAATCAATGCTCTGTCTGTCTGTCCGTCCTTTGCCGTGTGCCGTGAGCACGATGTTGATTCATTCTGTATTCAAGTGTATTCCATATCTGATATGTGATATGATTCATATTTTTTATGTTTGATTTTTGTCATGTTTAAACTTTTTTCAGAATCCGGATCGTAGGAGATTTGAGGAGATAACTATATTATTTGTCCATCCTCCACCAAAATTCATAGAACATTACACATTATTGGGTGTGGTTCCTGGATTTTTGGAGACATGGCTTCCACTTCTGCTTCCTGTCTAATCTGTTCCTCGAAAGACACAAAAGTTTCTCGGTTGGGTCAGAGTTCATCAGTGTCGGAACGTGTTGGTGGTGCTGTATCAAGTCACTCTGAGGTGATCCTAGAATTAAATTTAGCGATTAGCATTACCGATTCGAATTTTGTACTTGTCATTTTAATCAAAAGTATATTATCATCTTGCATGTAAATTGTAAATATCGATGTAATTTTGTGAAACCAAAGGTGATCCTGATCCTCCGAAAACTACTCAATCTTCCTTCTCAACTTTGTCAGTCCTTCTTGATTCAGCACGGGAATCCTACGGATTGGGGTGTTCTGCTCTGTAGAAACTGCAAGGAACAATTCCTTGACCGAATTACCACCACCATTGAACTCATTTCCGAACTGGAGGGTCAAATCACCTTAATTCAAGAGGAAGCCACCGTAAAAGTAATTTCAACAATCACAGAGTCGACCACAGCCGCTATTAGTGGACCTAAGTCCAAACCAAAACCCCGTGGGAAACGAAAAAATAAAACAGGCTTCAATCCCGTCGTTGAGAAAGTCCACAAGTGGATTATGGATAATTCCATGGGTTATTAATATATATGTTATTTTATCATATATCATATATTCCATCAACTTGAAAGAAGTTCATTGATTAAATTATAAATGTGAACCATTTACAGAGAAATCTCAGCCTTCCATTAAGAAAACGGCTGCGGAAATCGACAAAGAGGTCGGAATCAATGCTCAGAAGGCCGTACGTTGGTTAAAAATGTTTTTTCACCTTCGATAATAATAGTTTTAAAAATATGAAATATTTGAAATTTTATCTGAATCGTCTTTTTACTGAACATATTGGAATTTTCGATTTTTAAAAGTTTGTAACTGTTTCGTGTTTCATGTTTGTAAATCAGGAAACAGAGAAAGCGTTCCGAACTCTTGGAATGGGACAAAAATGTGGTAACTCGTCGACATCAGTTGCGGGTTCATCAAGCAGATTACTTGAGGGGATTTCGATTAATACTGGTGCCACTGTCTCCAATACACCAAAAGGCCAGGAACCATATTTGCCAAATTGTGCGTCATCAGTTGTAACTACTGAACAATTCGATGCTAAAAAGGCTGCTGCCGCTGCTGCCTTGGCGCGACTTGGAAGTCAGAAACCAGTGTTGGCGGATGAGAAACAGCGGTTAGCCAATAGACAGGCTGCTTTCATTAAAGGTTAGTTTTAGTTTAACAGTAGTAGCCAGTACTAAAAATTAAGCTATTCATGAAATGAGTGAATACGCTTTAAACTAATGGAATTTCATTATTTTTAAGAACAAGCGAGGAAAGAACTAGCAATGGAATCTGAACATAAAGAAGTCGGAACTACGAACAATAACGTGGAAGTGAACGGTGAGGAACCAAAAGCATGTTGCAGTTCCGTTGCCTCCAATTCAGTATCAGTAATTATTGATCCTCCTACTCCAAAAATTATTGACCCTGCTTCTTACATTGTCAATGGCGTTTATTTCAAATGTCCATTAATTGGTAAGATGGAATTTTAAACTTGATATAATTACTAATGTGGTGTCAAATTACATTTACAATAGTCAATAAGTCAATTAAATACCTATATTCAACAATACTATATTTAGGACCTGGAGTGTTTTCCAAGAAAGAAGCGGACGAAAAAATCCAGGAATTCTTGTTAAAGGAACTGAAAAAGGAGGATCGTGGGGAAACAGCCTGCTTACTTATTCGTTCTTGTAACAGGCCTGAGAAGGTTAGGATAGAATGCCCCAAACTTCATAGATTTCAATCTCTCACTTGCAATTTAAGTTTTTTGCATCCACTGTAAAATTGGAGTAATGGCGAATTTTGTTGTATTAAATCTGATGTGATCTTATTATTTTTGCAGGTAACATCCTGTGTTGAAATATTGACAGCGTATTTAGATAACATCATCAAACATCCAAAGGAGGAGAAGTACAAACAGATCCGATGTATGAATAGAGCTTACAAGGAGCGCGTAGCTTGTGTTCTTGGCGCAGATCAGTTTCTTTTGGCTGCAGGATTTGAAAAGACCTTTGTCGCCGTGCCCGGTTGGGATGATCAACAAGAAGAGGAAGTGTGGCAGTATAGCTACTCTGAAGAAGACATTCCCGATCTAATAGTGGGTTCTAGTTTCAGCCTCCTGTTCTAATGCTTATATTTGAATTGTTGGACTCTAGCATTTTAACTTGAGTCAAGAATTGTCATTATTTTTGTATGTGATTAGTCGTTTCATTTTTTAAAGGAACTACGGGACCTTCTGAAGACAACGTTGCCTATGAAACCCGAGATCGATCGAAATGTCCAGGTCATTGAATCTTGTAACTTGAACCAAAGGTTGGAAATTCCGGACGAGTTTTACAATCTAACTCGGGATGAGATCAAACGGGAGCAGATATTAAAGACTGAAAAAGTTGAGCTGGAGTCAACGCTGAGAACCAAAGCTATGAGAGATCGGGATCAGGCGCAAGAACAGCGGATTTATCGATATGGTGTGATACGGGTTCGATTTCCCGATGCACTTGTTATCCAGGTATCGGATTCGATTTTTATATTATCTAATTACTATTACTGCCACTGCACTGATCTCAACGGAATGTAGTACTAGATACCGGGCCCGGTAATAAATGGGCCTAAAAAAACGATGTGTTTGACAAGATTTGGGGTCAATATATCGTAAAATATACAAAAGCCAATTTAAAATGGGCGATTGCTTGGCCTCTATTAATGACCTTCACAATGTACAATGCGTATGCCAAATTTTATTAACTTTTCGGTAGTTCTAATTTCTAAATATTGATTTTTATTCTTCAGGGGACCTTTGAAGCAACGGAGACTCTGAAGGATGTGTATGAGTTTGTCAGAGAGAGTTTGTTGTTGGAGGATCTGTCCTTTAACCTCATCAAAGCTGGAGGAGAGAATCTGAATTCCTCGGATCAAAGCCAACCTCTCAGTTCCATGGGTTTGATTCCAACCTCTGTTCTCAATTTCCAAGCCATCGATCCACCCGCCCTACTCTCAACCGGAGAAATGTCATTTTTGAAACCGGAGATCATCCAACTCGTTCCATGAAACCGGAAGTGCAGCTAAAAATTTCCTAGAGTGCTCATATTTAAAATCGTTAGTAATACATACATTGTGTCTACTTCGGGGAACGAACATATTCTGTATCTACTTTGCCTTATACCATAAAGCATTTAGCCACAATATCTAGGTACTCCTTAATCTCAACTATGGAAATTCATGTATAGTACTTCAGAGGATCTTCATATATATATTATGTCGATAGGAAGCCTTTCAAAATATTCGTATTTCGAGGGTTGTAGACGTCGTAGATGGTTTTGTAGTTTAAATATTTAGTGTATGGCCAAGTACAAAATATATTCGAAAACTATATTAGATTTCTATAAATGTTTCGATATTGAACGGTTGTTTTTCTTTGCGGAAAGGGTCACTTCATCGGAATTGTAACAAAAATTAGTCAATCGTCAATCTATATAATGTACCTTAATTTAGTTTATCATTTTGAAACAGTTATGTATCATCTGTAATTACGTAGTGAATCGTGTCGGTGTAAAAGTAGAAACTTATTTTTGTTGCAATTATGTGTAGTGTATAATCTATTGCGTACAAGCCGGTTGCGTTACCGAACTATAATCGCGAGTCGAGAATCAGTCCCGACACAAAGGGAATACTATTTGTAAACGGATGCGTCAGAGTAGCTGCAGCTGCGATCTGCGATCTACTGAGAATATGTAGTTTGTTTAATTTTCTACTGATTAAATCGGTTCATATGCATTTCGCACACGTTTATAATTACATTCCAGTTTGTGGATCCACAATACTTACAATCTTCCGTCGACAAGACATTGTATGATATAATGTCGACATCGAATCAATTAATATATAATGTCGCTAATCATTACTCTATTGTGAAATTAATAAAAAAGCCATGTTAAATCGTTAAACCGTGCAATCTCTAATTATAAGAACGGACGTGCGAAAGGGATGAAATGGTTCCCGAAAAGAATTTAAGAAGTAAATATTTCAAGAAGGGAACAAGATTCGGTGTAAGAAGGTATTCCAATTCCTTAACACGTGAGAGTCATTTAGCATTGAAATCTCAAGTTGCCCATGTGCATGTGGCGCGGGTACACCTCCCGGCGTGAGTGGGGGTGGTCCCGTGCTTGTTCTGGGTGTTACTTTGCATGTGGGAGTCATTTAACATTCAAATCTCAAGTTGCCCCGTGTGACGCAGGCACACCCCCCTGCGTGAGTGGGGGTGGTCCCGTGTCTGTTAGGAATGTTTCCTCGCATGTCGAAGTCATTTAGCATTGAAATCTCAAGTTGCCCCGTGTGGCGCGGGCAAACCCCCGGTGCGCGGTTTGAATGGGGGCGGTCCCGTGTGTGTTTGAGTATAGGATATATATATAAGTTAGATAGGTAGAAGATGCATGTGTTAGATATATAGAAGATGTATGGATTATAGAAATAGAGGAGATATATAGGAGATATACAGGGCGTTTACGCGTAATGTAACGGTATTTAAAATTAATTTTCTCAAAAACTACTGGACCGATTTTTAAAAAGTTTGGTTTAAAATTTAGCCAGATAACAAGAAGGAATGTCGGTGGGGGTAAAAAAAATTCCGACTCACAGGTTGAAATACCCATGCGGGTTTTGTAAAATGTCATGATTTTAACATGGGGAGGGGGTGCTCCGTTACCATAGTCACGGTGATTGAACCCGGTTAGATTCCACCTTTTTGCGTACTTTTTCCTTAACAACGGCCGTTGCTAAGAACAGAAGGGATACCCCCTCCCCATGTTAAAATTATGACATTTTACAAAACCCGCATGGGTATTTCAACCTGTGAGTCGGAATTTTTTTTACCCCCACCGACATTCCTTCTTGTTATCTGGCTAAATCTTAAACCAAACTTTTTAAAAATCGGTCCAGTAGTTTTTGAGAAAATTAATTTTAAATACCGTTACATTACGCGTAAACGCCCTGTACATGTAAAAGATATATGGATAAGTCTCTAGTTTCGATTTTTTGCGGGCAGGCTGTGTGTCCGATCCGATTGAGTCCAAATTCGAACTCATGCTGCGCTAGGACCTAATGATGAAGTATTCGTAAAAAGAATTTGAAAAACTTGAGCCGTTCTCGAGTTAGATTGATTGATTGATTGATTTGTGTTTATTAAAGTGTCTTTCCCAGTTCAGGTTTACAAGTAAATCTGTTCTGTTCTTCCAATAGTGCACGGCAGGAGAGACGGACGGACGGACTGAGCAGTCACGCGGGAGGCAGTAGAGGGCAGTAATCCCCAATTAATTACAAAATTAATTTAAAAATCAAAATTATAAAGCATACAGATATTTAAAGTTAAAGTGAAGAGGTTGAATAGGATTATGACTATCAGTAAAGTCGAGTCGGCTTGAGCGAACCCCATTTTATTTTACAAGAATTCTTATCCGTCTGAGTGCGTCTCCGTCTCCCTGCTAAACTTTTAGTTTTCGAATGTGCTTTTGGTAAAGTTCATAAGGCTCATTCCCGACGTGGTTATCTGAAATAAAATATCATCACGAACATTAGTTCCGTACAACACTTCAAAGTTCAAGTATTCTGAGTCCGACCATCTGATCCATGGGGCAATTATTTACTCCTAGAATCCCCACCCCCAGTTGGAGAAAAAAACCATGCCACCCCCTGGGTCTCCGTGATCTTTGTACAGAAATTCGGTATCGGTATGTGCATTGGTTTTTTTAATTACCGAGGTTCTGATGGCCTTGAATTCCTGCAGACCGATCAAATCCACAAAACCATAGAGGACAGAGGTATCCGTGATATCATTCGATACGTCTGAGCACATTTCCACAACCAGAGTCTGTAAATCTATAAAAACATCCCCAATTTGAATAATTTGATTAATACCTAAAAATTTTTTTGTATTTTTAAATAAATCTCACTTCTTAAATCTCCAATATAAGGGTGGATGCGACATAGTTCCAGGTCATCTCTATTGAAATTAGTGTCCTTTAAGGCCGACTCAGGGATCCCAGTGAAGCCCTCATCTGTTAATTCTCCCCAAGAAATGATATGTAAATCCCGGAGTCCACATCTCGCAACTGGAGATGCACACAGAGCTCGAAGCATAGCATTACTTAACCGAACTTTTAAACGACTCAGGTTTGGAACCAAACTCAACAATTTGGTAATGCAATTCTCTGATTTCAAGGGGGGTTCTATGTAAACGTTCTTGAGTTTGTAATGCGGCTCAATGGAAGCAGGCGTGGTGGCAACGATATCGCAGATAGGCAGGTTTCGGTAGTCTCTTAAAATAATATGAAACTTTTCCAGGTTTGGAAAGAATGGCAAAAAGGCTAAAGAGGGGACGAGAGAGTTGGATACTTCCAGGAACGTAACACCAGCCATCGCTACCTTTAAGCTTATCCGTTCGTCAAAATTGTATGGCTGAAGGAATCGTCGTAAACGAAGGACCTTCAACGTTGGTAACAGAGATATTAGGAGTTTGTTGAACAGAATTGTCCTTAAAATTGGACTAATCTCCAGCTGAAGTTCCGTCAGGGATGGATTCAATTCCATTAATATTTGGAGATTGTCGTTATTTGGGGCTTCTGGGTAAATATTTCTGAAAAAACAGATTCGAAATATCCATTTCCAAATTTTTAAAAAAATCTGTCAAGGGAACATTCCCAACTGTACCATCCTGATATTTTTTTAACTAGTCTCATTCGAAACAACATGTAAAATAATGAAAATTTAATATAGGAACTAAGGGCGTCTAAAATATATTTGACATGGTAAAGCTGGTTTGAAGGTCAAGGAGCGCGAACTATTTCACGGTTTCCTATAGTGAACGTCCATCTGTTTCGAGTGAAATGGCTCGTTCTGACGCAATGTTAATTTGGGGGGTCCTCCAATGTTAACTCCCTATCTCAATCCCGACTTTTTCGAGAAAAGTGGTGAAAAGGGGAAAAGTCGACTGTTTTCCTCCTCCCCTTCTCGCCGCTGCTAATTTTTAACGTAAAACTCACGGTCCTTGACCTTCTGACCTACTTTACTAGGTCAAATATATTTTAGACGCCCATAGTTCCTGTATTAAATTTTCATTATTTTACATGCTCTTTCGAATGAGACTAGTTAAAAAAATATCAGGGTGGTACAGTTGAAAATGTTCCCTTGTCAGAAGCATTAAAAGTTTGGAATAATTTTTTAAGATTCTTACGCTTCCAAAATATCCAAAATCCTGAGGTTTGGCAACACCCTCTGATGCTTCTTGTGCAACTGCAGCAAAGTCGACAGCATTTCCATCACTTCAATTTCGAATAGGCCAATTACGCTCAGTCTCTATATGTTTTTTAAATCTTTTTAAATTGAAATGTTGCATTCGCCTCCATTCCAGATGATAAACCTACCTCCAAATTCGGAAATCTTGCGAAAAATTCACTCCAAGAGATCGGAAACTTATAATCCGCCTCGTAACGATCTCTATCTTCAAATCCGCGCAGAGACATTGCCCCAAGATAGCTGTAACTGAAGCTTGTAAGGTTTGGATTCGGTCTTATCTCGGTTGCCTCCAATGGTTTTCCCAAACTTGTCAATTCAACGCCTTCATTTGCATTTGATCCTAAATATTTGTTAACTGAAATCTGGACATTTTGGAGCAAATCCGTATCTTCCAATAATATCTCTCCCAACTTGTCTCTGGCATATAGGGTCGTCATTTCCAATTTGAGGCTCTTAATTCGATTCCCAACCTGGTCCCACACGATTTGCATATTTTTTTCCGTGGACAGAACACTATTTATTTTGAGCTTGTAGTTTTCGAATCCTGGATTTGAGCATATGGAGCAATTGGGTTCTAGAGCCTGTTTCAGGTTGTTCAGAAACTGCTCCAAGCTCAAGGACTCCAAACATACCTCCGACAGCTTGTTAAGCTTCTTTTTTAGGACCGTTTCATTCCAAACCGAGCAGACCAATCGACACGTCTTCAAGTCGCAAAAGCAAAGGTTGTTGTAGATCTTGTCTAAAATCTGTATTTTGCATCAAAATATACAATTCATTTTATGATCAATAATTTATATTTATATGACAATTGTATATGACATACCAAATGATTTAGTAACGGAGATATCTGTTCAGTTTTGATGGTATTCGACATATTTTGTTGGCTCCTATCAAGCAGAATCCGACCATTATTGCTACTAGAGCTGCAGATTATTTCTGAATCCATGAAGATGAAGCTTACACGATGATATGAATCACATCAGGTTATAACATATAAGGGAATGCACTTTTAAATGCGTGTTAAATACACATGAATACTTACAAAAAATAAGAGCACTTTCACTTTGACTATCTAACAAATATAATATCCTAGGAATGGGCAATTTTATTCCGTTTAATGAACAGCTGGTTGGCTGGTTTTATATTGTCATTGTGGGGTGGGGTTGGGTTGGGTTGGGTTCGTTTAGAAGGTAGCTGTAGCATAGCAGCTACTTTGAGTGAATATGTCTTCAGCAGCCTCGATAATAACTGAATCCTGGACTATTCATATATAAAGATGTTTTTTACAATAATTCCTTGATAGTTCATATTTAAACATTTTAAATGTCGAATTTGGAAGGAAGCCAGATTAAAAATTCCGGATTTTGATTTTCAGGCTAATTGGCTAATAATCATGTTAAATGTTATCGGATTTTGAAAGTTTTGCTTCTGATGAATAATATATTATATTATATATTATACAGTCTTGAAATTACGTGGATGGAAATATATTCTAAGGATAATGAGTGGTTTCCGAAAATCTTAATACCAAAAATATAAAGTTCCCAGACTTAAGTTCCCAGACTCTAGATATGTTGGAAGGGTGTCTGGCGACTTCCCGTCGTGGCACATAATTGCCTTTATACATGCATATTTCCCCTTATATGCATACTTACCGTTATGCATATTACCCGTTACAATATTTTCGAGGTTTTGATTTGAGGAGATTAAACATTTGTCAAGCTGAAATTGATACACAAGCGGTGATAAGTGTGTCAGTATGTCAGTAATAGTGATAAACTTGTTAGTATGTACTGTTTATGACGATCTAATTTTAAGAATAGTTAAAAACCACCGATATGCAAAACCTTGTTAGAATGCGGTTCTTTCTTGCTCACCTTCCCTCTTACAAATGTATATGAGGCAGTTTAAAAGAATTGCACCTCATCCTCAACCACAACCACATACTCCATCAAAGGACTTGTGGAAATTCATTAGGTCAAGGGTAACAGGTCACCCGAGTTACTAAGGTCAACTAAAGAGGGGCTTGTCCAAAACTCGAAACATTTTGAAAATCCGACCACAATTCGTTGTTTTGTGAATATTTTAAAAAGTCAATTTTCAGGATTTTTTGATTTCGTCATTTTTTTAAATGGCTCAGGTGAATTAGAGCAGGTAATTTTTGCGTTTTCGTAGTTCATATTAGTTGTATGCACTGATCTAAAAGACTGTGAAAAAAATCAGACGATTCGGGCTCTGACGTTTGGGTGATGTCCCTTGTTAGAGCACTATAACCCAAACCGGGGTTCAGATTGTTCAGAAGTAATAATCCTCTTCTGCTGGTGACTGGAATATTCAGCTTGTATTGCATGGACCCCACCTACTTTTGACCCGCTAGACCTCAATTGGCAGAGCTAAAATTATGATTTTCGTAATCAGCATGGTAGAATTAGTCTATTCGCAAAATTACAGCTCTTAACTCGTTTTATACCCAAATAGTGTCCATAGTCGAAGTCGAAACCTCAAAAATATTATAACGGGAAATATGTATAACGGCAAATGTGCCAAGGGAAGTCGCCTATAATCTGTTCCGAGTTAATAAAAGGCGACAATTCCATGTGTTTTTGTTCCTTGGGCAAAAATAGTTCATTGAAATGCAAAATCCAACGTTCCTTCAATATCAAACCAAACTTTGAATAAAATTAATTAATAAATTTTCTAAATTCCCTAATTTCAGCAAAACATTCTCTACGTACGTACCCTTTACTCTTAAGTGTAAAATGACGTTAGTAATTAACAAATATTTAATATAACCGTAGAAAACGCATCAATAGAGTTATAAGTGGTATTTTTGGACAGGGTTCAAGAGAACCTGGGTTTTTGAGACTTTGGATTTATACTCTTTCTTTGAGGATTTAAATCGAAGCGAAATTAAATTCTGTTCAAGTTTAATCCTTTGAAAAAACCGTGTTACAAAACCTTGAATCCGAGGAATATTATATCCATCCCAAAAATTGACAACTCGTTAAAAAGAACCTCTAAACTATGGTTAATTTAGTAACCCCAAACGCCTAAAAACACGACAAACAAAAATCCGGTTTTTGGAACCCTATCATGGAAAATAAATGAATTTAAATCCCACAAATGAACAGGTTTAACTTCCCATCCATTCATCAAATATCTCTCACGATTAACTTGATCCAGAGGGAACTCACCCTAAAGCACGTTTATCTTTGTCATTTGCCATGCTACCTCTTCTAATCAGAACCATGTTAAATTCCTAAATCTACTTAATCTTAAGGAAAAATGGATGTCATGGGGGGTATTTTGAACCCCTCCTTCTCAATAACGGATGCACCTAAAATTACTTAATAACTTGTAATACAAAGGGAATTTGACACTTAGAAATGTGAAACCATTGTAGAGACCTAAAAGGTAAAGGATGACTTGTAATTTAAATTCTTTTTAAATGGTGTTTTTTTAACTTCGGTAGGCTTCATGGCTCGATAGGGTGGTGCAACTTGATTTTTTTTCTATCGTGTAGTAAATTTTATAGCGGAGGTGCATAGAGGTGTCAAAATTTAAATTTTTTGACCACATCACCCCGATAAATGCATTCTAGACAAAAATGGTCATCATTGTTTAGTTTTAAATTTTTCTCACAAAATCCGCCAAAGACAGATTAATTTTGACCACCTATGCACCTCGGCTATGAAATTGTTGTCTACACGATAAGAAAAGAAATATTCTGTAGCATGACCCTAACTGGCTGTGAAGTCTATCGAAGTTTAAAAAAATCATGATGAGCGGGTTGGTTGTCAACGGGATGAATGTAACTATAATGCCTGGTTAATTGGAATCGACTTTGAGTAAAGTAAGGATTCAATTCCTCAGTTCTGGTTGCTAATTAAGTGGAGCTCCTATATTTCCATCTAAAAACTACTCTGGAGCCTTAAAAACACAGAAGGTTTTAATTAATTCGTATTTTATGAAGGGCTTCTGAACAATGAATATGCAATGTTAACTCGGTTATCTTAATCCTCTGACTGAAGGACGAACAATGTTTTTGATTTTTTAACTCGTTAATATCAATTAGGGCCGCTAATTCTTTTATTTTAATTGTTAGTATTATTAGGAGGGTCAACACAAAAAAATCAAGCGATTCGGGGTGTTACGTCCTGGGTACTTCCCTTGTAAGCTCCTTTATTGGGGTCGGGGTGGAGCAATTAAAATATTTAAAATTATTAAACCTGTGTCTAGTTAATTAATTCGTTTTCATTCAATGTTTTTACGTTCGGAAGAACCGTTTTGGCTTTTAAAAGTAAATTAAAGTTTAAAATTAAAGATATATGGTAATGTTACCTCTTTGGGTAACGGCACCCGTTGCTGGGATTGGACTCGCTTTCGTGATAATCTATCGGCGGTTATTAAACCCGGTTGCTGTTACATTACATTGTACAGTAAGTTATATAGAACTTAACTCCCAAAATAAGTCCCCAGTCCTGTGGATGTATCGATTTAAAAAATAAATTCTGTTGCACTTGTACGAGACGGCTGTAAAACATAACCCCGACCCCACAAAAAATTTCAATTTTGTAAAAGAAAAAAATGACACATGGGGATTTATTCAAATTTTGTATTAATTAATTTCATACTTGATACATACTGTATCGAGTTTGTCAACAAATTAAGGCTCCAGAGTATTAATAACTATGGGAAAATGGAAGGCAGGTGGTACATTTTGGGCACCTCTACTGCTTGACCAGATGCACTTAAAATTATGCAATAAATTGCACCGGCTAGAATATTTAATGTTACATTTTATGACACCATCTCAAAGACTCAATAGGGCTGTTATCGGTTGGAATTTAATTTTTACGAAAACTTTTTATTTGACTAATCTTAAGAACAACGGTTGTGGCCGATACTATAATCTTACACTCATGAGATCAATCTAATTTTGTAGAGAATGTCATGGCGGAGTGCCCCTAATTGGTCAAATTTACTCTAAAACATGTGCAAATCGCTGTACAAATTAAACTAGCAAACTGTGTTGCATGATTTATGCTTAAAACTCAATTTTCTCAATTAAGGAAGCCAAAAAGTACGGTCTTGACGTATTAGTGTCCCTCCGTCATGAAATTCTCTACAAAATTAGATTGGTCTCATGAGCATATGATTGGCATATCGGCCACAACCGTTGTTCTTAATCAAATAAAATGTTTTCGTACAAATTAAATTCCAACCGATAACAGGCCTATTAGGTCTTTGCGATGGTGTCATAAAATTTAACATTAAATAATCTAGCCGGTAAAATTTATTGCATAATTTTAAGTGCATCTGGTCAAGCAGTAGAGGTGCTCGAAATGTACCACCTGCATTTCATTATCCCATAGTGATTAATACTCAGGAGCCTTAATGGAGATTAATTTAGGAGTAACTTTTAGAAATTTATTCTTTATATGATTTTTAAAGCTATTTATTTAAAACAATTGTTTATTTCATTTTGGCATTCAAGTTCCTTCTAATTAACCTCTTTCTGTTAAATGTGAAGCGTAAAGGAGTCACAACTGCGGATTATTTCGATTCTCAAGTCAAGAAACGGAGAGGGAAGCCTTTTAGAAGTCTGGACGTTTGAAAAGGTTAAAAAAATCATCAAAATTTTCTGATTTTTTTTTTATTTTCTTTAAAACCCAATTTTAATTCAGGTTAAAAGCGAGTCATACAAAATCGGTAATGATTTCCAATCTCTGATTTACAAGAAAGGAGACACTGTGGCCCTTCTGATGGATAATCCTCCAGAATATATCTGCATTTGGCTTGGACTCATTGTCAGTCGGGTACGATTTGCAAACTTGAGCAATGAAAACAATTAACTTTAGTTAGACAATTCCGTGAGCAATTACTTATTTAAATGTAACATTAAATTAAATTATAATTAGATTGGCGTTATTTCAAGTCTAGTCAACTTTAATGTTCGGCTTCAGTCTGGTTCAGTTCAGTTGCAAATAGCAGGATAATTATTTTCGGAGTGGAGCTGACTCAAGGTTAGCCTTCTGATTATTTTACTCTCATTAAATCGAACATTTAGTTGTAAATTTTCAATTGACTATTTTTTTAAAATATTTTTGAATTTATTTTAATATTTTAAATACTTTGTTCGTTAGATAACGTTTTTTAAGCAAAACATGCCATCAATTATTTTTTTAACCTCTTTCTTACCAAGGATACATTTATGTAGTCTTTAAAAACCTTGTCGTATAACCAAGGATGCTTTTATATTTTTCAAATACAGGGAATTGTAAATTACATTAAATAATTTTAATTAACGATTACGTCGTGAAATCAGGGTACTGTTTTTTAAGAGATTTTAAGAGAGAAGTATCACCCTCTGACATGAAGGATTTAATAGCCAAATGCATTCTCAGATATTTTAGTACTAACAAAAATTCGACCGTTATTTAATCGAGCCACCGAAACTCTTGAATTCCTTATAAAATAGTTCTTAATTTGGTCATATCCAAATCAAGAGACATAATTTTACAAAATATCTTAACTTTGCATTAATTAATCAATTTTACACTATATTGAAAATCCAACTAATCAAATCAATTACGTGCAATGCTTCTCTTGAAATACCAGAAACGGGGTTTGTACTATATGGAGCTCTGGCCCATGAGCAACCGATGATTCGTAGTCACATGGGAACCTGTCACATGTAAATAATTACCTCTTGAAAAAGAACAATCTACCCGGTTCTTTTGATGCTAAAATCCGGATTTTTATTTTAGAAATCGTACGAGGAAGCCAAGGCAATCTGCGAAGAACATAGAATGAGCCGGTATAAACCCGATAGGGATGACGGCTGTTTATCTCAAAATCTCAAAAACAGGATGAAATGTAAACTAACTATAAATTGGATTCTGTCGAGTTTTTACTTTTTAGACTCTTCTATAAAGGTTAATAATTTGAAACGGTCCAGCTGTGACATCCTACTCGTTCTGGACGGACGTGAAGTACAAAACGCAAGAACGGCTCTTCGTTTACCCGGATGGGAAGCAGGTTCCAACGGAAGCGCAAAAATACCGGAAGCGGATAACTAAGCGGGACGCAGGCGCGGGAATTCCCGAGACCTGCGCATCCGTCACTTGGAACTACGAGGATCATCCCGCGAATCCAAATTTCTGCAACTGCACTTCCAAATCCATAGATTTATCTCCGGCGAGCTGCAAGAATCGAATCGGTGTCATATGCCAACCTCGAGTTAAAGTTTTGGGTATTTCAAAAATTATTATTTTTTGAACACACGAGTCTTAGGGGAATGTACAAATAAATATTATGAGAAACCGGGAAACGGAACCCAGTTCATGAAGTTTAATATGAAATTGGTTTCATACAATAAAATCGAAGAATACTATATCTCCGATCTGCTTATCAAGTAATATTCTTGAATCTTATATTTACGAACCAATTCAGAATTAAAATTTCAGGACCCAGTTACCGCCCAAGCAGGATATTATGATTTTCGGATTCCTAATTTTTTTCTTCATGTTTTGGTATATGAGATGACAGTAATCATAGTACTTGAATTTATTTTCATGCTCAATGTTTGTGACTTTTTTAACCTAGAGTTAATATCAGTTAGGGCCGCTATTTTTTATTTTAATTGTTAGTATTATTAGTAGGTTCAACAGAAAAAAATCAAAAAAACCGGGTGTTACGTCCCGGGTAATTCCCTTGTTAGTTTTTGTTGATGGTGTCCGTCTGTTCGTCCGTCGGTGCGATAACTCGAGAAAGGTTCAACTTTTTCTAATTTTCTTTATCATATGTTAACTATGGATCCTAATACAGGTCAAGTTTGAATGTGGGCCAAATCGACCACACCCCCTGGGTTCCACCCATCCCCAATGTTAACAAACCACCACCATCGTCAGCACCGCCTATATTGCAACGAAAGCAACATCACTCATATATGAGTACCGTGCTAAGGAGCGACAGTAACCACCCCCACTGTCACCACCGGGGGGTGTTACCGCGCGATATGGGTCAAACTGAGGTTTGAGTGCCAAATAACTTCTACGGTCTAAGGAACATCAGTAAAAACATGGGACCACCCCTACTGTCCCCGGGGGTGTGACCGCGCAATATGGGGCAAACTGAGCCAAAGTGTCAAATAACTCCTACTGGCTGGGGAACAACAATAACAATTGATACGTATATGAAAATATATACGTATACATTGGGCAAGTGCTTGAAACTAGAATTAGAGAGACTTGGGTTCTATCTCTATCCCCGGTTCTTGGTGGTATTTTTGGCTAATTTATGAAATTCCTGTACTTGTTGCATATGAAGACAAACTAACCATCCTCAAGACTAATTTGGCTTTGGTGCAAAAACCAATGCAGAGAGATATTTGGCTCCTAAAATAAGTATCATCACCATTCAGGCTATTCACTTAACAAAATCTACATCCTCACGATCTTTTGAAAACATATATAAAACCCGTTGTTCATTAAACGGAATGAAATTGACTATTCCTAGGACATTGTTTTTGTTGTTAGGGCTCTTATCATTTTGTACATATGCATGTGTGTTTAACAGGCATTTGCATTCTCTTATAACCTGATGTGATTCATATCATCGTGTAAGCTTCATCTTCATGGAATCAGAAACAATCTGCAGCTCTGGTAGGAACAGTGGGATTCTGCTTGATAGGACCCAAAAAATATGTCGAATTCCGTCAAAACTAAACAGATATCTCCGTTACTAAATCCTTTGGTACGTCATTTCAAATATAATTTATTTTCATATAAATTGGCCCCTTAATAAAATTCATCATAAACTCAATTAATTGTATATTTTGATGTAAAAAAAACAGATTTTAGACAAGATCTGCAACAACCTTTGCTTTTGCGACTTGAAGACGTGTCGATTGGTATGCTCGTTTTGGAATGAAACGGTCCTAAAAACAAAGCTTAACAAGCTGTCGGAGGTATGTTTGGAGTCCTTGAGCTTGGAGCAGTTTCTCAACAACCTGAAACAACCTCTAGAACCCAATTGCTCAAATCCAGGATTCGAAAATTACAAGCTCAAAATAAATAGTGTTCTGTCCACCGAAAAAAATATACAAATCGTGTGGGACCAGGTTGGGAATCGAATTAAGAGCCTCAAATTGGAAATGACGACCCTGTATGCCAGAGACAAGTTAGGAGAGATATTATTGCAAGAAACGGATTTGCTCCAAAATGTCCATATTTTAGTTCACAAATATTGTAAATCAAATACGAATGAAGCCGCTGAGTTAACAAGTTTGGGAAAACGATTGGAGGCGACCGAGATAAGACCGAATCCAAACCTTACAAGCTTCAGCTACAGCTATCTTGGGGCAATGTCTCTGCGCGGATTTGAAGATAGAGATCGTTACGAGGCGGATTATAAGTTTCCGATCTCTTGGACTGAATTTTTCGCAAGATTTCCGAATTTGGAGGTAGGTTTATCATCTGGAATGGAGGCGAGTGCAACCTTTCAATTTAAAGACATTTAAAAAACATACAGAGTCTGAGCGTAATTGGGCTATTCGAAATTGAAGTGACGGAAATGCTTTCGGCTTTGCTGCAGTTGCACAAGAAGCATCGTAAAGTCTTGCCAAACCTCAGGATTTTGGACATTTTGGAAGCGTAAGAATTAAAAAAAAATGTTTCAAACTATAGGCTAACCATGTGAAAGGTGCACGGCGACAGAGAGTCTGGAACGCTGCGTTACGTAACAAGTTACGTTAGGAAATTGAACTCACTCCCTATGTTGTCTAAAATTAAGGTTCACATAATTGTGCTACCCTGGCCATTTTATTTGGTTAAATTAAAGGCTACATGTTTACAACATGTTATGATCCTTCCCTGACGTTGTATATGTGCAAGCCTTTTTTGAAACCGAAATGTCCCTGCAACTTGTACCCTTGAAACAAGAAGCTATTTTGTACTATGGCTTGTGGTCACTTCGATAGGCTAGATTTTGGAGGGTACAAATTGCAGGGACATGCATTTTTTTGCGATTGAAATTAACATTGGAACGGCCCCGAATTTTCGAAAAATTAAAATGACAAAAAATAAGTTAATAGTTAAGAAATATCTTTTTAATACTTCATAAAATGAGTCTTCAAAGGGTACAAGAGTTATTCCTCCGAGAATGCATTCACGAAAATGTTATTAACAGCGATTATGTGGGTGTGGTTGGCGACAGCGAAAAACCGAAAACACCATCTCATTCAGTATTGTCAGTTATATTTTTCAAAAACGATAAATCAAACATTTCTGAATGTCCCGAATATGACTTTCAGTCTTCGTGCACCTTTCACGTGGGAAGCCTTACTAGCATTCTCTTTTTTAGCTTTTCAGATTTGATATTTTTTTAAAAATGGATATCTTAAATCTGTTTTTTCAGAAATGTTTACCCAGAAGCCCCAATCAACGATCATCTCCAAATCTTAATCGAATTGAATCCGTCCCTGACGGAACTTAACCTCGAGATTAGTCCAATTTTAAGGACAATTCTGTTCAACAAACTCTTAATAAGTCTGTTGCCAACTTTGAAGGTCCTTCGTTTACGACGATTCCTTCAGCCATACAATTTTGACGAGAGGATCAGCTTAAAAGTAGCGATGGCTGGTGTTACGTTCCTGGAAGTATCCAACTCTCTCGTCCCCTCTTTAGCCTTTTTGCCCTTCTTTCCAAACCTGGAAAAGTTTCATATTATTTTAAGAGACTACCGAAACCTGCCTATTTGCGATATCGTTGCCACCACTCCCACTGCCATAGAGCCGCATTACAAACTCAAGAACGTTTACATAGAACCCCCCTTGAAGTCCGAGTCTTGCATTACCAAATTGTTGAGTTTGGTTCCAAACCTGAGTCGTTTGAAAGTTCGGTTAAGTAATGCTATGCTTCGGGCTTTGTGTGCATCTCCAGTTGCGAGATATGGACTCCGGGATTTACATATCATTTCTTGGGGAGGATTGACAGATGAGGGCTTCACTGGGATCCCTGAGTCGGCCTTAAAGGACACTAATTTCTATAGAGATGACCTGGAACTATGTCGCATCCACCCTTATATTGGAGATTTAAGAAGTGAGATTTATTTAAAAATACAAAGAGATATTTTGGTTTTAATCAAATTCGGCGTGTTTTTTTTTAGATTTAGAGACTCTGGTTGTGGAAATGTGCTCAGACGTATCGAATGATATCACGGATGCTTCTGTACTCTATGGTTTTGTGGATTTGGTCGGTCTGAAGCAATTTAAGGCCATCCGAACCTCGGTAATTAAAAAAAAACAATGCACAACCGATGCCGAATTTCTCTAGAAACATCACGGAGATCCAGGGGTGTGGGTGTAGTTTTTTCGCCAAATCGGGGTGGGGATTTATTCTAGAAGTAAATCATAGCCCCATGGAATAAATAAGATTACACATTTTATATATCGTTAATATATTTGACTGATGTACAGTTCCCAGTTCCCAACTCTGCATCAGTCACACAAATTTATTTTGATCGCTTGGAATTTGCTCAAAAAATTTCTGTTTTTCACAGTTGAGGAGTACTGAACTGAGAATACTTGAACTTTGAAGAAGAACTAATGTTCTGAATGATCTATTTTGTTTCAGATAAGCACGTCGGGAATGAGACAAATGAACTTTACCAAAAGCACATTCGAAAACTAAAAGTTTGGCAGGGAGGCGCAGGCAGACTGATATGAATTCTTGTAAAATAAAATGAAAATAAAGCCAACTCCACTTTACTGATAGTCTCAACCTCTTCACTTTAACTTTAATTATCTGATTGCTTCATAATTTTAATGGTTGACACATTGTAATTAATTGGGGATGAGAAACTTGACATCAGTTTGGCGTTTGCTTTTATTATTCTGTGTAATGTCAAATGATTTTATTCAATGAGCTTGTTATGAAATTTAATATTTGAATGTGTCGGTGGTGAGAAATATTTGACCTTGGGAATAAGAATATTAAAGGCACACAAATGAACATGTGTGTAGAATCGCAAGGGATGAGGCAATTTTCCATGCAATATTTTTTTGAGTCCCATCAAGCAGATTCTCTCCCAAAGGTAAATTTGAGGTCACTTGGCAAAAGGTCATCATTGACCGTAAATAGAGGACATCATTAGCAATAACTAATGAATCTATTGTTATTATGACCAATAAAAAACTTACTACTAAAGTTCTAAGCAATTTAGCATGAATGAGATATCAGATCAGATATTTTGTATTCGAAGAATTGAAAAGTATGTGTTTGTAACATTCAGAACGCTTAATGATGGGCATTAGAGGAATTGTTCTTCGTTAAAGACCATGATCGTATTTATCAGAGCTTGTGTTTTGAATCTCCCCGCTCTCCACAAACGTGGACGCCATTTCCAGAATCCTCGCCAGAATCTTGTTTTCATTGACTTTTGGCACGTGATCTCGATCAATCGGAATTTCCACTCTTCTTGGAGCAATTCGGAGGCTGGAATTGAATAATAACGAACTGACTCGTTCAATTTCCAAACTGTAATTTGGGCCCAACATTTGTGCAGCGGAACTGATAGGAATCAGCGTCATTTGGGAAGTCAGAATGGCTGGATTTAGCCTCAATGATCGCTTCCATTCCTTTAGAACGTTCGCTGCAGTTCCGAACGAGGTGTTTGTCAAATCCGGAAGTTGGAATTTACTGTCGCCGCCTTGAAACCGGAATCCGTGTTCAATTCCATTGGTTTTTAAAACTTCGGATGAGTTTTTATCCATCGAGTTAAAATTTTGAACGAACAGAATGAGTTGAAAGAGTGCGGCATAAATGTCGGGATCGCAGGATCGATTGCTTTTCAATTCGATTTGAATCGAACCTCCGCCATGAACGGACTTGACGACGTGCGTTCCGTATTCATCAAAAAATGATTTCCAATTACCGACAATTTCCAAATCTGATTCATTGAAAGTTTTTAGAGATTTGACAGTTTTGGTAAATTCCGAGTTTAATTCTGGTTTATCCTTGAGATTGAGACTGAACGTCTGAATTTCCAGTATCACTGATATTTTACAACTCTCGTTCTGGAACTGATTCTCCTCGATATTGAAGCCAGGTTTTGTTTGACCTTTGAACTCTTCCATCGGAATATCCCCTTCAAGTCCAAGGTTCCCAAGAAACTGTTTCAAATATTCTGCTTTGTCTCTAACGGTTTCGAAAATGTCCACCTTCACATTACGAACTTCGGCGCTTATGGCGGAAGGAAGCAAGTAGCCAATGTCGGAATTCACATGCTCGCCGAGATCGAAGGGGGATTTGGATTTGTGTGAATCTGTAAATACAGAGTAACTAAATCCTGCGACAGGATTCGTGTAATTCGGTAGCTTGAGTCCCAGTCCGTTTTGGAGAAGGTAAACCGTTCCTTCCAGCTTTTTCAGAGACGACAACAAATCCAGGACTCCATTTTCAGTCCTTGGCATCTGTTCCAAACGGTGAATTCCTCGATTTTGAAATTCTCTGTCAAGGTAGTAGAAACTTAAGATATATTTGGCCTTCCGTTGGACATCTATTGATTCAATAGCTTTGGACAGTCGTTGAGATACTTCACTGGGCTTATCGGGACTTCCGAAACAAGTTGTAGTCATCAAGTATTTGGTCACTTTGCTGTTGTCAAAATTGACAAGTTCATGTGTCGATGAACGAACTCGGAAGTCTTCGGAGTTGCGGAAAGCGGTTCGGAAAACGGCGTCTCCGATTGGATCTTCTCCTCCCGCCGTCAGGATTTGAATTTGGTCGAATAGGTTTTTGGGGTAATAGTCCCCGTTTGGCAGTTTGAAATAGCCATTGATCATCGGTAGTCCCTGGTCCTCTCCTTGGTTTTCCGCGACGGCAACGGCAATCGGTTTCGGGAAATTGCTGTAACCCTCGATGGCGGCTTTGAATTTCTGGAGTTTCCTCGTTGGCCATCTTGAATCGTGCTTGGTAGCAGAGCAGAAGTGGGAAAAGACAAAGACGACGTTCGAGAACTTTGAGTCTGTGATCCTGTAAATATGTAAACAGTTTCTGCGGTGAAACAACAAAAGAGTCAGCAAAAAAGATTTCAGACCATAAGAGTCAGGCGGTACTCGTGAGATTTTTTTTCAAATTCTTGATAGGAAAACTTTACTATAAAAATTAGATGTACTAAAAAAAATTGTAAAAATACGTAAAAACGTTATTTACCTGTCCCTAAGTTTGTCGAAACGCCGAAGCATTTTGACGAAAGCGGAACCTTGTCCTTCAAAACGATTGTCGCGAAAGTTGTGGAAGATGAGGACGACGTTCGGCTTCCTGTCCCGAAGTTCTTCGTGATTGTCGAGGAATATTTCGAGAGTTGCGAGGACCTTAGCGTCTTCTTCCGTCTCCCGACCGTTCCCGAGTCCCGGTGTGTCAATCACTCGGAGTTCCGAGTTCAAGATACCAAGCTCGTCGACGGGAACTGGAATTCGGAACTCTTCGATTCTCCGTGTTGGTCCGTTCACGTTCGTGATATTTGGATGGTTGAACAATATATTGACCTACAATTTGTTTTCAAACAATTGTTTATTAGATGAGTGGATTAATTAAGATTAGCGATAACGATTGACAAATCGAAGCAGAAAAAATAAAATAAAACGTGTCTATAATGACGGTAAATTTAATTTTCCACCGTTGAAACTGATATTAATAATCCAAGTTTGAAAGATTAGTAAAGAATAATACTTAGGACTTTTTTCAATTTAAAAACGATTAACTTACCGCGGTAGATTTTCCGGATCCTTTTGTTCCGAGGAGGAGAAGGTAAGCATTTTTTGAACTCCTCTCACTTTCAAGAGATAACTTTCCCGCCATTAAACCGGCATGGCCTCTCAGATCTCCATTCAACAGATTGGTCAAGTTTTCAATTGATCCCGGCATATCGATCCATGCTGGATCTAATTCACAGATCGTTGGTTAAAACCAAAATTTAATGAAAACATTGTGTCTGTTTCAAAAACAAGTTCAGTAGGAATAGTTACAATTCATTAATTATCGTAAGAATTGAAGGAAAGATCATAAAACTTGTTTTTAACGCAAATAATTGGCGATTGACTTGGACTCTGGAAGTAGCTTACATTTCTGTGGACGTGGTTTTTTCTCTTTTGCTTTAAGCGATCGTGGAGGGCAGGTACAGTCGTAGGAAAAAATCGTCCCGTTCCAATTCTAATCGTAAGATCCAGCGAATGCAAATAAATTATTTTGAAAAAAATTAAAAGGCGATGATCAGTTAGCAACTAAAATTGGGCTAATTATCAATTTAAATATGACCGAATCCCTGGAAATATTTTGGGCTGAGAAATGGTAGGTTTTTTAAAACTAGAGTAACTACGGGAGATTTTTCTTGAACTAAGCCAAATGGTTCTAGACACCTTGGGGCTGGATAAATTGGATGCTTTAAGAATATCGTTACGTTTCCCTTGTCCCTGGTTATGGTAAATCATTTATGAATAAATATCTCAACACTTCATAGCTATTTCATTAGTAACGCTCTAAATAACCCCGAAATAAGGCGCTCGCATGTTTTAATATCAAATATATTAGGTTAAGAAGTAGACAATCGTCTCTAAATATTACGCGATCGTGACATTGACGTGAAAGTTGATTTATGCTTTACAAGGCTTAAAATAGGAGAATGCATATAACCTTATTGCAACTTTCAACAAATCATATTATTCTTCAACAACTGCCATAATATTAACCTTTGTTTTCAAAAAATAACAAAGAAGGTAGTGGTAATATAACGATATAAAAAGTTCATATCACAATGAATTACAAAATTAACGAGTACATAAATACAATATTTAATAAAAAGACTATTGAATTATAAAACAAGCTCAATCCTCGGGATTGTCTTCTTCTTCCGTCTCATCCTCCGAGTCATCAGCTAACATCGCAGCCGCATCTAAAAACATGCTTGACTGACTATCTTGAGGTTTCCTTGGAAGAAATCGATCCAAACTCAAGTATCGAAGCACCTAAAATAAAACATTTCTTTAAAAACTGATGCATAATTGCATATTTTGTATAATATAGTACATATAAAATACTTACGGCTGCTACATGCCCACAACAGCCAATTGTTCTTGCTCCGGACTTGCAAAGACAAAAGTATCCCTTAATGGCTTGCCTTCCATTTACAAACTCTTCAAACCGTATCCAAAGTACGTTGTTATTCCGTTTGCAAAAACGGGACTGGAGCCGAGCCCGAATGAGACCCGGTACTTCCTTATGAATAAAAAATTTGTAATATTCGGCACTTTCCAAGTGCTCATTATTATAAAAACGAGCAATATCCATTTGATAAGGACCCAAAGAGATCATCTCCAGTTCCTCGAGCGTTAAGGCAGGAAATTCCAGAACGTCATCCTCTGTTGCCTCAATCCAAGCCGGTTTCCTTTTATATGAATCTGAGCTTTCAATTTCTTGTTGAAGCAGATTGACATCCTCGTCTCGGTTCACAATGTCGTCTGCGATCCTCTGGTGAACATCCGTTTCCGTAAGAAGTGGAGGAAAATATGCGTTCTGTATGGCAAGAGCAATTTTTAGGAATCTATTACATTTGGAAAAATATCCTGTGGGAATCACGTCTCTGAAGAAAGCAAAGACACCCTTCAGTCGGCCATTCACGGCCTCCACGACCCATCTGACCTTCGTCACTTTCCTAGATTCGTTTGCCTTTGCTGTTGGAATTTGCGTTTCTCCTTTTAACAACAACAACAACGTTTCTCCTTTTTCGTTTACAACATCAGGAACATCGCTAAGCTGTTTCGAACCGTTCTGTTGCCGCTGTCCCGCATGTCGCTCTTCCTTAGTACGTCCAGAAGATCGTTGAAGGGTTGTTGGCCAATACCGGTCAATAGTTTGTAATCTGATTCCGTTAGCATGTTCGAATCAAAATTAACAGGAGTTTGTTTCTGTATGGCCTTATCCGTAAGAAATAAGATCCATTTCCGGACTTGGTGTCCAGTAAGATCAGCATTGGTTTTTGTAGCCTCAATAAGATGAAATGCTTCGTCGTTGAAAAAACCTCCGTCCAAGTGTTTTTTACAGATCCGATTATTTTCCGGTAGAATAATTTTGGCTTTCAACCACAGATGATAAACGGCGGAGTTCGGGATTCTACAACGCCCTGAAGGATCATTGCATATGCAGCATCTACTTTCGCATATTCCTAACGAGGCGATTCCGGGAATCAATACCATCTCTTCTTCTCTTCGTTCTAATCGGCTTATTGTACTTGCTGAAGCTTGCGAGATTTCCGAGGTAATTGTTGACGGAAAGGATAGCTGTAGCGACGCAGGCAATGATTCCAATGTTGAATGATCAGGTGTAGATTGCGTAGGTGTCAACGGAACTTGGGATAAAAACATGTCCTGTGAGGGCATCGCCGATCGTAAATATGATCTATCCGGTGTATCAAACCCGAACTCCGGGGAGGAAAAAAGATCAGTATTGAAATCCACCTCAACATCCGCAGTAGTGATTGATAATTGGACGTTCTGTTCCGGTACCAAATTAACATCGTCCAACTCCATATTTTCATACGTTGACTACAATATTAAGTAAAATTAAGGTGACTTGGTCATTACATGTTATTGAATTCTGACTATTAGGTCAAGCTTTACCGAACAAAGTCGTTCCGATTCATGGTTTTTTTCATTGTCGATTTCCAGGTCATAATGTTTTTCAGATCTCAATTTCTTCGGAGATAATTGCAGGGGGATTTGGGGTTTCGACTTCTTTAGACGGCGGAGTGGATTCTGGGCTCTTATCTGAACATATTTTATACATTTAGTCTCATAAAAGTTACATGCATATACATTAAAGATCATAATAAATTATCGTAATTAATGTACTAATTAGTACCTTGGATGAACATGTTTGACATATTACATCGTGAAGAGGATCAAAAAGACCGACGTTGTTTATGCCGACATAATCTTCGAAGTACAACCACACAGTTTCAGACCCAATTCTCCTTCTCGGTTGAGACGCTTCTATTCTCTTCTTACATAATTGAATGCGATTCAAACAACAATAAACAGTTATGCGTTTATTATACATGTTTTATATATATATATTTATTTTATATATATTTCCGTAAATATGCAATAACGATTCAACCAAATATAAAAACCAAAATAAAAAATAAATCAATCAGAACCAAACGAATTAAAATGAAATAAATCCGAATTCAAATCCGTCGAAACAATATTTTTTCATTATTTTTCGATTTGTACCTTGATCAGATCGCATGGTTACGATTTGTTGTCAAGGATGTTGATCGTTTTGAAGTACTTATACGGTCATACCCTACCAGAAAAACCCCCTCGGCGAAATTGTAATATCTTATTAGCCCAAGCTGGACCAACTTTTTCAGAAACGTAGGGTTAAAGAGGAAGATCTTCAGAATTTTTCCTTCCAAACAGAAAAGTTGGTCCAGCTTGGGTTAATGAAATACATAGTTTTAAAGTATTAGCCCGTATCAACTACTAAACTAAGCATCGCCTTTGACTCAATTAAATGTTGATCTAAAAGCTTGTTACCTCAACGGTTCCATGGATAGTGGAGACATGTTCTTGATTTAAATCAGTATAAATAGTTAAATTGCAACCAATTCCAATCTTGAAGGCTTCTACTTGACTGCTGAATTGTTGGGGAAAGTCCTTGGCCCCTTCTAGATCTGAATAATAAGGATTGCAGGAGTTGCAGCCGCCCCTTACAATTAGATACGCACGTCCACAACTCCTACTCCCTAATTCCATATCGGAGTATTTGCAGTTCTAAAAATATTTACATACAAATTAAATTCAACCGGTTCCAATTGTAAGTAATTATGGACCTGGCCTCATTCTGGAAGTCAAAGATTGGAACTAAATTGTCTAGAGGATTTTCACTATAAGCAATAAATTTCTACAAATTCTACAGTTAAATGTCTTTGGCCTTTTAACTACGTTCACTGACGCGGTTCTGCTAACCCTATTTCAATCCGTAACATTAAAATATGTGTTGTTGCATACCGAGACTAGGGATTCTTTTGGTACCGAAACGGCCATAGACAGATTTCGCGGAGGATGAATTGTCGCGTATTCTTGGCCCGAAGGCAGACCTTCCACGGCTTCAAGCAGGTCCACGACACTTACGAGGACAAGGATCCAGAGAACGCATTTTCCAACTGACATTTTCACACAAAAATCAAGATCCGAGGAAACAAAATTTCTAAGCCTGTAAATTTAATCATGAAAATACTAAAATGTTTAAACTCAATCTACTTCACGACTTGGTTTATATAATAAACCACCGTTACAAACGCTCGTATCGAAGAATTCAAACCAGTACGCTTGTTGGTACTAGTGTTTAAAAGACAACAAGTATTGAAAATCTTATTTGCCCCGACCAAAGAGCAAAATTGCATACACCATTTAAAAGTAAATAAGTTCGTCTGAGGGCTATGTAGGTCAAGGATTTACGGTCAAATGTCACATTTTTTCAATTTGCGGCCTTACGTGTATAATACATGTTTACAAAGCTACTGTCACGTACTATTCAATAATATACATGACTTTACTCTATGATTGGGGAAACGTGAGATTCTTCAAAAAGCGTCTCTGACGTATAAGGCAAGGACGTTAAACATTTTTGACGTGTTGTTCTTGAGGTTTCACCCTCTTGCGATGTGCGTTTGCAACGGTTTATTAAAAAAAACGTTGACCCTTCAATGTGCAGAAGGGTGGACAGACAGACCGACACCAAGTCATTTGCATAATGTATCTTCGATACATACAAATAACCAGAAATTAATCAAAGTTCCAATTCCAATTAGTTATTCCATAATTCCAAGAAATCTCTAATCCTTCTTTCTGACTAATCTGCAACAAGTTTTAAACATTCAATCTATTCATAGTTCTTGATTCCGGTAATTAGCTACAAAAGTGTTTTCCTAAGTCACCAATTCCATTAATTGGACATTTTTATTCTGCTGGTTTGTCGGGCTAAATAAAAGGTTAAGGTCAAGTACTGAAAGCATATGTATATTCTGCTTCCCTAGATTCACTACAGGCTATAAATAACTCTCAACGCAAAGAAATGGGTATGAATAGAGTGGAATTGCAAAAACAGGGTTGGGATCTAATTAAAGTAAAGCTGGGTAGGGTTATATTCATACATTAAAATTATATCCCAACAATGTATAGATTCGTCACGATTAAGTCACTCGTCAAAAATAACATTTGTATTCTTTTTAAAATATTATTAATTTCATTACCAAAAAGTTCTTAAATTGCAAAAGATTTTAGTTATTACAATTTTAACCAATTTTTTTTGTCGAATATTAAGTGTTCTTATCCATACCCCAATTTGAGAAAAGAAGCGTCTTGAGGTTTGAAACGGGATTAAACTCTTGAACAAATAGCATTTACGATTTTTACAATGCTACTGCTAGTTGCTTTGCATGAGAACTTGAGAACTCCAAACTGGAGATCAAATTCAGACAAAATTGTATTTATATCGAATTCTATGAAATGAACTATTATCTATCAAATTCACTTAATTATCGCTAAACAGTTCAACCCGACTGCATAAACAGATATAAGAAAGTATTATAGTGTACACATATTAAGTGTATTCAGGCAAATCGAATTTTCTGTGAATTTCTTTTGAAATGGTAATTTCCACGAAAACCTATAATTAGCAAACAAACATTGAAGATATCGTATTTACGACAAACGGACACGACCACGATATAAAGCTTTCAATCACTATAAATAAAACGGTTGTTAGTTAATTTATCTACGTATGGCTCAAGTCAGTCAAGACTCAAGATGCTGTTTTCAAATCTGGATTCGGTGTTCCTAATTTCGTTTTTATTATTTTTGTTGAATTTAAATGTGGTGGATGGTAAAGCAAAGGGTGAATGTGGTAAGTTGTTTGTGGACGAAGGGTTCGGAGGTTCCACGTCGGACAGTTTTGTTCTGAATGACGGGAGCCGAGTTTCTAATTTCGAAGAGGAGTACGTGACCATCGATTCCGTGTGGAACCTCACGCGCTCTTTTCAAGTCCAGAAGGGATGCACGCTTTCACTCTGCAACGCCACTTACTTTGACGGACTTTGCCAGGACTTTAAAACCGAATCCGATAAGTTGCCACCAAACATGGACGGCGTTTTGTCTGCAAGTTGCGGTTGTACAGATGTAAGTCAACATTTTTTTGACATGAATAACAATCAGTTTTGAATAACTTCTAATCGCGGCGGAATAAGTCCCTTTCAAAGAGTTTAATTAAACTTGCCCCAGGATATAAATGTAGATAATTGTATCAAGTTTTCATGAATCGTTGGTTTAATTTAACTGCACAGTCCAGATTAAATATTCTAAGAGTGTAGTTTGTTGGGGATGTCTATTAGTATTCATAATTTTTAATGAAGGGTAAAAAGAATCGTCAAATATGATTTCAAAAGTTGTCCTCATTCAATAAACCTGCTTCAACGATGTGAGGGCGTCAAATAAAATGAAATTCCATATTTAACTATGAAATCTTGTGAGCCATTTATGTGTTAACACTAATAAGGCCCACCATTGGTGGACGGGAGGGTTAAATTGTTATTGTTAAATATGGTTGAATTTATTGTCAGAACTGCAAATGCGGTGACGTTGAATTGCGGAGTACGAGTTGTGGACGGGCGTATCTAAAGGGCGTCTGCAACACCTGTAACCCTTACTACATTGACCTTAAGGGTGCGAAGCCCGAATTCCCCGAAATGTTCAAGGGGCAAGTTGAGGCACTCAAAATACGAACCGGATGCAAACTCACCGTCTACGAAGAAACGAATTGGGAGGGCGAAGCTACGGATATTGAAGGCACACACGAGGTATCTAATCTCTAATTAAACTTCATCAAAATCTTATTAAGCGTAATTTGTAAATACTTTATGTTTCATTTCTAGTGTCCGTTTTTCTGTTCCTCATGTCATAACACAGAAAAATATTGCTTGATTTGATTTCAGGAATGGAAAGGACCGATGGAGTCTTTTGAATGTATTTGTACACCTGGCTCATTCAAGCCAAGACAGAAACCACCACGACCAGACGATTGTTAGTGTTCTTTATACAAATTACAAACTGTACTAAAAACGAGTGTATCATTTCTTGATTTCAAACTAACCACATGACAGATTTAGAGAGTTGAATTTCTGTTACGTTTTGCAGATCCGGTTTTGCTCGACATTCCGAATAACATTGACAACGTGAGCGCCTTAATTCGCGGGGACTTGGAACGACATCCCGGACTGTTGGCTGCAAGAATGTCACTCAAAAGTGGGAGGAGTTCACGAAATGCCTACATTCTTCTGATGGGAACTACGGGTTCTGGAAAGTCAAGTGCCGTAAGAATCGTTTAAAACAATCATATTTAACACGTATAATTTACGAAGTAATTAATACGATCAAATATGTCAGAAATAAAATTATGGTGACTATTTAATTTTTCGACAGATCAATCTCCTTTTCGACAATCCAAACGTGACGAAAGTTGGAGGCCTGGAATCGACGACGTCCAACATCCACGAATTCCGAATCCCCGTTCTCGTCGACGAACTCGGGATCCAGAACTCGGAACTCCGAGTGATCGACACACCGGGACTCGGAGACACTCGGGGATTGGACCAAGACTCCAAGTTCCTCGCCACCCTAGACGACTATTTGTCAACCCACGAAGAACTTCACGACACGAAACCCAACGTCATTCTCATCTTCCACAAATTTAACGACAACCGATTCGCAGGTGATGCTTCCTTCTTTGTCAAAATGCTCCGTGGATTCGACAGTTTCCGCCAAAAAATAACAGACGACAAATACTCGAACGTCATCTTTGTCCTCTCTCATTTCTGCTCCGTAACGAAGGACTTGTCACGACGACCTGCCAAACGACTACAACAATTCAAGACGGTCATTGAAGAGTACAGTCAGTTTCCAAAACCCATCGTCATCACTGTCGCTGAAAACAAGGGTGACGAAGAAGATTTGCAAAAGGTCAACGGTTACTATAAACTGCCGAATGGTGAATACTATCCCAAGAACTTGTTTGACAAAATCCAAATCCTAACAGCAGGAGAAAGCGATCCGATTGGAGACGCTGTCATTCGAACAGCGTTCAGAGATTCAGACGATTTCAAGGTCACGTCATCCACATACGAACTCGTCAAGAACAACAACACCAAAGTAACGAAATACCTCGGAATCCTGAGCAGCGCAGTGTTTAGTCCCGTTGACACTGAAGTTTCCCAAGAACTCGCCAAAGCTTACGAAACGATGGATCCGGAGACAAAGAGGAAGTTTCCTGGCGTCCTCAGTTATCTTCAAAAGGCCTTAAATACGAGAGACATTAGCAATTTGGACCAAGTTCCCAGAACGACCGTCGGAATTCTGAGTTTGCTGTCGACATTAAAGAAGAACGAAGCCACGATTTACCTACTTCAACATGGACTGCACCTAAATGCCCCAGTTTACGAAGACAACGTCATCACGGGATATGGCTACAACGTGTTCAAAGACTCACAACTCAAAAGGTCCCCTTATAAGTTAGGAGAGATGATCAATTCGGACATTGGCTACCTCTTCCCCTCAGCCATGACGTGTTCAGTCGAACATCACGGGATTGACATTTACGAAATCCTCCCGGACAAGGAGGCATATTTGAAAACTTTGCTTTCTAACGTCGGAATTGAAGGGTCAATTCCACTCAGCGAATTCAAAGGAGCAACGAAAGCAGGTTACAACATTCGAAACGAACAGTTCTTGGAAAACAGCTGTTTAATGACTGCAGTTCGAGAAGTACGCTCTTTCCAACTGACGCTCAACGAGAATCCAAAACTGACACAAGAATTCACCGACGCTGTCAAAGTACTTCCGGTCCTTAATCAAACAGATTCAGGAAACGTTGACATCTGGAAATCGTTTTTCGACGAATATGGAACCCACGTGGTGAGGTCAGTTTACGGTGGAGGCTCAATCGCAATTGAGTTGTCCAGTAACTCGGCCTGTAATATCAACAATTCCCTCACACTCTTTGAACTTATCCAATTTGCGGAAGATTTGACTGTTTTCACCGAAAACTCGACCAAGACGTTGCAAAGTGAGGGAATTCAACACAAACTAACATTCAAAGGCGGGAACAGTCAATTCCACACTGCCGATTTAACAAAGATGTCTTCCGGCGCAGCTTCTAAACTCCTCAGAGAATGGAAAAACTCACTCAGACTAAAACCTGCGATCCTGACAACAGAAATGAAGCTGTACCCAATTAGCTCCGTCGCACGTGCCGTAGGACGGAACTACTCCGAAGAAATCCAGAGGGCCACTTCCCAATTATTTAATTCCACACTCAAAGTGATTCACAAACAAGTGGAAGCACTACCAACTACTCGTGAAGACACTGCAGTTGCCAATGCAAACAACAAAGCTCTGATTGACTTGGTAAACACGATGGTTATGGAACTGAAGGCGGCAAACGAACGAAACGAGGTCAACATCAGGAGGTTCCAAGCGGAACAACAAGCAGCTGAAATAAAACGTGAAAAAGAAGCCCAAGAATTCAGACGATGGGAACTTGAATTAATGAAAAACCAAACGCGACAGAACAAATTGGAGAAGGCAGCGTCGGAAAAAGCGCGAAATGAAGCGATGGAAAAGTTCATGAAGTCGCAAGAACTGCTCCGTAAACAACAACAAGAAGCGCACGACCGGATGATTCGAGCGATGCAAGTAGCCGCTACAAAACCGCCACCTCCCGTTAAAGGGCCTTGTGTTTGTCTACGCTACGACACCCAGATTCTGCTCGCAAACGGTGAAACTAAACCCGTACAAGAACTGGAATTCGTTGATGTCCTTCTCGACGTGTACCTTCGACCAACGAAAGTACTCGGTGTGTCCAAAGAATTCCGTCTGGGTGCGACGTTTTACGGTTTCAATAAATCCTCGCCGTTCTTTACGAACGCGCACATGTTTGTCGGCCCAAAATCAAAGGACAAAGCTGGACAGAGGCCCTCATCGAACATGCAGATTTATTCGAAAGATACGGATCAACTCTTGTCAGAAAACCCACTTCTCAAGTTTCTAAACGTGATTGATATGGACGAGGCGGGAGATTTAAAATTGTACGTTTTTGATCCGGAAACGGGATCAGTGGATTCAAAATCGGTCAAAGTGTTTGAGGGATCGGTGACAAATTATTCAGAAGACGAGATGGTTTATTTTATTCAAGTCGACAGTCCGAGTGGAACTTATTTCGCGAACGGTTATGTTTGTCGACACGAAATTCCGCCCATTCAGATGTGGCCAAATACGATGGCCGTTATTTTTAAAATCTTTTCGCATCCAAATCTACCGGCATTAAATCAAGTTCCTTTCACTCCCAAGTCGGTCTCAATAATCGATGGAATTGTTGCAGAAATCGGAACAGTCGTTCGAGAAACTTTGATCAAGTTGCCAGAGTTTGAATCGAATGAACCGCTAATTGTTTTGAATTTGACTGTAGTTGACGAACTCTTGCATAGAATTTATAACCAGTTATCCTTTTCAGCATTCGCAGTTGGAACGTATGGGAAGGTGGCCAAAATGATGTCAAAATATTTGGACAACCCCGAAATGCCAATTGACGAAGAAAAATTAGGCAGTCTCCAGAATCTACTTGCACGCCTCATCCTTAAACAAATTGAAGCTGCTTACAACAAGCATTTCCTTTAATTTTTTTCATAGTCAGACTTACTTAGGAAATCGGTCATCATGTCAATTAAATTAGACTCAACTAAAATTATATTTAAGCATTACATTAATCGGTTGCAGAAGAGGAGAATGATTTGAAAGATGAAATAATAAATTTTAATTACAAATCCACCGCATAGTTACTTCATGCGGCTTTTATTAGCTTTTATATTTATTATGCAGAGCAATTTATTTGCAGCTTCTAATTTGAGTTTCGACTTTCGACAACTGGAAATTGTAGACTAGACAGTAATCCTCAGAAACGAAATTGAATATTGTCAATCGATCTCAAATGATATGGAATCCGAGTGTGGTTTTAGCAAGAAACCGATATGGTTAAATATGATAACATCTTGGTGTGGGAACAACGCAAAATTTGGCATGGTCATACACGAAAATCATTCTATTTATTCATGCCTTCTGACAAGGGACACGACCCATGACCCAGGTTCCAGACCTGGTTGCAGAATAATCTGTAATTTTATAACCGGATGTGTTTCTGATTAGACTGCATATAGAAATCCATCAGATTATGATAAATTCTCCCTATCCGAGCATTAATATGACACGAATAAGCTCTGAGTTACTCCGAAGATCGAGATAAACAAACTCTTAATAACACAAGTCAGGAATTATCGATACCAATTCAATAATTAATCTTCTAGGCTAGTTGGCAAGTGCTTGAAACTAGAATTAGAGCGACTTGGGTTATATATATCCCCGGTTGCTTATATTTTTGCTAATTTATGAAATTCCCTTTACTTGTTACAATTTCTTTGGTTTAAGTTCGACTATAGAATTGGACATAATATAATAAAATTTTACAATATTATATGAGCGATGAAGATATATAAAAATGCATGACTGAGTTGAAGGGAAGAGTTTAGTTTCAAGACGAATCTATTTTTAGACCATTTAAGTGTAAAATCTAACATGTAAGCATTTCATTGCAACGGATAGTATTTACGATTACGATACTCCCATTACATCAATTTAATTCATTAACTGTTTCATGGTATTCTCATTGTCGGTGAATAGATGCTCCGTCCATGAATTCAATTAATTTGACATATCTAGAATCGAATCGTTTCTTGGAATTGAAACTGAAATCCCTGGAATTGGATCCTCTTAAGATTACTCCGCTATTTTTGTCTTTAGTCAATGGATTGAGTCTGGAATTTAAGTTATCTCAAAATAAGCGAATCCAAATTCTTATTTTCAGAAGGCTGAGAAATTTCAAAATGAGATTGTGGTTTCCGATTCTTCTCTTAATTTTGCACCCCATTTCCATCATTCAGTCAGAGACCGAGCTAATTGTAAGAGGTATGATATAAACATTCTAACAAGGAAAGTTCAGTATATGGTTGGGGTACTCTGAGATTCTTGATAATGGTATCAGTAAATGTTGTTTCACATTTTACTTCATATCGTTTCACTATTTAATATGTGCGTTTGCAAAACTTTAGTCTCATTCACTTAATTGTTTGTAGTAAATGGGCCAGGGGTTCCTCCAAATGGGAAGAATATGACAATGATTGTGGCTGGAAGGGGTGGAACGGGAATCACAACCTCGGTAACAAACACCTTATATAAAACTGCTTACAGCATATTTAATACTCCAAGCTGTGAATCTCTACTTTTATGTTAGTCTAATATTTTTTTTACTGGAACTTAAAATCAAGTCAATTAGTCATTTAGTGTACTGAAATAGGTTAAAACCAATATCAAAAAAATACAGCCAACAATGATTTATAAGCTAGGTTTTACAAATGTTTGATAAAAAGAAATGCAAAAGTTAAAACGAGTATATCTACAAGATGGTAAAAACATTGCAAATTATCTAGATTCGCCGAATTGTTGGGCCCGGTTATAAAATCTTGGAGCCCGTCGGACCTTCTACTCCAATTACCGAGATTCTTGTTCCGATTCCCTGTGAACCCGGTTTCTTTAAAATCGTGGACGTGGACGGGCTAGTTCGTGGGAAATCGACTTACGACGACGACCTCACAATCGCAGCTTTGGAAACCTATTTAAGGGATCCTTCGGGAATGAATGGATCTCAACCCGATTTCTTCCTCCTCGTTTCCGACTTTAACGACTACAAACTCAATTCCCCCGAATATTCATTTCCAAAAACCCTGTCCAAAATCGCAGAGGTTCAAATCTCCCTATACAACAGTACGATTCCAAATACAGCTGTCTTGGTAACATCAGTAATGCGTACAGTTAGTAAAACTGACCCTTTCAGTCCTCAAAAAAGACTAGATGAATTTTCCGAATCTATTAAGAATTTCACAAAATTTAACGATCAGAAGATGGAGATATTTTTGGGTGAAAACTTTGGTTCCAACTACAATTTGCATGTTGAAGTTGGAAACACGGAATTGCCAAATGGGGACAGGTATCCCGAAAACATTTTAAATCGATTGATTGAAATTGCGTCTGAAGTTGGAGATTCAGATGCAGTTAGGATCATGACAAAGTTCCGAGACGCCAGAAGGCCCGCGTCAATTCAATCCCACACTTTCCGTCCCACCGACAAAATTGACGGACATCAACTGAATATTTTCAAAGATTCCCAGCTTCCGAAATTAGGTCGGGGTTATCATATGTTAAAGGAACTCGTACTTGACACAACGCCCTTCAAATATGTCAAGAGGGATTTTGATCAATTGGAATACTGTAAGCATATCCGGGCACGACGATTCGATACTCTCAACGAATATGTCAAACACCGACTGGACGTTAAATTTGGTATGACGTCCGTTCCCGAAAGGGCAGACGAGCATTTTGAAGGACGAGTAATGGCGGGAAATATCATCAGCGGTGTCACTGACACCGTCGAGATGGAAATTGTCGAAATTCCCACTTGGAAGCATTATGTCGAAAATGTCGACAGATCGCAGTTGTCGCCGGATTTCATTGACGCTTTTTCAGTCCTTCCCTCCTTCCATCCTCTGGACCCGAAGCCTGATTGCGAGGGAAGGAGGAAATGGCGGGACTTTTTTGAACGGTTCGGTACTCACTATGTGGAGTACTACGAAGCTGTTTTCGCGGAGGAACGTAAGATTTCGCAAGAGTCAAAATCATTCAATTTGACTCAAAATGAAGGGTTGGAGTGCGAGCTTTGTACTGATGACAAAATGGAGAACAAATTTGGCAAGTTCCCACCCACTTCTTGCAATGGGATTGATTTTTCGATAGACAACTTCAGAGGAGCTTACAAACCCTCCTTCGAATTTGGCAAAGTCGGGGACCTCCTTTCACCCAAAGAGGGCGCTAGTTTCCAGAATGCTCTCTTTCAACTCACCCTTAATAATTTGGCTTGCGATCATGGCTAATATCCACTCTTCTCAATTGGAATTGGAATTATCTTTATTTAAGTGTCTTTCCCAGTTCAGTTTTACAAGTAAGTCTGTTCTTCCACTAGTGACACTATGTCTTAAATTTAACTAAATGTTATTTCAATACACGTTAACAATCATGTTTTTAAATTCTTAAATTCTATTGGTAAACAAATTCTTCGTTACGCTTTGACCATCTCTTGAATTTTTTATATACTTCAGGAGATGTCTATACAAGAAATGACGTTTTATAGTCTCAAGTTTAAAGCTAATATATACATTTAACTGCATTTTAAAATATTTTTAGATATTAACTACTCTGAACAGAAGTTTATTCGAGAGTGAATTCTCAGAAATGTTTGCTTTTTCAGGATAAACTGTATTAGCTATAGAAATATCCTATTGAAAATAGAGATACATTAAGTGTTTTAATTTACTCACATCTTTTTGGCATTTGTGCTTGTTCGGATTTCATTTCAAAAATATTCGGATTGCCGATAGAGATTAGAAAGTTTGTGGGACTCTTCTACACAGATAAGCTTACTCGTTTGTAAGGGATTTTTGAAAAAAATAATAAATGACCATTATTTGGGTTTGATCAACGACTGCGATGATAACAAATCTTCTAGATTGGTAATCAAAAACCAGAGCGTAGAAATCATGCTTAAAAACAGGACACATTGGATCGTTTCTTTATTATCTCCCTTAATCATCAACATTAATATTTTCAGTTTCCGAGTATTCATTTATTACACATAAACTATTTCGAAAATCTGTGGACTCAATATTACACAACTACATTTACGATTGTCGGTTTTATTTTTTGTAACAATCTCACAAACAATGAACAAGTACAAAATTAAAGTAATTGCTCGTTGTAAGCCGCTTGAATATGTTTAAGAATAAGCCTTGCGAGTTGATTCTGGAGACTGCCTAATTTATCATCGTCAATTGGCATGTCGGGGTTGTCCAAATATTTTGACATTATTTTGGCCACCTTCCCATAAGTCCCTACTGCAAATGCTGAAAAGGATGGCTCGTTATAAATTCTATGCAAAAGTTGATCAACTACAGTCGAATTCAAAACAATTAGCGGTTCATTCGATTCAAACTCTGGTAACTTGGTCAAGGTTTCTCGAACGATTGTTCCGATTTCTGCTACAATTCCATCGATTATTGAGACAGACTTGGGAGTGAAAGGGACTTGATTTAATGCCGGTAGATTTGGATGCGAAAAGATTTGAAAAATAACTGCCATCGTATTTGGCCACATCTGAATGGGCGGGATTTCGTGTCGACAAACATAACCGTTCGCGAAATAAGTTCCACTCGGACTGTCAACTTGAATAAAGTAAACCATCTCGTCCTCTGAATAATTTGTCACCGATCCCTCAAACACTTTGACCGATTTTGAATCCACTGATTCCGTTTCGGTGTCGAAAGCGTACAATTCGAACTCTCCCGCCTCGTCCATGTCAATTACGTTTAAGAATTCAAGAAGTGGGTTTTCCGCCAACAGTTGGTCCGTATCTTTCGTATAAATCTGCACACTGGATGATGGAAATCGAAACGCCCCCTCTTTGCTGCGGGATTTAGGACCTACGAACATGTGAGCATTTGTAAAGAAATGCGAGGAATTATCGAAACCGTAGAAAACGGCATCGAGTTTGAATTCTTTTGAAACGCCGAGTACTTTTGTTGGCTTAAGGTCAACGTCGAGAATGATGTCACCGAAACGGAGATTTTGGACTGATTTAGTCTTGCCATTTGCCATAAGAATCTGCGTATCGAACCGCAGACACTTCTTACGATTATCTTCGTAGATATTTGTAGGCGGTTCTGTAGTGGCCACTTGCATCACTCCAATCACGCGGTCGTGCTCTTCTTGTTGTAGTTTACGAAGCAGTTCTTGCACCTTCAAGAACTTTTCCATCGCTTCATTTCGCGCTTTTTCCAAATTGTTCTGAATCGGTTGGATTTGCCATAATTCATGTTGCCATCGTCTGAGTCTGAATTCTTGGACTGCTTTCTTACGTTTTATTTCTGCTGCTCGTTGTTCTGCTTGGAAGTTCCTGAAGTAAATCAGAGCTTTGTTATTTGCATTGGCAGCTGCAGTGTCTTCACGAGTAGTTGGTAGTGCTTCCATTTGTTTGTGAATCACTTTGAGTGTGGAATTGAATAATTGGGAAGTGGCTCTCTGGATTTCTTCAGAGAAGTTCCGTCCTACGGCACGTGCGACGGAGCTAATTGGGTACAGCTTCATTTCGGTCGTCAGGATCGCAGGTTTTAGTCGAAGTGAGTTTTTCCATTCTCTAAGGAGTTTAGAAGCTGCGCCGAGAGACATTTTTGTTAAATCGGCAGTGTGGAATTGACTGTACCCGCCTTTGAATGTCAGTTTGTGTTGAATTCCCTCACTTTGCAACGTCTTGGTCGAGTTTTCCGTGAAAACAGTCAAATCTTCAGCAAATTGGATGAGTTCAAACAGTGCGAGGGAATTGTTGATATTGCAGGCCGAGTTACTGGACAATTCAATTGCGATTGAGCCTCCACCGTAAACTGACCTCACCACGTGTGTTCCATATTCGTCGAAAAATGACTTCCAGATGTCGACATTCGCTGAATCGGTTTGATTAAGGACCGGAAGTACTTTGACAGCGTCGGTGAATTCTTGTGTCAGTTTCGGATTCTCGTTGAGCGTCAGTTGGAAAGAGCGTACTTCTCGAACTGCAGTCATTAAACAGCTGTTGTCCAAGAACTGTTCGTTTCGAATGTTGTAACCAGCTTTCGTTGCTCCTTTGAATTCGCTGAGTGGAATTGACCCTTCGATTCCGACGTTTGAAAGCAAAATTTTCAAATATGCCGCTTTGTCAGGCAGGATTTCGTAAATGTCAATGCCGTGATGTTCGACGGAACACGTCATGGCTGAGGGGAAGAGGTAGCCAATGTCCGAATTTATCATCTCTCCTAACTTATAAGGGGACCTTTTGAGTTGTGAGTCTTTGAACACGTTGTAGCCATATCCCGTGATGACATTGTCTTTGTAAACTGGGGCGTTTAGATGCAGTCCATGTTGAAGGAGGTAAATCGTGGCTTCGTTCTTCTTTAACGTCGACAACAAACTCAGAATTCCGACGGTCGTTCTGGGAACTTGGTCCAAGTTGCTAATGTCTCTCGTATTTAAGGCCTTTTGAAGATAACTGAGGACGCCAGGAAACTTTCTCTTTGTCTCCGGATCCATCGTTCCGTAAGCTTTGGCGAGTTCCTGGGAAACAGTGTCAACGGGACTAAATACTGCGCTGCTTAGGATTCCGAGGTATTTCGTTACTTTGGTGTTGTTGTTCTTCACAAGTTCGTAAGTGGATGACGTGACTTTGAAATCGTCTGAATCTCTGAACGCTGTTCGAATGACAGCGTCTCCAATCGGATCGCTTCCTCCAGCTGTTAGGATTTGGATTTTGTCGAACAAGTTCTTGGGATAGTATTCACCATTCGGCAGTTTGTAGTAACCGTTGACCATTTGCAAATCTTCTTCGTCACCCTTGTTTTCAGCGACAGTGATGACGATGGGTTTTGGAAACTGACTGTACTCTTCGATGACAGTTTTGAATTGTTGTAGTCGTTTGGCAGGTCGTCGTGACAAGTCCTTCGTTACGGAGCAGAAATGAGAGAGGACAAAGATGACGTTCGAGTATTTGTCGTCAGTTATTTTTTGACGGATACTGTCGAATCCACGAAGCATTTTGACAAAAAAGGAAGCATCTCCTGCGAATCGGTTGTCGTTAAATTTGTGGAAGATGAGAATGACGTTGGGTTTCGTGTCGTGAAGTTCTTCGTGGGTTGACAAATAGTCGTCTAGGGTGGCGAGGAATTTGGAGTCTTGGTCCAATCCCCGAGTGTCTCTGAGTCCCGGTGTGTCGATCACTCGGAGTTCCGAGTTCTGGATCCCGAGTTCGTCGACGGGAACGGGGATTCGGAATTCGTGGATGTTGGACGTCGTCGATTCCAGGCCTCCAACTTTAGTCACGTTCGGATTGTCGAAAAGGAGATTGATCTGTCCAAAAATGAAATAGTCTCCATAATTTTATTTATAACTTATACATATGATCATAACTTCGTAAATTATACTTTAGTGTTAAATATGATTGTTTTAAACGATTCTTACGGCACTTGACTTTCCAGAACCCGTAGTTCCCATCAGAAGAATGTAAGCATTTCGTGAACTCCTCCCACTTTGGAGTGACATTCTTGCAGCCAACAGTCCGGGATGTCGTTCCAAGTCCCCGCGAATTAAGGCGCTCACGTTGTCAATGTTATTCGGAATGTCTAGCCAAACCGGATCTGCAAGACGTAACAGAAATTAAACTCTCGGAATACGTCATTTGGTTAGTTTGAAATCAAGAAATGATACATTCTCATTTAGTACAGTTTGTAATTTGTATAAAAGCACTTACAATAGTCTGGTCGTGGTGGTTTCTGTCTTGGCTTGAATGAGCCAGGTGTACAAATACATTCAAATGACTCCATCGATCCTTTCCATTTCTGAAATAAAATCAAACAATCTGTATGTGTGTTATGAGGAACAGAAAAACGGACACCAGAAAAGAAAACCTAAAGTATTTACGAATTCCAATGCTTAATTAGAGTTGCACGAAATTTGATTAGAGATTAGATACCTCGTGTGTGCCTTCAATATCCCTAGCTTCGCCCTCCCAATTCGTTTCTTCGTAGACGGTGAGTTTGCATCCGGTTCGTATTTTGAGTGCCTCAACTTGCCCCTTGAACATTTCGGGGAATTCGGGCTTCGCACCCTTAAGGTCAATGTAGTAAGGGTTACAGGTGTTGCAGCCGCCCTTTAGATACGCCCGTCCGCAACTAGTACTCCGCAATTCAACGTCACCGCATTTACAATTCTGCAAATAAATACATCAACATTTAAGCATCTCGTCCTGAAAACCTCCGTTTTTCTATCTTTAGTTACTTCGGGAACATCAATGTAATTTCTAAACATTAAGAACACCCAGAAAAAATGACAAACACAATTTCATGTGAACAAAATATGGATGCGACTGCATCAGATTAAGCCCAATCTTTTGTAGTTTCATGAAAAACGAAATCAACCATCCCTAGTGCATCCTGCGACTGCAAATAAAGAGTTTAGTTAGAATGAAGTTGCTGGATGTTGCACCCTCTGAAAGGGAAATCTGTCCCGCAGGTGTTAATAGGTTAATACTATATAGCTGATTATGATTTAACATGAAGAGCTTTTAAAATAAAGCTCCATCTCAATTTGGTGGATTTCTTGGTTTATATCATAAACATAATTAAGTACGAATATACAGAGATCATTCCATACTGCCACACTATTGAATGCGAACACTATAAGGGAGATGTTTGCAACTGATGGATTATCATCCAAAGCTCACAATGGAAGTACCCGAAGTGTCGGATCCAGAATCGTCTGCTTTACAGCTAAAAGTACTATTAATTTGAAGGATAAAAATATAAAAATGAGCTGCTATTATTGAGGTTTAGTACGTTTAAAAAATTCCCAAAGATTAATAAATGGAGGATTAGGGATAGTAAGTGAAGGGGGAGGAGGAAAAGGGATTAAAAGGTTAAAGGGCGAGGGAGATGCGGGAGAGAAAGGGAAAAACCCATTTTCACTCTGGCCTCACTCCCTTCTTGATTTTTCTCCATTCGAAAATGAATTTTGAATTATAATTTATAATTTGCATTTTACTTATTTTGCTCCATTTATTCTTACAAGCCAAGTCACCGAGTGTGAAATTCCAGAATCGTCTGTTCTTTTAAACTTAAAAGCACAACTAATAGGAAAAGCAAAACCGTTAAAGTTATCTGCCATAATTCATCCTCGAAATATTTAAAAAATTATGAAACAAAAAAACCACGAACATTGACATATTCAAACACATCCGTCATAAAACAACGAATTGTGGATCGATTTTCAAAATCTTTCCACTTTTGTGATTCTGAAGAGTTGCATATGAAATATGAATATTTGAATTTTACAAAAAAAAGATGTTTTTTTTTTGGAATTTTTAAAAATAATCTGAACTCTTGGATCCTTGCCTTGGGAGCAAAAGATTAAAATTTTTTCCAACTGTTTAGGTCTTTAAATGTTAATTACTTATGTGTTCTTTAAATTTTGTGATTCGGAGAACATAATCTTCAAAACCAGTTTTTGATACACTGCACTGTCCAATAACATTCTGAAACTAATCAAAGAGGTGTCAAAAGTCGAGAATCAACGAAAACCGAAAAAGAGAAAATAGTCTAGAAATGAGATGGAGAAAGGAGGGTGAGGCCAAGTGAGGGTTTTTTTCTTTCTCTTCCGCATCTCCTTTTAACCTTTTAATCCCTTTTCCTCCTCCCCCTTCACTAACTATCCCTAATCAGCTGCATTTACTAATCTTTGGGCATTTTTTAAACGTACTAAACCTCAATAATAGCAGCTCATTTTTATATTTTTATTCATCATATTAATTTTATTTTCAACTGTAAAGAAAAATCAGGCGAATATAAAAATTAGCTTTATTTCAAGTCTCTTGTGATGGGAGTCTCAGGTGGAATGCGAGAACCAAAAAGCTGCGCTTAGTCCACACTCTAAAATAGAAGAGGGGAACGGAGCATCCACATCTATTTTGCCTAAATTTTCGTATGATATGTATGATGCCTGGTTCTAATGAGTATTATAATTTGGAAATGTGTATTATTCAAAAATATATATGTTTAATGGGTTTAAAAAAAGGTTCAATGAAATTTCTGGACGGCCCTTTCGGTTAAATAGTACCAGCTTAGACCGTTTGCCGGAGAGCGAGAGCTTGTTTATAAATACCCATCAGTCACTTCTAGCTCCATATATTTCTGTGGTTATGTAAGTAAATAGATGAAATAGAAGTGCCGGCAGGGGCATACAAACTACAAAGGCACTGAGAATAATTTGTGTTTTGCCCCGCCATCTGTTTGTCACAGGTGTTTTTTTGACAGATAGAAGATTTATAACAACAACGTGGGCCATCCATGAATTTTACACGTCGCCTTTCACTTTTGACAATAAAATGTCAAAATCATTGAATATCCAATTATAATTGTAAAATCATCAAATCACAAATATTTTCTTTAATACCGACTCTCTAAAATTTATATTCGAATGTTATGCAGTACTCCAATCAGAGTGTGAATTAGAGTTTACCACGTTTTACCACGTAGAGCATTGAGTAAACCGATGTATTATCACTAAAATCCAGTTTTTACAAGCTCCATAAGGTGTTCGTGTGTAATAGTGGGGCGGGATGCAATGATCTGTATCTATTCTTTATATATGTCTATGGTTATATTATACCGGGATTATATTCTTTTTATAATTGAACTAAAATGTGACTAACATCTTTGCAAACGCAACTTGCAGACAAAACGCCGTCCATGTTTGGTGGCAACTTGTCGGAGTTGGTTTTAAAGTCCTGGCAAACTCCGTCAAAGTAAGTGGCGTTGCAGAGTGAAAGCGTGCATCCCTTCTGGACTCACAAGATTTCAAAGTTAAATTTCATTTTATTTTAAGCCCTCACATCGTTGAAGCAGGTTTATTGAATGAGGACAACTTTTGAAATCATATTTGACAATAATTTTTACTTTTCATTAAAAAATATGAATATTGATAGACATCCTCAACAAACTACACTGTTAGAATTTTTAATCTGGACGGTACAGTTAAATTAAACCAACAATTTTGCAATTACCTACATTTAAATCCTGGGGCAAGTTTAATTAAACTGTTTGAATTAAGGGACTTATTCCGACGCATTTAGTATTTATACAAAACTGATTGTTATTCATGTAAAAAATGTTGACTTACATCTGTACAACCGCAACTTGCAGACAAAACGCCGTCCATGTTTGGTGGCAACTTATCGGATTCGGTTTTAAAGTCCTGGCAAACTCCGTCAAAGTAAGTGGCGTTGCAGAGTGAAAGCGTGCATCCCTTCTGGACTTGAAAAGAGCGCGTGAGGTTCCACACGGAATCGATGGTCACGTACTCCTCTTCGAAATTCGAAACTCGGCTCCCGTCATTCAGAACAAAACTGTCCGACGAGGAACCTCCGAACCCTTCGTCCACAAACAACTTACCACATTCCCCCTTCACTTTACCATCCACCGCATTTAAATTCAACAAAAATAATAAAAACGAAATGAGGAACACCGAATCCCGATTTGAAAACAGCATCTTGACTGACTTAGGCAATCAACACAAGTTAACTAACCAACCATTCGGTTGAAATAGCAGAGTTGAGTTGATTTAAATAAATTAAAATGACTTGAATGTTGGATGATAGGACAGAGGCTACATTATGCGGAAAGATCACTTATGGGAACGATTCATATTGATGTACGTTTGTCCGGCGGTTGAAGGCACTTCGAAGTCATTTTATTTGCAAACTAAACTTGCTACGATTATTAATAATAGTGCTCACTTTAGTATATATACTAGACAAAGCGTATACCAATTGTGCATGCGTTAACGTGTGTTAACGGCAATAAATGGATAAAGAATGGTACTATTTAAATTTATATTATGTAAGAAATCTGACGACATCATCGACACTTTGTTACACCTCCTTTGTACTCTAAAATGGGCGTATAGTTACAGAAGTAAGAGTATTAAAGAAAATGTGAAGGATTTTAACCTCTGACCCAACTCAACCAAAATCTGTGACGAATTCATCGAAACATAAATTATCACTTTGCATCATTTCGTCGTAAATCACGAATCATGACCTTTTTGAGACCCCGATCATGGATATTATTACTTTTCTCTGAATATTTAATATGTACACCACAATTTTTTCAAAGAAATAAAATGAACTTCAATTTGTTCCTTTTAGAAAGAGTCATAAAAAATCTTTTTCGAACGATTAGATAAAAGGATGTAAAATGAAATGTTCAAAATATGAGTCGAAACATTGAATATGGTCTCTAGTTTTTAGATTTTTATTGTTAATGAGTTAGATAATTTCATAAACTTATAAAGTTACAAGGAATATGTAGTTGGCAATGATAACACGAGGGAAATGTACATTTAATTTTTTTAAATTGTGCATTTCGATTTTTCGATAATCAATGTGATTAGAGGTGACTACATTTCATTATCGCAGAATTCTTTTTTTTAAACTGTTCGTCTCGTCCCGTTCTAAATAATCAAAACTAGTCCCGATATAAAAGCAACAATTCCACGGAGTCTTTTTGGCAATTTGTAAGTTTTTGGAGAATCTTATTTTAATTATTACGGTATTTTGACTTGCACCTAATTAACTAATATGCAAAGAGTCATTCCGAGTAATAAAATGAGATTGTCTAATATCTGGAAATAGGGTTAAATGTTAAGCCATAAAAGTTTAAGACACACAGAGTTCCGAGTAAGAGATAATGCCATGGATTTTGCAACAACCATCCCAACTAACGGGTTCCACAAGGTATGGAAATAAATAAATACTTAGCGAATGTTATATTGACCACTCATCGATTTTATTAATTTTACATGCAGTATAATTGTAGCTCACAATCAGTTACATTAGTATTTTATTTTAACATTTCAACGGAAAGTTTCAGCGCAATAATACTATTGACTATGAAATAAATTAGGAGGATGGTGAAATATGTCCCTAAAATCGGGATGAATTAGAATGTTTCTGATCTGGTGACCTTAATTATAAGAACTTTTAATGTTTAATATTGAATTGTGAGTGTGGATAGTGGGCCAAATTAGATAGGTATGCATCCATGCATCATAACCGCCCCGCCTCGTCACAACCGTTTCCATTTCCCACAACGTTTTAAGGCAATTTCCAATGGTTAAGGATATTGAAATTCGTCTTTTAAAAGTCGGGTCATAGTTCCACAGCGAATATTTTCTCATATTTGCATAGTTTTGCTATCCCTGATTACATTTAACGATTGTATTTATTCCATTTCCCAAAGTCGCAATTGACTTATCCAGTTTAAAAATGACACGACTTACAATTTGTTGATATTTTACTTCAAATTCTATGAAAGGATGAAATGATAACCTTCTTGGAGACTCAGACTACTAGGAACTATAAACCATGGTCGTGTGCATTGAATCGAGTGGATTTTAATTGAATTATTTTGATCCTTGACCTTCTCCAACAAGTTCAACGAAGAGGATGGTTAACAAGGGACATCACCCAAACGTCAGAGCCCAAATCTTCTGATTTTTTTACAGCTGAAAATATAGGTTTTGGTGACAACGAAAATCGAAAAATTAGCTGCCCTAATTGATTTAAGGTATGTTAAAAAATTGTTACACAATGGGCCTGCAAATAAATATATGAAACATCGCTAATGCAATACACCAAAAAATCAAGAAAAAAATTAGAAAAACGAAAATCATAATATATTGATCTAGTTTCTAGGGATTTTTGAGAAATCAGTGTGGGAAGATTGCGAATAACGGCAGAAAACGGGTTTTTAGGAGTGAGCGCAAGAGAACGAGCGAGAAAAGTCGACTTTTTCTCTCCTTCCTATAGTAAATGCCCGTCTGATTCTAGTGAATTCGCTCGTTCAAACGCAATGTTAAAGGCAAGTTCCCACCCACTTCTTGCAATGGGATTGATTTTTCGATAGACAACTTCAGAGGAGCTTACAAGCCCTCCTTCAAATTTGACAAAGTCGGGGACCTTCTTTCACCCAAAGAGGGCGCTAGTTTCCTCTATGCTCTCTTTCAACTCACCCTTAATAATTTGGCTTGCGATCATGGCAAACACCTATGAGGGGTGAACAGTCGCATAACATCGTAAAAAACACATACTGAATTCTCACACATCCTGAAATTACACAACCCAATTCCACACACATCCTGAAAAATCACACACATCCTGAAATTACGCATCCCAAAATCCCTATTCCGCACACATCCTGAAAAATCACACATAAAAAATATTGCGTACTAAAATTCCACTTTGCAACTTTTTACACATCCTAATTTTTAAACAGCATAGAAATAAAATTTCTATGCCTGAATAATTTTACAAATCCTGAGTTCCACACATCCTGAATTCCCCACATCCTGAATTCCGCACACATCCTAAATTCTGCACACATCCTAAATTCTGCACACATACATCCTGAACTTTTCAAATATCTCTAATTATAGTCATTATGTATAGTATGTGTGTCTGTCGGTCCTTTATTTAGGACCTTCAGATGGAGGTCAAGTTTGTTGGTGGACCATGTAGATCAAAGGTCAAGTGAGTACGGTCAGTCAGAGGTCAACATCTTCTCAAATAGTAACCTGCCCCCCCCCCCCCCCCCCACGCCACCCCCCCCCCCCCCGGTGTGATACATAGATGGAAAGTTATTGTCAAGGGCTATTCAATTACGTATATGATTTGAGGATACAGGATACAGTCACCCCCTCCCTTGAGGTCAAAAGTTCAAATTACAAATTGAGGGGGATCACCCCTTAATAAAACGTCCCACGAATGTAGTGGTATATCGCAGATATGCCGTTTTTCTAACTTTTTAAATGTCAAAAATGATTTTAAGCACAGTTTGAAAACAGTTTCGAAATCCTTAGTATACATAAAATATCAAAACTATTCAATTGCCCCAACCATAGAGCAAAATTAAGTCATGACATATTACACATCTGTCTATCTATCAGGTTACTATTTGAGAAGATGTTGACCTCTGACTGACCTTACTCACTTGACCTTTGACCTACATGGTCCACCAACGAACTTGACCTCCATCTGAAGGTCCTAAATAAAGGACCGACAGACGGACATCAAGTCATTGAGATGTATCTGCGATACATAATGAGAGATATTTGAAAAGTTCAGGATGTATGTGTGCAGAATTTAGGATGTGTGCAGAATTCAGGATGTGTGGAATTCAGGATGTCTAAAATTGTTCAGGCATAGAAATTTTATTTCTATGCTGTGTAAAAATTAGGATGTGTAAAAAGTTGCTAAGTGGAATTTTAGTACGCAATATTTTTTATGTGTGATTTTTCAGGATGTGTGAGGAATTGGGATTTTAACTTTATTATTAAACTCCTACATAAATTCTGTAACAGACTACTGTCTGACAATCTGGGGTCCCTCGAGACTCCCAGATTTTCAATCCATTCAAAACAAGGTCAGTGAACTTCTGGCCTTATTTTTTCACCCTCAAATTGCAAAGTTTCACTCCCGAAGATTTTGGAAAGGTCAAGATGATCAAAAGAAATCACAAACTGAATGTAGGAAACTACACTCAAAAATCGATTACTACAACTTACTCGAAAGATGTAATCAGTTTACAATAACTGAAAGATTAATGTTGTATAGTCTACAAAACACTTACAGATACAAAAAATATTCTACTTCTCCAAATGCCATTCCTGCTATAGTTGACATATTTAAGTCCCAGCCTAATACTTGTAACCGTGTCACGAGACAGGGAGATAACTGTACACTAATAGAACATAACACCGTGCTATTTAGTCACTCGGTACAATATTATTCCACACTGTTATGGAACCGTTTCCCCCCAGTCATAAAGACTTGTGACCCTCAAAAGGTTAACTTTCGATCTGCTACGATTGAATGGATCATAAACGATCAAAGAAATCAAATGTATACCACGTAAGCAAATTCTATTAGTATTTAGTATGTACTGCTCAAATCTAATTTTAATTTAATTTAATTGTTTTTCTCTCATTATCACTACCCTATTCTTAAGTCACATCTACGTAATTTTAGCTATTTATATTTGTGCGACCTGGGGGAGACCAGACTTACTTTGTTTGACCGGATGTATCGCAAGAAAAATAAAGGCTACAAGAACAAGAACAAGAACAAGGATGCGTAATTTCAGGATGTGTGGGATTTTTCAGGATGTGTGTGAAATTGGGATGTGTAATTTCATTATGTGTGTGATTTTTCAGGATGTGTGTGGAATTGGGTTGTGTAATTTCAGGATGTGTGAGAATTCTGTATGTGTTTTTTACGATGTTATGCGACTGTTCACACCTCATAAACACCCACTCTTCTCAATTGACCATCTCTTGAATTTTTTATATACTTCAGGAGATGTCTATACAAGAAATGATTTTTTTTATGAAAACATTATAAAAGGCTTTATCTGTATTTTAGTTTCAATTGACATTAGAAAATGCTTTGACACGATAGTAAGGTACTTATTACAAAGTAAATTAGTATGGTATAATGTAATGGGAAATCTACTAAAATCATATCTCCAGGACCGTAAACAATATGTCAACTTAAAGAAAACATCCTCACCGTCCAACTCCTCACATTCAACCACCACCACGGGTATTCCACAAGGGGCCAGCCTTTCCAGTCTACTCTTCATAATCCTAATTAATGATCTACCCGATCATATTAAAAATTCCCTTACAATCATGTTTGCTGATGATACACAACTATTGATTGCGGGACCACCAGCAGCAATCATGTTACTCAAAATGAAACTCGAATCCGACCTTATAATTGTAAATAACTGGATGAACAATAATGGGCTAGAACTAAATGGAAATAAGACCCTAAGCATGTTAATTGGGCACCCAAATGTTGTATCTAAAATACATGAACAGAATATTGTCATAAAAATGAATAACGTAGATACTAAAACTGTCGATTCAATTAAAATACTAGGAATAACTATCGATAGCAAACTTGAATGGACTACTCAAACGAAAAACGTTAGTCAAAAATGTAACAGCATTCTCTCAAAAATCTACCCACTAAGAAATATTCTCTCTGTTAATAACAAAACCACTCTTATCACAGCCTATATTTTGCCAATACTAAGCTACGCATCAGCAGTATGGTTAAACACGTCAAGTACTAACTATAAAATATTCAACAAAATTCTGAAAAGATCAGTAAGATTCATCTACCGTAAACGCTTTTATGATAATGTTGATAATGAAATCTCTGTAAACTTAAAATGGCTAAATGCCAAATTTAGATATAAATTTGAGGTACTTAAATTAGCATACGCACTTACAAACAACTTACATCCAGAATACTACTCCGATTATCTAAATTTTGAGAGTTTCTCAGAACGGATAACCCGTAATGCTACTTACAATTACAACACAACTCTTAACGATATTTCATTCAGAAATAAAGCCACTAAAATGTGGCTTGATCTACCTGAAGTCCTTAAAACAAACAATATCTCCTACAAACAATTCAAAATAAAACTTAAAGATTACCTTATCTCTTGTCAAATTAGAGAGATCACTACCACAGATAACATGTATCAAACCTGTATAGATAATGCGATTGCCATGTATCTTTAACTATTTCAATTTATAATTACTTTTAAGTCACATATATACTGTAATTTTAATTTATTTTTTAATTTATTTTTTAATCTAACTTATATTCTCCAACCTAATTACTATTATACTCTTACATTTATGTCAAATTCAACAATCCTTGTGATATAACGACCACCATGTACACATACAGTGGGCATCACATTGTAACAACCAAATAAATAAATAAATAAATAAATAAATAAATGGTCCCAAGTTTCGAGCTAATATACACATTTAACTGCATTTTAAAATATTTTAAGATATTAACTACTCTGAACAGAAGTTTATTAGAGAGTGAATTCTCAGAAATGTATGTTTGCTTTTTCAGGATAAACTGTATTAGCTATAGAAATATCCTATTGAAAATAGAGATACATTAAGTGTTTTAATCTACTCACTTCTTTTTGGCATTTGTTCTTTCTCAAACAGATAAGCTTACTCGTTTGTAGGGGATTTTTGAAAAAAATAATAAATGACCATTATTTGGGCTTGATCAACGACTGCGATGACAACAAATCTTCTAGATTGGTAACCAAAAACCAGAGCGTAGAAATCATGCTTAAAAACGGGACACATTGGATCGTTTCTTTATTATCTTCTTTAATCATAAACATTAATCTTTTCAGTTTCCGAGTATTCATTTATTACGCATAAGCTATTTCGAAAATCTGCGGACTCAATATTACACAACTTAATTTACGAATGTCGGTTTAATTTATATAAGGTATCTCAGAAACAATAAACAAGTACAAAATTAAAACAATTGCTTGTTGAAAGCAGCTTGAATCTGTTTGAGGATGAGGCGTGCAAGTAGATTCTGGAGACTGACTAATTTATCATCTTCAATTGGCATTTCGGGGTTGTCCAAATATTTTGACATTATTTTTGCCACCTTCCCATAAGTCCCTACTGCAAATGCTGAAAATGAAGGCTGGTTATAAATTTTATGCAAAAGTTGATCAACTACTGTCGAATTCAAAACAATTAGCGGTTCATTCGATTCAAACTCTGACAACTTGGTCAAGGTTTCTCGAACGATTGTTCCGATTTCGGCAACGACTCCATCGATTATTGAGACAGACTTGGGAGTGAAAGGGACTTGATTTAATGCCGGGAGATTGGGATGCGAAAAGATTTGAAAAATAACTGCCATCGTATTGGGCCACATCTGAATAGGCGGGATTTCGTGTCGACAAACATAACCGTTTGCGAAATAAGTTCCACTCGGACTGTCAACTTGAATAAAGTAAACCATCTCGTCGTCTGAATAATTTGTCACCGATCCCTCAAATGCTTTGACCGGTTTCGAATCCACTGATTGTGTTTCGGTGTCGAAAGCGTACAATTCGAACTCTCCCGCCTCGTCCATGTCAATTACGTTTAAGAACTCAAGAAGTGGGTTTTCCACCAAAAGTTGGTCCGTATCTTTCGTATAAATCTGCATATTGGATGATGGAAATGTAGAGGCCCCCTCTTTGCCGCGGGATTTAGGGCCTACAAACATGTGAGCATTTGTAAAGAAATGCGAGGAATTATCGAAACCGTAGAAAACGGCATCGAGTTTGAATTCTTTTGAAACGCCGAGTACTTTTGTTGGCTTAAGGTCAACGTCGAGAATGATGTCACCGAAGCGGAGATCTTGTACTGATTTCGTATTGCCATTTGCCATAAGAATCTGTGTATCGAAGCGCAGACATTTCTTAGGTTTATCTCTGTAGATGATTTGGGGCGGTTTTGTAGCGGCTACTTGCATCGCTCGAATCATCCGGTCGTGCGCTTCTTGTTGTTGTTTTCGGAGCAGTTCTTGCGACTTCATGAACTTTTCCATCGCTTCATTTCGCGCTTTTTCCGACGCGGCCATTTCCAAATTGTTCTGAATCGTTTGGTTTTGCCTTAATTCAAGTTCCCATCGCCTGAATTCTTGGGCTTCTTTCTCACGTCTTATTTCAGCTGCTTGTTGTTCTGCTTGGAACTTCCTGATGTTAACCTCGTTTCGTTCGTTTGCCGCCTTCAGTTCCATAACCATCGTGTTTACCAAGTCAATCAGAGCTTTGTTGTTTGCATTGGCAGCTGCAGTGTCTTCACGAGTAGTCGGTAGTGCTTCAACTTGTTTGTGAATCACTTTGAGTGTGGAATTGAATAATTGGGAAGTGGCTCTCTGGATTTCTTCAGAGAAGTTCCGTCCCACGGCACGTGCGACGGAGCTAATTGGGTAGAGCTTCATTTCTGTCGTCAGGATCGCAGGTTTTAGTCTGAGTGAGTTTTTCCATTCTCTAAGGAGTTTTGAAGCTGCGCCGAGAGACATCTTTGTTAAATCGGCAGTGTGGAATTGACTGTTCCCGCCTTTGAATGTCAGTTTGTGTTGAATTCCCTCACTTTGCAACGTTTTGGTCGAGTTTTCGGTAAAAACTGTCAAATCTTCAGCAAATTGGATAAGTTCAAAGAGTGCGAGGGAATTGTTGATATTACAGGCCGAGTTACTGGACAACTCAATTGCGATTGAGCCTCCACCGTAAACTGACCTCACCACGTGGGTTCCATATTCATCGAAAAACGACTTCCAGATGTCGACATTCGCTGAATCGGTTTGATTAAGGACTGGAAGTACTTTGACAGCGTCGGTGAATTCTTGTGTCAGTTTCGGGTTCTCGTTGAGTGTCAGTTGGAAAGAGCGTACTTCTCGAACTGCAGTCATTAAACAGCTGCTGTCCAAGAACTGTTCGTTTCGAATGTTGTAACCAGCTTTCGTTGCTCCTTTGAATTCGCTGAGAGGAATTGACCCTTCGATTCCGACGTTTGAAAGCAAAGTTTTCAAATATGCCGCTTTGTCAGGCAGGATTTCGTAAATGTCAATCCCGTGATGTTCGACGGAACACGTCATGGCTGAGGGGAAGAGGTAGCCAATGTCCGAATTTATCATCTCTCCTAACTTATAAGGGGACCTTTTGAGTTGTGAGTCTTTGAACACGTTGTAGCCATATCCCGTGATGACGTTGTCTTCGTAAACTGGCGCGTTTAGATGCAGTCCATGTTGAAGGAGGTAAATCGTGGCTTCGTTCTTCTTTAACGTCGACAACAAAGTTAGAATTCCGACGGTCGTTCTTGGAACTTGGTCCAAATTGCTAATGTCTCTCGTATTTAAGGCCTTTTGAAGATAACTGAGGACGCCAGGAAACTTCCTCTTTGTCTCCGGATCCATCGTCTCGTAAGCTTTGGCGAGTTCCTGGGAAACTTCAGTGTCAACGGGACTAAATACTGCGCTGCTCAGGATTCCGAGATATTTCGTTACTTTGGTGTTGTTGTTCTTGACGAGTTCGTATATGGATGACGTGACCTTAAAATCGTCTGAATCTCTGAACGCTGTTCGAATGACAGCGTCTCCAATCGGATCGCTTCCTCCTGCTGTTAGGATTTGGATTTTGTCGAACAGGTTCTTGGGATAGTATTCACCATTCGGCAGTTTGTAATAACCGTTGACCATTTGCAAATCTTCTTCGTCACCCTTGTTTTCAGCGACAGTGATGACGATGGGTTTTGGAAACTGACTGTACTCTTCAATGACCGTCTTGAATTGTTGTAGTCGTTTGGCAGGTCGTCGTGACAAGTCCTTCGTTACGGAGCAGAAATGAGAGAGGACAAAGATGACGTTCGAGTATTTGTCGTCTGTTATTTTTTGTCGGAAACTGTCGAATCCACGGAGCATTTTGACAAAGAAGGAAGCATCTCCTGCGAATCGGTTGTCGTTAAATTTGTGGAAGATGAGAATGACGTTGGGTTTCGTGTCGTGAAGTTCTTCGTGGGTTGACAAATAGTCGTCTAGGGTGGCGAGGAATTTGGAGTCTTGGTCCAATCCCCGAGTGTCTCCGAGTCCCGGTGTGTCGATCACTCGGAGTTCCGAGTTCTGAATCCCGAGTTCGTCGACGGGAACGGGGATTCGGAATTCGTGGATGTTGGATGTCGTCGATTCCAGGCCTCCGACTTTCGTCACGTTCGGATTGTCGAAAAGGAGATTGATCTTTCGAAAAATTAAATATTGGCCATCTTTTTAATTCTGACTTATTATCGTATCTTTGTAAATTATAATGGTTAAATATGATTGTTTTTAACGATTCTTACGGCACTTGACTTTCCAGAACCCGTAGTTCCCATCAGAAGAATGTAGGCATTTCGTGAACTCCTCCCACTTTTGAGTGACATTCTTGCAGCCAACAGTCCGGGATGTCGTTCCAAGTCTCCGCGAATTAAGGCGCTCACGTTGTCAATGTTATTCGGAATGTCGAGCCAAACCGGATCTGCAAAACGTAACCGAAATTAAACTCTCTGACTCCGTCATTTGGTTAGTTTGAAATCAAGATGTTATACACTCGCTTTTTAGTACAGTTTGTAATTTGTATAAAAGCACTTACAATCGTCTGGCCGTGGTGGTTTCTGTCTTGGCTTGAATGAGCCAGGTGTACAAATACATTCAAAAGACTCCATCGGTTCTTTCCATTCCTGAAATAAAATCAAACAATCTGTATGTGTGTTATGAGGAACAGAAAAACGGACACCTGAAACGAAAACCTAAAGTATTTACTAATTAAAATGCTTAAAAGAATTGCACGAAGTGTAATTAGAGATTAGATACCTCGTGTGTGCCTTCAATATCCCTAGCTTCGCCCTCCCAATTCGTTTCTTCGTAGACGATGAGTTTGCATCCGGTTCGTATTTTGAGTGCCTCAACTTGCCCCTTGAACATTTCGGGGAATTCGGGCTTCGCACCCTTAAGGTCAATGTAGTAAGGGTTGCAGGTGTTGCAGCCGCCCTTTAGATACGCCCGTCCACAACTCGTACTCCGCAATTCAACATCATCGCATTTACAGTTCTGCCAATAAATTTATCAACATAATACGATTATACCACCCTGTAATGAAAACCTCGGATTTTTTACATCCATGTAACTTCTAAGCATTAAACACCCATAAATAACAAACACAATTTCATGTGAACAAAATATGCATGCTATTTCATCAAATTAAGCCCAATCTTTTGTAGTTTCATGAAAAATCAACCATTCTTACAATGGACACTATTTGGGTGTCAAACGAGTTAAGGGCTGTAATTTTGCAAATAGGCTAATTCGACCATGCTGATTACGAAAATCATAATTTTAGCTCTGTCAATTGTGGTGTAGTAGGTCAAAAGTAGGCCGGAATGTCAAAAATGGGGCGTGAGTTTGGACTTTCCTATAGTATTTTCCCGTTCCCTTTTCGTGAAAATGCTAATACCAGAGCAAGGTTAATTTCCTGGTCCTTCCAATGTTAGTGCCCTATCTTTTGAGCGGTTCCGCGAGAAAAAGTGGAAAACTCGACTTTCTCCTCCATCCCCCTTTCTCGCCACTGCTAACGTTTAGCTGAAACCGCGCGGTCCCTGACTTTCCCACCTACTTTTGACCCACTAGACCTAAATTGGCAGAGCTAAAATTATGATTTTCGTAATCAGCATGGTCGAATTAGTCTATTTACAAAATTACACACCTTAACTCGTTTGGCACCCAAATAGTGTTCATAGTTAGCATATTTAATCTGGACGGTAGAGTTAAATGAAACCAGAAATTCGTGAAAACTGTATACAAGTATCTACATTTAAATCCTGGGGCAAGTTTAATTAAACTCTTTGAAAGGGACTTATTGCGACGCGTTTAGAAGTTATACAAAACTGATCGTTATTCATGTCAAAAAAATTTTGACTTACATCTGTGCAACCGCAACTTGCAGACAAAACGCCGTCCATGTTTGGTGGCAACTTGTCGGAGTTGGTTTTAAAGTCCTGACAAACTCCGTCAAAGTAAGTGGCGTTGCAGAGTGAAAGCGTGCATCCCTTCTGGACTTGAAAAGAGCGCGTGAGGTTCCACACGGAATCGATGGTCACGTACTCCTCTTCGAAATTCGAAACTCGGCTCCCGTCATTCAGAACAAAACTGTCCGACGAGGAACCTCCGAACCCTTCGTCCACAAACAACTTACCGCATTCGCCCTTTACTTTACCTTCCACCACATTTAAATTTAATAGGAACAAGGAGAAAAAAGAAATAAGGAAAAACGAATCCCGATTTGAAAACAGCATCTTGACTGACTTGGGCAATCAACACAAGCTAACTAACCAACCATTTGGTTGAAATAGCGGAGTTGAGTTGATTTCAATGAATTAAAATGACTTTAATATTGGATGATGTGACGGAGACTACGTTATGCGGAAAGATCTTTTATGGGAACGATTAAGATTGAGGTCCGTTTGTCCGGCGAGTGGAGACACTTTGACCTCATTTTATTTGGAAACTAAACTTGTTACAATTATTAATAATAGTTCTCACTTACAATGGACATTATTTAAGTGACAAACGAGTTAAGGGTTGTAATATATGCAAATAGACTAATTCGACCATGCTGATTACGAAAATCATAATTTCAGCTCTGCGAATTTACTCCTTGGGGGTCAAAAGTAGGCGGGAAGGTAAAAAAACGGGCGTGAGTTTAGACTTTCCTATAGTATTCTCCCGTTCCCTTTTCGTGAAAATGCTAATACCACCGCAATGTTATTTTCCCGATCCCTCCGATGTTAGCGCCCTATCTTCTGATCGGTTTCGCGAGAAAAAGGGAGAAAAAGTGGAAAACTCGACTTTCTCCTCCTTCCCCCCATCTCACCACTGCCAACTTTTAGCTGAAACTGCGCGGTCTCTGACCTTCCTACCTACTTTTGACCCCCAAGGAGTAAAATCGCAGAGCTAAAATTATGATTTTCGTAATCAGCATGGTCGAATTAGTCTATTTGCATATATTACAACCCTTAACTCGTTTGTCACCTAAATAGTGTTCATTGTTAGTATATATATACTAGACAAAGCGTATACCAATTGTGCATGAGTTAACGTGTTTTGCGGGGCAGATGGTTACAATAAATGGATCAAGATTGGTAATATTTAGATTTATATTAAAATTTGTAAGAAATCGAACGACATCGTGTATCACTTTGTTACCACCCTTTGCTTGTACTCTGGCTTAAAATGGGCGTATAGTTATAGAAGTAAGAGTATTTTGCTTTGGATTTTAACCTCTGACTCTGACCCAACTCAACCAAAATCTGTAGCGAATTCATCGAAACATCAATTATAACATTTCATCATTTCATCGTAAATCGCGAATCATGACCTTTTTGAGACCCCAATCATGAATATTATTACTTTTCTCTGAACGAATCATTGGAATATTGAATACATCCTTCACAATTATTTCAAAGAAATCAAATGAACTTCAATTTGTTACTTTTAGAAAAAGTCATAAAAAATCTGTTTCAAACGATTAGATAAAAGGATGTAAAATGAAATGTTGAACATACAAGTCGAAACATTGAAAGTGGTCTTACAAGGGAACCTTTTCAGATGTAAAACCCTGATACTTTTTTTAACCTGTCTCTTTCGAAAGAGGAAGTAAAATAATGAAACTCTAACATTGGAACCATCGGTGAATCCTCTTTCGAATGAGACGTGTTAAAAAAATATCGGGGGTTTACATCTGGAAATGTTCCCTTGTTAGTTTTTAGATTTTTATTGTTAAAGAGAGTTAGATGAATTCATAAACTTTTAAAGTTCCTAGGAATATTTGCAATGATAACACAAGGAAAATGTATATTGCATTTTTTAAATTGTGTATTTCGATTTTTCGACAATCAATGTGATTAGAGCCATTAGAGGTAACCACATTTCATTGTTGCAGTATTTTTTTCTTAAACTGTTCGTCTCGTCTCGTTCTAAACAATCAAAACTAGCCCCGATTTAGAAGACAATTCCACGGAGTCTTTTTGCCAATTTGTAAGTTTTGTGGAATCTTATTTTAATTATTACGTTATTTTGACTTGCACCTAGTAAAGTAATATTCAAAGAGTCATTCCGAGTAATAAAATGCGATTGTCTAATTTCTGGAAATAGGGTTAAATGTTAAGCCATAAAAGTTTAAGAGACACAGAGTTCCGAGTAAGAGATAAGGCCATGGATTTTGCAACAACCATCCCAACTAACGGGTTCCACAATGTATGGAAATAAATAAATTCTTAGCCCCTGCTATATTGACCTTTCAATGACTTTATTAATTTAGGGATTATTGCTGTATAATTGGAGCTCATTGTCAGTTCCATAAGTATTTTATTTTAACATTTCAACGGGAACTTTTAACGGAATACTACTATGACATAAATACGGGAATGGTGAAATATGTCCTTAAAATCGGGATTAATTAGCATGTTTCTAATCTGGTGACCTTTAAAGGGACTTTTAATGTTTAATATTAAACTGGGAGTGTGTATGGCAGGTCAAATGCAGAGAAAACCGCCCCACCCTAACCGCCGTCCCGTCATAACCACCGGCCCGTCATAACCGCCCCGCTTTGTCATAACCGTTTCCGTTTCCATTTTCCACAACGTTTTAAGGCATTTTCCAATTCATCTTTTAAAAGTCGGGTCAGAGATCCACAGCGAATATTTTCCCAGATTTGCATAGTTTTGCTATCCTTGATTACATTTAACGATTGTATTTATTCCATTTCCCAAAGTCGCAATAGAGTTATCCAGTTTAAAAATGACACGACTTACAATTTAATGATATTTAAGTTCAAATTCTATGAAACGATGAAATGATAACCTTCTTGGAGACTACTAGGAATTATAAACCATGGTAGTGTGCATTGAATCGAGTGGATTTTAATTGAATCAGTTTGACCCTTGACCTTCTCCAGCAAGTTCAACGAAAAGGATGATTAAGTAAGATATACAATTCCCTGAAAGTTTGCAAGGGATTGGTTGTATATTGGTAAGGCTGACAAGGGACGTAATGGAGAGATAACACTCGGATTGACTTGATTTTTTTTGCGACATAGCTTTGGACTATGTAGATGATGTAACTGAAAAAAATCGGTGCCCAAATTGAGGTTTAACATTCTAAAAAATTCACAGGGTTTAAAAATCAACGAAAACTGCTATTTTCAAACGCTCGCCAAACGATGAGTTTTGGACGGATTTTGAAAATCTTTGAAGTTTTACAAGCGTACAGAGTTGATTTTAGAGGAAATATAAAGTCTTAATTCTTTGAAAATTTTACCCCTTTAAGGTGCAAGCAAAAAAATGATTTTGTTAAAAAATTCTAAAATTAAGTTATTTGCATTTACTCAAAGAACAAGGCTTGACCATGAAAAAACTTCAAAAATTTAAAAAATCGGCCCAAAATTCGTTGATTTTTCAACCTTGTGAATTTTTTACAATGTTAAACATCAATTTAGGAACTAATTTCTTTCAGTGACGTCATCTACATAGTCGTAAACTGTGTCACAAAAAAAAACAATCCGAGTGTTATCTCTCCATTACGTCCCTTGTGAGTCGCAGTCTAGTTCATACAAAAGCAAAATGAGTCTTAGATTTAAAAGCTCAGGAATTAATACTTACTTGCGATTTAAGAGCTGTTGAAGAGGATCTGAGTTAATATGAAAGGTCCAACCAATTACCTCATTTTCCTTATTCTCCTGGGAACGACAGGTACGGTAATTACAAGTTTAGAATCATATAATCATTTCCAATTACTTTTACTCTTCATTCTAACCATATTAACATATTTATAAATTAATCTATTAATTCTTCCTGAATCATTTCAATGAAGGGAATTCGAATGGTGAAAAACCACGGCTCCGGAATGTCAGAGTAATTAGCGAGTCAAGGAATACAACTCCGGCGGAAGCGGGGCAGGATGACCAGGGTCACCAGGCCCAATGGACCAATCAGGAGACTAATGGTCAGGAATTGACCCAGGGCTACGATGATACTACCACATTCCGAGGTCAACCAGAACATGAGGCACAAGACGGAGGGGTCAACTTGGGCCAAACTGACCGAAATACAGCTTCCGGGCATTTTGACCAAGGGTCATTATTAGTACAACCGGTCCAAAATACAACATCGTCTCGTCATCCTGACCAAAGTACGGAGTTGGGACAAATTGACCAGAGGGGATTGAGTGGAAGGAATGATGAGATTGCAGTATTGGGACAAACTGACCAACTGACCCAATCGGGTCAGAGCCCTGATCAAGGTCAAATCTCGGGTCAAGATTCCTCAGTGCCAATTTACCACGGGCCAAAAAATGTGACAGTAGTTGTGATGGGCCGAAGTGGTATGGGCATTTCCTCTACAGTAAGTGACTATTAATATCCAATAAATTCTTTTCAAGTTACACCATCTCTTCACAAATTATATCCACTAAATATCGACATCATAACTAAATCGCAATAAAATTATCTTGTAGATTCGATCTATAATTGGGAACAACAAAACGATAACCCCAGCAATTGGACCAAAATCGGCCGTCAAAGTGATACTCGTTCCAATTCAAAATCAGGCCGGATTGTTCCTGAGGATCGTCGACGTCGACGGGCTCGTCGATGGAAAAACCTTCGACGACGACGCATCGACCTTATCATCCGTCGAATCTTATCTAACGAGTCCTTCCGGTCTCAACCGAACTCTTCCGAACTTCTTCATCGTCATCTCGAACTTTGACGACGATCGGCTGAGGGGCGAGAATTCTCAATTCACCCAAGTCCTCACCCGTGTCGCTACTCTCCAGAAATCCATTTACAACTCCACGACGTCGAACAATCTGTTCGTTTTAACTCGATTCATGTCATCGACGAAATACACTCAGCGACGACCGACTGACAAGATAACTGGCTTTTCCGACAACATTCGGGACTTTTCGGAATTCAAGGAACCCATACACATTGCCGTGGCCGAGAATCAGGGAATCGACCACGACCTTCCCATTGACGACGGCCATTTTAAACTCCCAAACAAAGAGAGATACCCCGAAAATGTTTATCTGCAGCTCATCGAAATTGCATCAAAAACGGGGGATAACGAGACAATCAGTAGCCTTAAATCCCTGTTGGCCAACCGACAAACTGTCGAGAACATTCACTCGGAATATTTTAGTCCCGAAATAAATTCGGAAACGGAAGAGGGGAAGGCTAAACTTGTCTCTGACCTTTATGGGTCAACGTTTAGGTCAGAAAACACAGAGGTCAATTCTGCCCTTCAACTTGCCTACGACAAACTGAACTTAACCTCAAAAGCTCAACTAATTCCAGCCCTAAATGAACTAAAACGAGATTTTCAAGTCAGTAATATCGTGAATTTTACGCAATTGCCCCAAAGAACACTGGGGTGGGTTCAGCTTTTTCAAAAACTCCCGGGGATAACTTCCCAAAAACTGAAACTCATACAACAGGCTTTTAAGGTCGAGATGCCGGAATTTCTTTTGAACCCGGTTGTAGGTTACGGGTTTGACATTAGTCAGGATGTCCCGATGGACATAACCCCGTTTAAGAGTCAGGCCCTCAGGCCGAGTACAATCGGATATTTACTACCCGATTTCCTTAGTTGTAGAAAAATTGAAAGCATGGCAAAGGACTTTGCGTTCTACCCGGGAACTTTGAAAAACTACGTTGCCGAAAGATATAAGTTCCTAGGGTTCGAAAAACCCGAGATTATTTCAAACATGACTTTTGAAGGGGTTGTTAAATTCGGGTTTAATTTGGAACCGGAAACCGTGACTAGTTTAGTTTCTTTGTCGGCACTTCAGGAAATCCGTACAATAGAATGCCGACTGCTTGACATGAACCACGAATTTACAGATGAATTTAAAAAGGCTCTAAACCGACTAACCCCTTTCAATGAAACTGACAAAAACTCACCAAAACTTTGGCGCCAGTTTTTCAATGAGTTCGGAACACACGTAGTTACCTCGGGGTTTTGGGGTGGGTACATGGAAGGATATATCATTGGACCCAGTTTGAGAGTTACAATTTCGTCAGGTATTAAAATAAATGAGACGTTAAACGACGTAATTAGTTTTAACAAGTCCGGATTATTAACTGAGCGGCCGAATTATAGGTACTTCGGGGGTTCGAAAGATCCTCCACTCGAATACGCCACTGATCTTGACCCAAAAATAAGGGAGGGACTATTAGATAGTTGGAAAGATAGTTTAAAATTTGACCCCGTCGTCCTTCAATATGAACTGAAGTTGACCCCCATTGACGTTTATGCTAAGATGGTAGATTTAAATATTGGCGCGGAAGTAGAGAGGGCTGTCAATTTGTTAATTAGGGGTGAATTGATTTACAAACGGAAAGTACGACAGGGAAGCACCATTAGACAAACGCCTAGAACAACAACAACAACAACAACAATGCCGACTACGACTTATACAATTATTAGATGGTGGGAAACGACAACAACGACATCTACCGCCTATCCATGGCTAGAAACATCAACCACGAATCAATTACCATTCCCGACGCCTGGCGGTCAAGTAGGATCATCAAATATCAACGAATTATTGGCTCCGGGAGCCGAAAATCAATCAGGGGATAATCCTGAATTACCAATTGATAACGTCACCAGCACCAGTTCAACTCCAAAGCCACTTAAGTCACCACCCAATGCCAGTCCTGGATTCGAATACGGCGCAGAAGCAATCGGTCAGGGTTACCACATGCTCAAGGAAATCGTCCTTCCCACCGGTCCCTTTGAAGCAAGAACATATGAAACGAGGTACGAGGAAATCGACCCACCCTGTAAAGCTGTCACCGCTCTCCAATTCAAGTCTTTAACCTCGTACGTCGAGAACCGACTTCGAAACTCCTTCAAATTCCACCTCCCAATGCCTCCTAATCCAGAGCGGTATTTCAGCGGCTGGATCCTGCCGGGAAATAGGGTAACGGGCCTTACGGACCATGCTCCGCGCTATGTCGAAGTCCGAACCGACAAACAGGTGATGAGGCGGAAGGAAAATTTCCAGCTGAACGAGGGGTTTTGGCGGGATTTCAGTTCCCTCCCGTCCTTCGACTACTCCTCCCCCCTCCCGGATTGCGGGGGCAAGATGCGGTGGAAGCAGTTTTTCGACAAATATGGGACCCACTTTGTCAACTCACTCTACATGGGCTGTCGTCTAGAGAGTGGGGATTATAGTGCGGAGGGGTACAAGGAGTGTCGGAATGCCCCCTCGCCCGAGCCAGTCACCGAGAGAGCGTGGTGGGACTTACGCGACCCCGCCCCATCTACCCGCAGAAACGGATCTCGTAGCAACAGACTCCACTTGACCGATAAACTGCGAGCTTCTTTTGAGTTTATGAGCTACGCCGACTTTTTCGATTCCATGAGGAGGTCCAAAGAGGCAGAGAGCCTTAACGAAGCCCTCTTTTACTTAATTAAAAATAACTTAAGTTGTGATTAAAACTTGCAATGACCACCTCAGGAATCTGGATGAGCATGTCTGAAGGGTGTTTATACCTTCATTTGTATCTCAACTTGGCCCAAAGAAATCAAATTGCAAGTTTACAGGGTTAACGATAATATTTCATTTTTAGTAGGAGGCAATATTATAAGGGGTATCATTAGTCATAACGTAAACTGACTATCCCACTAAATTCCTGTGCAATTAAATGTCTTTATCAATGTGTCCACCAGCTTTTTTATTTGTACTAAATTGTAAATGTAAATTAAACAATATGCCAAAAACTAACGGGTTCCACAATGTATGGAAATACATAAATACTTCGCGAATGTTATATTGACCCCTCATTGATTTTATTAATTTTGCATGCAGTAGAATTGGAGCTCATTGTCAGTTCCATTAGTATTTTATCTTAACATTTCAAGGGAAAGTTTTAGCGCAATACTACTATGACATAAATAGGGGATGGTGAAATATGTCCCTAAAATCGGGATTAATTGGCATGTTTCTGATCTGGTGACCCTTGAAGAGACTTTGTTATGTTTATTATTAAATTGGTAGTGTGGGTGGCGGGCCAAATTAGATGGATACGAAGAGAAAACCGCCCCACCCTAACCGTCCCATCATAACCGCCCCGACGCGTCATAACCGTTTCCATGTCCCACAACGTTTTCAGACATTTTCCAATAGTTGAGGATATTCAAATTCGTCTTTTAAAAGTCGGTCATAATAGAATTACCACGAATATTTTCCCATATTTGCATACTTTTGCTATCCCTGACTACATTTAACAAATGTATTTATTCCATTTCCTAAAGTCGCCATAACCTTATCCAGTTTAAAAATGTCACGACTTACAATTTGTTGATATTAAACTTCAAATTCTATGAAAGGATGAAATGATAACCTTCTTGGAGACTACTAGGAATTATACACCATGGTCGTGTGCATTGAATCGAGTCAATTTTAATTGAGTCAGTTTGACCCTTGACCTTCTCCAGCAAGTTCAATTAAAAGGATGATTAAGATATACAATTCATTGAAAGGGATTGGCTGTAAATTGGTAAGGCTGAGCCATAGTCTGGTTTATGCAAATTATGCAAAAGCCAAATGAGTCTCACATTTAAAAGCTCAGGAATTAATACTTACTTGCGATTTAAGAGCTGTTGAAGAGGACCTGAGTTAATATGAAAGGTCCTACCAATTACCTCATTTTCTTCCTTCTCCTGGGAACGACAGGTACGGTAATTACAAGTTTAGAATCATATGTATAATCATTTCCAATTACTTTTACTCTTCATTCTAACATTAGTAACACATTTATAAAATAATCTATTGATTCTTCCTGAATCATTTCAATGAAGGGAGTTCGAATGGTGAAAAACCACGGCTCCGGAATGTCAGACCTCCTGACCAAAGGTCAGAGTTGGGGCAAACAGACCAAAGGGGATTGAGTAGACCGGATGATTTCATTGCAGTAATATTGGGACAAACTGACCAACTGGCCCAATCGGGCCAGAGCCCTAATCGGGCCAGAGCCCTAATCAAGGTCAAATCTCGCCAAAAAATGTGACAGTAGTTGTGATGGGTCGAACTAATATGGGCATTTCCTCTATCGTAAGTGACTATCAACTATTAATATCCAATAAATTCTTTTAAAGTTACATCCACTAAATTCCAACATCATTAAATCGTAATAAAATGATTTTGTAGATTCGATCCATAATTGGGAACAGTAAAACGATAACCCCAGCAATTGAACCAAAATCGGCGGTCAAAGTGATACTTGTTCCAATTCAAGGTCAGGCCGGATTGTTCCTGAGGATCGTCGACGTCGACGGCCTCGTCGATGGAAAAACCTTCGACGACAACGCATCGACTTTATCATCCGTCGAGTCTTATCTGATGAGTCCTTCCGGTCTCAACCGAACTCTTCCGAACTTCTTCATCGTCATTTCGAACTTCGACGATTATCAGCTGAGTGTCGTGAATTCTCTATTCTTCCAAGTCCTCATCCTTGTCGCCAATCTCCAGAAATCCATTTACAATTCCACGACGTGGAAGAATCGGTTTCTTTTAACTCAATTACCGCCATTTACGACATACGATAATCGAAAACCGATTTACAAGATAACTGGCTTTTCCGACAGTTTTAACCTCCCACACATAGAGAGATACCCCCTAGTAAGTGTCTATCCCCAGTTCATCGAACTTGCATCAGAAGCGGGAGATAACGAGACAGTTCGCAGCCTCAAATCCCTTTTGGCCAACCAAAAAACTGTCGAGAACATTGACTCGGAATATTTCAGTCCCGAAATCAATTCCGAAAACACAGAGGTCAATTCTGCCCTTCACCTTGCTTACGACAAACTGAAATTTTTGACCACAAAAGCCCAACTGATTCCAGCCCTAAATGAACTAAAACGAGATTTTCAAGTCAATAATATTGTGAATTTGACGCAATTGCCCCAAACAATACTGCGGTGGGTTCAACTTTTTCAAAAACTCCCGGGGATTACTTCACAAAAACTGAAACTCATACAACAGGCGTTTAAGGTCGAGATGCCGGAATTTCTTTTGAACCCGGTGGTAGGTTACGGGTTTGACATTAGTCAGGATGTCCCGATGGAAATAACCCCGTTTAAGAGTCAGGCCCTCAGGCCGAGTGCAATCGGGTATTTGCTACCTAATTTCCTTAGCTGTAATCCAATTGAAAGCATGGCAAAAGACTTTGCGTCCTACCCGGGAACTTTGAAAAACTACGTTTCCGAAAGATATAAGTTCCTAGGGTTAAAAAAACCCGAGATTATTTCAAACATGACTTTTGAAGGAGTTGTTAAATTCGGATTTAATCTTGAACCGGAAACCGAGACAAGTTTAGTTTCTTTGTCAGCACTTCAGGAAATCCGTACAATAGAATGCCGAATGAATCCCGTTAACCTCGAATTTACATATGAATTCAAAAAGGCTGTAAACCGACTAACCCCTTTCAATGAAACTGACGAAAATTCGCCAAAACTTTGGGGCCAGTTTTTCAATGAGTTCGGAACACACGTAGTGACCTCGGGTTTTTGGGGTGGGTACATGGAGGGATATATCATTGGACCCAGTTTGGGAGTTACAATTTCGTCAGATATTAAAATAAATGAGACGTTAAACAACGTAATTAGCTTTAATAAATCCCGATTATTAACGGAGCGGCCGAATTATAGGTACTTTGGGGGTTCCAAAGATCCTTCACTCGAATACGCCACTGACCTTGACCCAAAAATAAGGGAGGGACTATTAGATAGTTGGAAAGATAGTTTAAAATTTGACCCTATCGTCCTTCAATATGAACTAGAGTTGACCCCCATTGACGTTTATGCTAATATAGTCAATCTAAAAATTGGCATGGAAGTAGAAAGGGTCGTCAATTTGTTAATTAGGGGTGAATTGATTCACAAACGAAAAGTACGACAGGGAAGCACTACTAGACAAACTCCTAGAACAACAACAATAACAACAATGCCGACTACGACTTACACGATTAACAGATGGTGGGAAACGACAACGACGACATCTACCGCCTATCCATGGCTAGAAACATCAGCCACGAGTCAATTACCATTTCCAACACCTTTACGGTCAAGTAGGATCATCAAACATCAACGAATTCTTGACTCCGGGTGCCGGAAATCAATCGGGGGACAATCCTGAATTACGAATTGTCAACGTCACCAGCACCAGTTCAACTCCAAAGCCAATTAAGTCCCGACCCAAACCCAGTCCTGGATCCGAATACGGCGCAGAAGCAATCGGTCAGGGCTACCACATGCTCAAGGAAATCGTCCTTCCCACCAGTCCCTTTACAGCAAGAACATATGAATCGAGGTTTGAACCAATGGCGCCCTGTAAAGTTGTCAATGCTACCTCATTCGACTCCTTGGCGCTGTACGTCGAGAACAGATTTCAGACTGCCTTCAACTTCCCTCACGACCTTCCTCCAAATCCAGAGCAGTATTTCCGCGGCAGGATTATGCCTGGAAACAGGGTGGCTGGGGTTAATGAGCGGGACTTCAGACCCTATGTTCAAATTCGAACCGACCAACAGTTCCTGAGGCATTTCTACAGAAACGTGTTTTTGAACCAAGGGTTTATGAGCCATTTCAGATCCCTGCCCTCTTTTGATTACTCCTCCCCCGTCCCAGACTGTGGGGGCAAGAAGCGGTGGAAGGAATTTTTTAAGAAATATGGGACCCACTTTGTCAAGTCACTCTACATAGGCTTCTGTCTAGAGAACGAGGCTCAAAGTTGGGGCTACCCCTCCTGCCCAATTGATCCCTCACCCCGCCCCACGACCCAAAAGCCCTTCCTCGACCAATTCGTAGCCTTGTTCAAGTCTGAAGAGGGTCCATCTTCGGGGGAAAAAGGAACTGAGGTCAGATTGGGGCGTGTAACGGATAAACTCCGACCTTCTTTTCAGTTCATGAGCTACGGGGACATGTTCGCTTCCTTAAACATGGCCAAGGAGGCAGAGAGCATCAACGAAGCACTTTACCACTTAATTGCAAGCAACTTAAATTGTGAGGAATGATTGTTAAATGCCTACCTAATTTGTAATCCCTATTTAACTCTAATCCTAATGGCCAAAACATGATGTAACAATTATGTAACTAATTGGAATGTCCTCCTTGAGTAGATGTAAATAAATCATAAATACGGAGCTGACGATTGTTATTTGTTCTTTGATTGACAAACAAGATATCTACTTAAATTAAGTCCCTTACTGAATTACTTGGCAACTTCATATTTAGACGGTCAGTTGGAACATTCCAGAGAAATTTATTATTAATTTACGGTAGCTGTGACTAATTAAAGGGTGAAACCCCTTAATGTGAACATTTTGTCTGTCTGTCCGTCCGTCCGTCCGTGCGTCCGTCCGTTTACGCTCTTAATTTCGAACTGTTGAGGTTTTTTGAAAACGGTTGAAACCTAAATTTGCCTAGTTTTAAGCCAAATAGAAATTCGAATTAACGATTTATTTACTTTCAAAATATTCAACTCATTTTTTGCAAGATTATTTCTGTGTTTAACGGAATGTTTTAGAATAGTGTAAATGGACATTAATCACAATATCATAGACCGAATAAATACTCACAAATCTCATATTTTATCATGTTACTTTTGAAGTGTTCCATGATTTATTTTTAAACAATCCTACAAGAACTGTTGTTTATCTGAAAATTGGCTCAGTTTCCATCCTCTATTATCTGTCTTGCTTTTGTAAACAACAGTTTCCACGAGGTACACATGACCCACTGATAAATCCCAATCTCAGATTTGAAATATTGACATTTGGTTTTTGCATGACGTCTTTTGCTCAGGTTGTAAATGATGGATGGCTGACATCTCCGTCAAAGGACTGATTGATCGTCTCAAATTAAACACTTCGTTAGCGGGTGTAAAAATTGGATATAAAAGACCTTCCAGCAATTTATATATGTCAATCGATTCCTCAGTTTTAGCAATCAGAGTCAGTTAATTTTATCCCAAAATGTCCCGTTTCTCCATAGCAATTTTGGCCACGATTTTGGCCGTAGCAGTCGGTCATGCCCCGCATCGTAATTACGGTAAGCGGGTAGCTGCCCCCTTAGGTGTACCCTGGATTGGTGAACCGCGGGACGCAGCCTGGGTGACCCGACACGAGGGATTCGTCAACAACACGAACATCAACGGAGGAAACATCAACGTCCTCTTCTACGGAGATTCCATCACCGACGCTTGGGACGACGCTGGAAAACCAACTTTTGAGGAATTCTACGTCCCGCTTGGAGTTGCCAACTACGGGATCGGCGGAGACAGAACCGAACATGTCCTTTGGCGAATTGACAATGGAGAGGTAATATAAACCAATGCATTTTTGGAACTGATGGAATCATTAAATTTGCTTCAAATCTACTTATTTTATTATAAGATTAGCCAGAGATAACCATTGCCAGAGTGAAGGTCCATTAAAGTAACATTTTCAAACTATGTTTTTTGTGAACCTTCCAATGTAAAGTGGAAGCTAAATTTTGTTTAGCGTCTTGTTGAGGTCTACTGTCCACTGTCAAACGTCACAAGTTTTTCAAATCGCAACCCTATAAATGTGATACGTCATTCATTGGCAAAATATTATCAATTAAAATTCAACGGTGTATACAGTTTTACTCTATGGTTGGGGTAACTTAAGATTCTTGAATGAGACGTGTTCGATAGCTCCAACGTATTCGCCAATTCCAATAAAAATAATTGGGCGTCTTGATCCTTTAGATTTCACCCTTTTCGAAATGCATTGGCAACGGTTAACGGTTTTCAAAATTCGAAATACGGGTTTAGGTTGAGTTAGGTTAAATCATTGTAATTTTTTGAGTTTTAAGTTGGGAAATTGTAATTGGATTTAATTATAATCTTATGTCTCAGGTTGGTGGGTTGGACTCTAAGCTCTGCGTCCTCAAGATCGGCACGAACAATTTAGGGGCAAACACGGACGGGGATATCGCGCGCGGTGTGGGTGCGATCACGGACTCCTTGCGGTCCAAACTGCCGAACATGAAGATCCTGCTGCTCGGCGTTTTGCCGCGAACGAATGCGGAGCAGACGGTGCGGACCGAGAACATCAACTCCATGATCTCGATCCTGGACAACGGGAATTCGATCCGGTTCCTCAACATGCGAGACACGTTCTACCAAGGCAACGGCATCTTCAACACTGAACTCTACACTTCCGATCTTCTTCATCTCACGGCCGCCGGATATGCCGCCTGGGCCACCGCCATGAACCCACTTTTCAATGAAATGTTGGCATAAATTTATTTAACCAATTCAATTTCTTAAAAAAAATTTCGTTATAATATTTGCTTAACCATAATATGACATGAGAGCAAGCTTTTGAAGACAAAAAATAAATAATATTTTTATACAAAACTATTAAACCAAGCAAACCCAACTTTCAGACGTATGCATTATTATTGATCTTTCGTGCATGATAAATACCATGCTAGCAAAGAAACTACATTTCTAAACCTCAACTTTCTTCTGGACGATGTTGTAAAGATTGCGGATATTAATTAAATTATTATTTATTTGTATTTTGGTTTAATTCGAGGCACGGTGAATATTGTTTGCATAATTTCTAATGAAACGAACAATACGATTAAGATTGCCTACATAAAACTCTGGATAAAAAAATAACTCATGAACTCATTCCAGCTTCCTGCATCAGATGCAGTCGATTCCCAGCTTAAATTTGATTTGTTACCTATTCATACCTTGTTTAGGCAAATTGAAATATGTGCTTTATAAATATGAGTAGACTATTCATAAAATGTACACCATATTATTATAACAAGTTGTTAAATTGGCCTCCGACGGCATTAATCCATCACATCTCCAAACTACGCCAAAATCTGGAATCTCACCCGGCTCACTCGTGTACGTTTGTTCTTATTTGCTCAAGTGTTTGTTTTTCATATATATATTCAATTGTAATTTTATGGATATCTGTAATTATTCCATGACAGATTTTTGATAATTATGAGATCAGTGCAGATCCGAGTCAAAACTTATTTTTATCAAAATGTATCTTTATTTATACAAATATATCAAGTTTTAAATAGTAAGTGTTTATTTGGATTCGAAAAGAGTTCCATTCTGAGTTGGTTGTAAACGTGTCACATTATTCAATCTCAATCAATCAAATAAATGGATTAGGATAAGTATCTTATCCGAAACAGGGCAGATTAAGTCCTCTTCGATTCCTATTTATAAACAGCCGCACCAACATTGCCTTCAGACTTACGTTTCATCCTTTGCTAAGTATCTGGAATATCTGGATTTTGGAATTACTGAGCAGAAATGAAGCTCCCCTCGTCTATTTTGACGGTAGCCTTGGTTCTGCTTTTACCCGCAGGTCAGTATATACCACGTCGAATTTTAATTTACAAGTTAAAGCTAAAAAAAACACCATTTGAAGGCGACATGGTCATATTAAGTGTAAACAGTTTTAAGAAGGCCTATTGACACTAATTTTAGGATGTCTAACCACAGTTCAAAAGAAATATGAGACTCGGTAGAATAAATAAAAACGTTCATTATATTTTGTAGTGGTGCTGAGCCAAGGCCACGGATGTGACGACGATTTTCAAGAAGACCCGACCCGGAGTCCCTGTCCTGGCGCGGATCATGACACGGTCGAAGATTCATGTCGCGCGCTAAACTGCACTTGGTGCCCCACCGTTCCTGACACCCCCATCCCTTGGTGTTACGTCTCGAAGGTAATCTACTCATTTGAATTTACCAAATTCGCAATAGTGACACACTGAGATTGTCAACTTTGCAGATCGGTGTCGGCTACGTCATGGTTGGAGAGCCCATCAACTCACCTAACGGGGCAACCGTTGAACTGACACGAGAAGGACGACAAGGCAAATGGGACAATGAAGTTCAAAACCTCATTTTGGAAGCCGAATTTCAGTCAAATGATCGGCTCAGAATCAAGGTCTTTTGGCGATTTAAAAAATTAGGTTTCCTTAGAATGTGAACTAACGTTTAAAGTTTTGAATCGCACAACTTCAGATTACGCCAGCAAGCGGTCCAGCCCGATTCGAAGTACCGATTGAGATTCTGGCTACAACCGGGGGCAACGAGAGTCCGCTTTATGACGTCCAGTTCGAAAACTCGCCCCTATTCTCATTCCGGGTGGTCCGGAAGTCCACAGGGACCGTATTATTCGACACCAAGATCGGACAGAAGAACTTTGTTTATGCGGATCAGTACCTGAGCTTAAATTGGCAACTGCCGAGTGAGAATGTCTACGGGATCGGAGAAAATGAACAAACTAGCTTCCGGCACGATTTTAGTGCCAATAAGAAATACCCGCTATGGGCACGAGATCATACTCCCGAGGTAACCTCCCAAGGGAAGGTTTTTAGTGTGCCCTAATTTATGTTGACTATATTAGAAAAATCTACGAATATAAAAAATCGTGAAAATTGAGTTTTTGAAATGCTCATAAAACAACGAGTTTTGGTCCGATTTTCAAGACTTTTTGAGTTTTTGAATTTCAAAGAATTGTAGTTTAAGAAAATGAAAAGATTTGAATTTTTAGAAAATTTGCAACTTTTTCGAAATTTTAAAACCTTTTGAGGTCTCTGAAAGTGTTAAAGAAAAATTATTTTTTCTCGATATTTTTTTGAAAATTCAAGTCTTCATATTTCCTTAGACCCCAACTCTTTAACATTCCAAATTTAAAAACATTTTGAAAATCGGACCAAAACTCGTTGTTTTATGAGCATTTCAAAAACTCAATTTTCATGATTTTTTATATTCGTCGATTTTTCTAATATAGTCAACATCAATTAGGGCCGCTAATTTTTCGATTTTTATACTTCATATGTCTTGTAGATGTAACACAAAAAGTTTCAAATAATTCCATAAGTGCACCCTGAAGTGTTTCCCTTGTCAGTTTCAATCACCCACCGGTCTATATTTCAGTTTATTTTTAGACACTCTTAACAATATCTTGTAATTCTAGGGAGCGATAAACATTTACGGAGTTCAACCCTACTATACAGTCCTAGAATCGGACGGTAATGCACATTCCGTGGCGCTGATGAACAGTAACGCGCAGGAGTTTGCGATGCTTTCTGGCGGCATCATCAGCTACGTAACAATTGGCGGGGTTTTGGATTTGTATTTCTTCTTGGGGCCCACACCCGAAAATACCGTTCAACAATATACTGGGGTTCGTCATTATTAAATGCCGATTTGTAGTACATGTTCCACGTAGTTTAAAACGTTATACCTGTAAATTTTTAGGCCGTCGGTCGTGCAACCATGCCTCCATATTGGGGTTTAGGTAAAACATTGACATAACACGGTTTAAAAAATTAAATTCCTGGTAAATGAAACGAATAACTTGGAACAGGTTTCCAACTCTGCCGTTACGGTTACGACAGCCTTGAGAACATGAAGGGAGCGGTTGACAGGACGGAACAATACGATATCCCTCACGATGTTCAGTATGGCGACATCGACATCATGGATAGGCAGCTGGACTTTACGTATTCAAGGGACCGATTCGGCGGCTTGCCTGAATATGTCAAGGAGCTCAAAACTAAAGGGATTAAATTCGTTACTATTTTGGTAAGGGCAACAACTACTCAGAATTAAGTTGTCAAATGTATCATTAATGAGATGAGACTGATGATTCATATTTCAATATATTGTCTAGGATCCCTGTATCAGCATTGGTGAACCAGCTGGATCGTACGAGGCATTTGACTTGGGTCAGGAAATGGACGTTTGGGTCAAAAGGGCGGATGGGTCAAATGCCCAAGGGAAAGTTTGGCCCAATGACCCAGTCTACTTCCCAGATTACTCCAAAGCCTCCACCGTGTAATTTAAATGATGTTATTAATTGCTACGGAGTAATTATATCAGTAAGATCTTATTAATTATTAATTTGTTTCGTGTAGAGATTGGTGGATTCTTTTGATTAAAAAGTTTCACGATCTTTTGGAATACGACGGACTCTGGATTGACATGAACGAGCCCGCTAACTTTGTTGACGGGGATAGTAACGGTTGTGCCGGAAATTCCTTGAACAGTCCGCCATACGTTCCATGTATAATCATTTGAAACTTACTCATTTGACTTAAAAACCCTAAATATACAGAACCATATTAAAGTTGCTTCGTACAAGTCTTCTACTAAACTTTTGTAACCCAAGGCATTTACAAAGAAATTTTGTTTATTGCAGCCGTTTTTGGAGGAAGTTTATGGGCATTCACCCTTTGTGCGGATACGGTACAAGCGGCAGGCAAGCATTACGATGTGCATTCACTCTACGGTTGGTTCCAGTCCGAACCTACCCTCAGGTATTTTCAAAGTTCTCGCTATTAATAATTCTGACCGATAACTTCTAAAACCAAGTTTCTTTAAAACGTCAGAGGGGCGCAAGAAGGAACAGGTAAGCGAACGCTAGTTTTGTCCCGCTCGACGTTCTTGGGGTCAGGTCGCTGGGCGGCGCATTGGCTGGGTGACAACTTCTCGCGCTGGTCCAATCTCCACTTCTCCATAATCGGAATGCTCCAGTACAACCATTTTGGAGTCCCACTTTGCGGCTCCGACATTTGCGGTTTTAATGAAATCGCTTCAGCAGAATTATGCCAGAGATGGCAGCAACTCGGCGCGTTTTATCCGTTCTCCCGAAATCACAACGTCCTCGGAACTCCGAACCAGGACCCGGGAGTTTTCGGACCGGAAGTGGCCAATTCTACCAGAACTGCTCTTCGAATCCGCTACAACCTCCTACCCTATTTGTATACTCTGTTCCATCTGCATCACACGAGAGGGGACACGGTAATTCGCGCGCTGTGGCATTCGTTCCCGACGGACGCGGTGGCAGCTGGAATTGACCGTCAGTTCATGTGGGGCAGGGGCTTGTTAGTTTCTCCCGTGTTGGAAGAGGGGGCCAGCTCCGTGTCGGCATATTTCCCGGACGGGAGATGGTACAACTACTACGATGGCGCGGAGTTCAAAACCAGGAATGCGACTGTCCCGCTCTCTGCGCCGCTCGACTACATTCCTCTTCATCTTCTGGGAGGCAGCATTTTGCCGACACAAGCTCCGGAACGAAATACAGAGTTGGCGAGGAAGAATCCATTCGGTCTTATCGTTGCTTTAGACGACAATTACAATGCGGATGGGACTTGGTATCTTGATGACGGTGGGGACACTATCGGTACGTATAAATCCAATTTTAATTCAACGAATATACCCTCAGGAACTTCAGAACTGAAGTTTTGAAGACGCTTCTAACTCTGATTACAAAGACTGCAATATAAATTTGGTATTTAAACCAAATTCAGCTGAAAGCAAATAATTTGATTAATTGACCAGGACTGCATTGTGGACGATCCTTTGACTTTTTTAATCTGTTTTTTTGTAACAAAAATATTTCAGATCCCCATGCTGTTGGAAATTACTTCGAAGCAGATTTGACATTCCGCGGGAACAATTTGACGTGCACCATCAACCACAATGGTAGATTATTGAAGATTAAATTTCTAATTGTACGATAATTTTTGAGTCATTCGTACTAATTGGTTTACCCAATGAATACAGGTTACTCAGGGGCGACTACGCAGTATTTGGACGCAGTTCGATTCTTGGGCTTGCCGTCTTTTGGATCGGTTTACGTAAACGGTTACAATTGGTCGGACTACGTCAAAGAAGATGGGACGGGTGTCGTGACGGTCAACAATCTATTGTTGTCACTTGACCTTCCTTTTACAATTTACTTTGACTCATTCCCATTCACCCAAAGCCCCCTTCACTCTAATTAATTACCTTTACCCCAAATAATGTAAACTCTAAAATAATTAAATATAAATAAATATTTTGAAACGTTACATTTTATATACGTCCGAGATCAGTGGTTCTAGCGATAGAAGCATATTCGAATGAAGGATCATTCTTTCCCAATTTTCACTACATTTTTCATGAAAATTGAGAGAGTCAACTATTTTTATTTATCTTGTTTTGTTTCAATGTTTGCGTTGAGTTGTAAACAAACTCTATATAAGGCAAACGCAAGTGAGGTTTATACCCTGTACTTGTCCCTATGAATATTAATTGCAGGTTGAAAAGTACCTAATTTTCAAAGTTTTTGTTTATCTACCTCTTTAAAATGTTGAGAAATGGGTTGCTTGCTTTTAGTTGGCAGAAGTATGGAATATGATTTTATAATGTGGGTTTGCGAGGTAATTCAATCGATCTATTAGATAGGTACTCTTACAAACACTCGGAGTCGAATTATGAAAAGACTACAGAATAATTAGTCGTTTATTTTGAAATCAAGAATAATCTTTGACATATGTGAATAGATTGTTAGCGGTATACAAAATATGGATTGGGCTTTAAATAAATTAGAACTAAAACGATTTATTTAAATCCTGATTAACTGTTGTAATGAGCGATTTTCAGTAATCATTTTGAAAAGCCTACCAATCAATATTACAGGTATGAGATACTGGATACTCCCTATTAGTGAAAACAACACTCCTCCCGTACGGAATTCTACAAAAACATATATAGATAAGAATAAAATCGTTTTCGATCAGACTAGTGACACAACAATTATAAGTTATTGGAAAAGTCGTCAACTATTAAATTATTAGTACGATCCTGGCATTACAACTTATAACGATCTCGACATTAGTGATCTTATAAACATAATTTTGATTTTAATTGTAGTATACTTTTGTTTGAAAATTTGAAACGGTACATAACTGTTCGGATGGGAAGTAACTAACATAAAAATGAAAAGAAATATTAGAGTGGTGACACGAAAGATTGAATCGAAATAATTGGCTTACTAAAATAAGCTTAGATATTCAAAGGATCAGGATCGAGTTCGAAAATCGAGTTGTCGGTTCCTTGACTGTTCGGAATGCAACTGTTTTGCACTGCAAATTTATCAATATCAAATAGACGGAAAATTGAAACTTTAATAACTATCTTCTAGTTGATGCTGAGAAATTTAATTTTGGAACAGTTGCATTGCGAGTAAACATTCTTTCTGTATAATAAATGTATGTATTTAATATCCTGGAAACGCTGTGTATGATGGAACAGTCCACTTTTGGAGTAGCTCTAAGTCGTTGTCGCGGTCGTCTACTCCAACCTGCTTCGTCATCCTCTGGAATCACATCTTGTAACTCCTTTTTTTCTCTTGTGCGTTTGATGATTTGGTATCCCCTTACTGGATTGTGTATCCTTCGACGACTGGGTACCCTTCTGATTCCTGTTTGTTCTTCGACGAATGGGTCCCCTTCTGACTCTTCGGTTTGTCCTTCGACGACTGGGCCCCCTTCTGACTCTTCTGTTTGTCCTTCGACGACTGGGCCCCCTTCTGAATCTCCTGTTGGTCCTTCGACGACTGGGTCCCCTTCTGACTCTCCTGTTTGTCTTTTTTACTATCCAGTTTGTTCCGGGAAGAGCCTTCAGACTCATCGATGTCATCAGCGTCGTATTCCCAGGGTACATCATCATCAAAATCCGCTTCCACAACAAGAAGATTTTCGTCATCTGATTCATGATCCCTTCTTTCATTAAGTTTTAACCCTCTGTTGCGGATTCTCTGTAGCGTTAATAACCAAGTGTCGAAACTTGCTAAACGGTCTAATACGAAAAGGAGTTGTATGAGTTAGATTTAAATGCAATAGTTGGCATATGTACCAGGTATCAGTTACAAATTTGATGCAAGCTACCTTTGATAAATTTTTCTTGACTCACGATGAACCTTGTTATACGCTGCGGTAGTTGTGGATGTTCGTCTAATTTGATTATCTATATTTAATGGAAAAACATCAACGTTGGCACAATGAACATATCAGAAGCTATTTTAAAATTACATGTAGACTACATACCCTGTTCCATACTTCACTGACACTATTGGTGTCATGAAGTGAAATGTTGTGAAGGTACAGTAATGAATGATTAAGAAGTGGGGTCATAGGTTGATAGGTAGTGGATTGGGGGAAATATATGTTAAATTAAATATGCCAGAAATGGGGGATTGTAGTAAGGATTTTTCTGACCTTTGTTGGAGACAGTCATGCTGAGCGAATTCTTGAAAGGATTCATGGCTGCCTTTTTTCATCTTTATCTCCCTCGGTAACGATACGCCAAATTGGTGAAAGCTTTAATGCTAGATTCCCAAAAGAAATACTGGCATAGAAAGGGTCCGTATCGACTAGGTCGGCAAATTGCAATGTGTTCCATGGATATCCTATTTCAAAAATGTAAATAACCAAAATCTATTCAACTATATTAACAAAATTATATTAAAGAATCCTTTAGAATCCATGAAATGTTATTTTACTTTGCAAAATGCAAAAAGTTGAAAACTTGAAAACTGAATATGTAATTTTAACTTTAAGCTTGAACATGTATAAGTTCCGTTCTATCTTTATATTTTAAAATACATTGTTTTATAAAAATGGAATTGATCTTTTCGTTTTGCTGACAGTCAACTTTTCAGCATTAAGTTGTTTACTGATTACGATAAAAATACGATATTCTATTTACCGATATTGGAATATATCCGATACGATATCGATGAGTAATAATACTAAACAAATTACCAGTATCTGTCATTTTTTGGATAGTCATCTTCTGGATATTAGCCACAGCTGTCTCGACATCGGTGGTTATATACTGTTTTCCGACAATAAGAATGATATCCTTCATTCTTCGAAAGAATCCCCACATGTTGTTCAAATAACATTAATTTCTTCCACAGTAGAATTAAATTTCTTTTTTTCTTTAAAATGCTTTTCAACTTGTTAAGTGAGGAACTTGGCGACATGAGCTCTAAACAGAAACACGTTTAAAAAAAATTTAAAAATAAATCTATATGTACTTTACTAAAAATAACGTTTACTTTGCTAGTTTGTTTCCGCTCAAACATCACAAAACAGCTAACCTGCAGATGCGGTTCACAAAAGGTAGGGTCTCTCAATTCACCAACCCTTTCAAGTCCAAGAATTCTTACACCTTTCCAGGGAAACCAATGCCTTGCTGAGTCGCAGCTAATATCGCTTTAGAATTATTAGTGCTGAAATACCGTAGTCCAGAGTACAAATCATTTGGAGATGTACACTTCCTAAATATAAGTGAAATGACAATTATTGTCAAATAATTTACAGCATTTCAACGACCGATGTTTGAAGCCACATCAATTGACAAATATCTTATACATCATCCCAAGAGTACTAGTACCGACTGTTGGTAATAAATTCACAGATAGGAATCATTTCTGACTCCTTATTCTCCGGCATGGTAATACAAAGAGCATAGTAATGCAATATTTTCTGACTGATGTACTCTTGAAGCCTATCAGAGACGTTTCCGGTAGCGTCTAAACAGATGGAAGTTGATGATCTGTGCCAACAGCCTCCTAAAGGCATCAAACTGTCATTTTGTATACAACAATACATAGAAGGGATCAACTTCAATTTCCTTTTGAAACAACAGCTGATCACTGAGAAAATTATTTATTTTAAAATCAAACGAAGAAAAGTGGGATTAATGTACTTGAATGTATCCACAAAAGTCTCCAATGGGATCTACTAAAGATCTACCAAAGGATGAAGATCGTTTAGGGAAAGTGCCTATTAAAAACCCAACGATAATATTTTTTATCAGACTTTGATCGTTTAAACCTGCAATTTAATTGTGTTAATCTCTTTCTTAGCGGCTCGAAATACAATCACAGTTTGAACTTGAGTAAAATCTCGTTTTGTAACTGCTTGTTTAATCGTTTCTTTTGGGTCGAATAGTTTTCTCCGGAAAACAGATGGTTTAGATCCTGGGGCCCGCAAACTTTTCACTACCCTCAGACGTTCCAGACCTTGCAGCTTTCTTTTGCCTAGATTGAACAAACAAAGATTATTAACATTATCAATTTTCAACTCTTACATGACCATCATGTGTTATAAAGCGTACCCATTGAACTTAAATCATGAAATACGGATCCACTTGGCCGGAAAGAGTTTTAAATAAAGTATAATATTTTTATAAGTTAAAAAGTACTGGTGTAGTGTGACAAACTGTGACGCAATTGAGTGAAACGATCAACATACTGAACTTTAAAATGACATCGGATTTTCCTGTTGGAATTACTGGCAATCTGAATTTATATTTCATAGTACATTTTTACCGAATGCAAGCAACCTCGGCGAAGATGTAATTGAGGACGTTGGGATTATCTGCTTTTTGATCGTATACTTAGCGTCGATTCATCTTCAAAACGCAACCTTTCATATACTCGGGACAGTCACTAAAGCGCTTAACCTGTGCACGTAGTTGTAAGGAACAGACCACGATACAACAAAAATGCAGGGAGGAATGAGTGATGTCTTAGCAATTCGATAAGCCAATACTCCAGCACTGCCGGTAGCCGTGGGTCCGAAAATTCAAAATCATATTTCATTTAGATTCAGACCATACAAGGACAAAAGCTACGGATGGTGTGGTTTAAAACTTTAAATATTATGCTGAACTTATGTTTTGTAAATATTAAATAAACGTATCAAAATCAAGATATCATAGAAAATAACTTTGTAGAAAACGGCAGCTACTCTGGTTTGTCTGTCTACATTGGTAGGGGAAGGGTACTTTGACATACCTTATCGAAGGTAGAACCCCCAACCAATGGAACTCTTAGGTAGTTATCTTTGAAATTAATTACTTAATGTTAAATCTAAAATCAGTTTTTTGAACTTCGTCGTCGGCGAATCGGATCGAGACCAAACGAAATCCCGAAACCACAACAACCAAACCGGATTATTAGCCTAATACGAGCTTCTAGATCTCAACGTCCTCATCTTCAATCAACGCGATCGAAACCTTTTAAAGGTTTGGATCGAGTTTGAAACCCTAACATGAATATTCTATCGTATGGATTTAAGATTGAGGGTTGAAGACGGATCAAGATTTTTGATTTCCATACAGAATCTCTAGTTTCTAAACCAATCCTTTCCTTGAAACCTATTGAACTGTACCCAAAATCTAACTCATATCATGAGGGTTGGAATTGACTTGGAACCGAAAATCCTGTTTCGTATAAGACAGTTAATATATATTAAATTTTAAAGAGATCGAAATCATTTTTTGGAACGTATATTAAATTTGTTGTTGGTAATAGTAAGAAATTAAATATTTGGGGCTTGGGCCTATTAAGATTCTAATATACTTGATACTTACTAATTTCTATGATTATATTACTGCTGGGTACTTTGTCACTGAGTGTCCGATCCCAACGGATAGACCATTAAGTGTCCCAGCACCCCATTTGACGTATAAGATGAGAAGAATTTCTAAACTAATGAAGCGACTCATTTTCGATTTTTTCTATGATCATACTATATTAAAGATAATCTGTAATATTTTGTAAAGAACGGAGTTGTTGGACCGTGTGTTGTGGGAGCGGAGCTCAAAAACGTAATAAAAAGGGTAAGCATAATTGTAGGTCTGGCTAAGGGTTGTTTGAAAAGGGCTACTTTTTTATATCAATGTTAAGTATTTGAAGGGGTTAACAATTTAGCCTTGAATCTTTACTTGAAAAATATTCTCTCAACAGATACTGAGAGAGTCGAGGCAAGAGCTACATTTTTGTGTCAGTTTTAAGTCTTCATTTTTGAAACATTTTTACAACGTAACATGGAACCTTTTACAGTAGAAATGCTCCTAGAGACCATGTTTTCAGTATCATAACAAGTGTCAGAACATAATAAACCGATGTAACGGGTGTAAACAAGTGCTGATGACATCAACATAAATAAAATGAACCTCAATTTTTCCTTTCACTGAGGAGGATTTTGTTTGAGTTGGAATTTTGAGCCCATGACCTGTAAATCTGTTTAAATTATCGAAATCTTCTCAGAAATTCATTGTAAGCGTTTAAAAGAAAGTGTGGAGATACAGGTGTGGTTTTAAAAAAACATTGCACCTCCGCAGCTAGGGTAGCATTCCTCATTAAAGAAATATTTTGGAATAGTTTAAAACCGAAAGTAAGGGCTTTAAAATCTTAAAAAGTGAACTTGCTCTTCAAAAATGACATATTTTTCAACCGAAAATCTACGGAAATATAATATAATTTAATCTTAATCTAATCTATGAAAAAATATGGAACCTTTAGTATAGAAAATAAAAAAACTTTGACTGCAAAACAAATTTTAAATGAATGTGCTATTTTATTATTGTACGGTCCTTGACGTAGTTAAAATGATCTAAACTGTAATAGGGATTTAAGTCCCTTTCAGATGGTCGTGGTTGTTTTCCAAGGTTTAAGTATGATATTCATTGTAAAAATGAACGATATCAGCTAAATTAGCTACAAATTGGCCAAATGGACTTCTTTTCCAAAACAACGCCGACATACTTTTTCTCTCGTAAATAAATACTTCTCAAGGCCGAAGTCCTCATAATATAATAGGGGGTGTTAGATTTCGTGACATTTAATCACTAAATCAATATATATGAATGAATACAATTGTCTACCATTCGTTTCCCGCACTGTACCCTCCGAAATATCTTCAGTTGCCTTAGCGAATTATCTGTAAAGTACATAACTCCGAGTATTAAAAATATCCGTCATTCTTCTAGCTATCGAGAAAAAATCACTCGAATATACAAATCCATATGTCCACTTTGTCAGTGTAGAGATGATTTCCTTTTTCTTTAGAGCACTTTTATAGTGCTTTAGTAGTGCCAAGTGCAAAATCTTTTTGACATGCTCTTTTTTAAAACATGTAAGTATCAACATATGCTTTAAAAAGGAATTCGTTCTGTTAGATCAAATCAACAAAAGCGTGCTTATAGTGTGTTTGACATGAACTCTGCAAACATGAATGGGAAACGTCATTTGAACTGTCTCAGTTGAAACAATCCCAAGCATTGCCCTCCATAACTGAATGAAGTTTTCAGTGGTGTTTGATTTATTAAAAACAAACACCAGTGAAGACAATAAAGTCTTGCTGAAATCTTTTCCGGCTCTTGCAACATCATAGAATCGCTGAATAACGTCAAAGGTGTTATTGTATTATTTATTTTATTGGAAAGTATTTACATAGAATGTAAAGGATTTATCTGATGAATTTGAACACTTCAATGAGGTTAAATCATACAAAGCTTTCAAAATAGTGCAGAAGGTTTCTAGACACCGACAAAAATGTATGACTTGTTGAAAATTCAAAAACAGGAAAATCTGCCGACTTGCCTAGACTTTCCACTACAAGGCTATACACCATGGGCCGCTTTGAGTCAAGTGGTGCCGGTAAACTAGCGAGAATTTTATGTGTTGCAACTAGAAAGATAATTAAATCCGCATTCATCTGTGAGAACTGGTGTAATATTTAGAATTAAGCCTGTGGGTAGAGCTGCATTGAGAATGGCCAAAGTGACTTTTGACATTAAACCAATAAACTTAGTTTCTATGATGGTATTGTCGAGTGTAGGTTTTGCGCACACCAAGTCAACAAATGGATCGCTGCTTTTGTCGTCTTCATGAAGTTTCTTTAATACAAAATATAGCTTAGATATATTGATGAACAATGAGAATTGGATTTTGATTTTAACCCAATTAAAAAAATGATTTTTTTTACCTCTGATCTTGCTTTCTGCAATGTAGTCAAACTGTAGAAACCATAATTTCCCGTTTTTAATCCCTCAATTGAGGCAGTTGCGAGCGGCTTTTTTTGTACTGAATAGGGTTTCTTTTTTTTCAATTCATGTTTCAATTCAGGAACTTCTTGGATCGACCTCGTAATTGTCGAACAGCGCGCTTTTTAGGATTTGAGTCTGATGTTTCCTGACGTCAACCTAAAAATTAAAGTTATAAATGTTAAAACATCAATGGGTATCTCATAGGTTTTGTATAAGCTATATTTCCAGTTTAATTGCACGGTTTACTTCACGTTAAATCTAATGTGAGTCCCGACTTTGGGGATCTTGTCACATATAAAACTATAGTGCGCTGAACATCCTTCACGTGTGCAAACCATATACACCCTCAGCTGTGCTCCACTTGTTGATAAATTGCTATCGTCTCAAATTTTGTTAGACATAACTTTTAACAGACAGTGTGGGTTGAAGTAGTGCAACTGCTTGAATATTGCATCCCCATAACCTGCTTGAAGAGCGTATGAATGAACTTTGTTGCTTTTTTCTTTTCCTTTTGTCATTGTTTTGACAAGATGTTCCACTGGTTGACAGTATTTGCGCCACCTCATTGGAATTGCAATATCAAATGCGTTTGGTACTTCTGGCTCTGCAATATGAGTTGTTCTGGCATCATCTGCTCGGCACTCCTCCCCAGATGAGCTGAACTCAGTTTCCCTGTCATCGGAAGAGACCTGTTTTGGAATCGAATCTTCAGCTTCTTCATTTGTCGCAAAACTAATTGGTATTATCCGTTGGTCAAAATCCTTCTCCTCCATTGCTCTTAGTTTTTCTAAACAAAACCAAAAATGGCTTACATCTTTATCATACATTGAGTACATTTTTAAAGCAGTGTAAAAGATTTGTACAACACTTTTTAAGAGTTACTAGCATGCTTGTGTAGTTTAAATTAATGTAGTAGTAGTAATTTTTGATCGCCTTCAATTTCTTCGTCCCTCAAATCCTCTGTTTCTAGGACGATTAAAAAATTAATTGGCTGCGTATTTTGTAAATTTTATGCTAATATGATTTTCCCAATATTTTGCACCTATATAAATGGTTATGGCTTTATGTGGTAGAAAGAAGGAAATGAAGGGGATCGAAGATACGTAATGAGAATTTATGACAGGATTTTGATAAAATAAAAGTTTTTTAAAACTTTCGTCGGCATCTGAGGCATTTTCGTCCAACTTTTGTCTTGTAAAGCTACACGGAGCATCGTCAGAAAAACCGTTCTTATAACAAAGATGATTTTTCAATCGGCATGGTTTGGTTTGAAGAGGAGCTGAATAGAAGACTTAAGGGGGGGGGGTTTAAAAAACTATGGAAATTTTGATTTCCCTATCTAAACCAATGTTAAAAACCGGTTTACGGGGGCAACGCCCCAGCCCCCACGGGTCAACTACTCGAATCAATTTTTTGACCTCGATAAATTTCGTATTCAGTATGCCCTTTACATTTTTGATTTTTTACTTTCACCTCTTGCTATATTCATAATAACAAGACTGGTGGGGAGGCCACGAAAAGTTGGGCAGGGGCCATTTAGTTTTGCCGGAGGCCCAGCAACGGTATTCGATGCATGAGTTCAGATACTTACCAACTTACCCCTGTCTACATCGAATTACACGGTATCCCACCCCTACCTACCTCGCCTAGCTCGGAATCCTACCCCTACTTACCTTGCATAACTCGGTATCCTACCCCTACCTACCCCTAATTACCTTGCATAGCTGGGTATCCTACCCCTACCTACCTCGCATAGCTCGGTACCCTACCCCTACCTACCCTTAACTACCTTGCATAACTCGGTATCCTACCCCTACCTCTACCTACCCTTAACTACCTTGCATAGCTCGGTATCCTACCCCTACCTACCCCTAACTACCTTGCATAGCTCGGTATCCTACCCCTACCTACCACGCATGGCTCGGTATCCTACCCCTGCCTACCTCGCATAGCTCGGTATCCTACCCCTACCTACCTCGCATAGCTCGGTATCCTACCCCTACCTACCTCGCATAACTCGGTATCCTACCCCTACATACCTCGCATAACTCGGTATCCTACCCCTACCTACCTTACATAGCTCCGTGCCTTCCCCTACCTACCTCGGATAGCTCGGTGTCCTCCCCTACCTACCTCGCATAGCGCGTTCTCCTACCCCTCTCTACCTCGCATAACTCGGTATCCTACCCCTACATACCTCGCATAACTCGGTATCCTACCCCTACATACCTCGCATAACTCGGTATCCTACCCCTACATACCTCGCATAACTCGGTATCCTACCCCTACATACCTCGCATAACTCGGTATCCTACCCTAACCCTATCTTCCTAACCTAAATCAACGGTTTTTTTTACATTTTGGCGCCTGCCGGCGGGGCCCCTGCCGAGGGCAGGGAAGTGGGGCGTTCAATGCTATACTGCTCAGTTTACCAGGCAAAAATTAAGACAGTACAACAACAACCGAATGTTACAAAAATCAACGTGTAAAATTCCATGATAAAAAATGAGGAAAACTCGTACAAAACTGATTTTTAATCGATTTTTGAGTTAGTATTTGGCGCATATCTCACGAACGCTTCGGAGATATGACAATCTGGTTAGTGATACAAACTCGTAATTAAATTGTTAACAAACATTTACATCATTTTGCCCACGTTTAAAATCATAAAGCACCTAAAAATAAATAAAATCCGAAAAAACCCGATTTTTATCCGGTTTTCGGGTTTTATCTCGAAAGTTTTTGTTACATTCGCGGGTTTTTGTTGCAGATTTGGAATCTACGCAAAATTTGCGATAAAATGATATATAATATGTCGATATTGAAAACTATGACCAAAACCATATGTAATCGTAGTAGCGTATACTAACAAAATATTAGTCTATTCGTATGCCGACTTTACTATTCACTTGAATTTTGTAGCATGCATGGACAAAAAATAAAAAAGTAAAGGGCATACTGAATACGAAATTTATCGAGGAATTTTATATAAAAAATTGATTCGATTAGTTGACCCGTGGGGGCTGGGGGAATCCCCCCGTAAACCGGTTTGTCCACTTTTTTAATACTTTCTGAGAAGTGTGAAAGTAAGTAAAAATTGTCGTTGCCATGGGCATTTGCGACGGTAACCATAGTAACTTCAACAATCACTATGGTAACAAGCCTAATAATGGTTGCGTTACCAAGCAATTTTCAAATTGCTTAGGCTTTTGATAAAAATCCATATCAAAGTTTTGTCGTTATGTGTATCTCTGGATGGTCATTTAAGGCCGTAAAATATTTTTAAACCCCCCCTTAACAACAAAACAATTTCAAAAGATTTATTGTAATTTTTTAACTTATGCGTAGAGATGGTGAGATGGAGGACTATGCAATATGTGAGAAAAATCGTTTAACTTATGAAACCATAATTTTACATTGTTCATTTGAGAGATGATTTAAAATAAATAAATTGTAATATAAACCATAGATTCTGCACTTTGTTTTGTCATATTTTCCTTGATTTGTTGATTAAAAATGACGCAGTTGCATTAATTACCCATTAATTAGCTAATTACGGACCTGTCGGCTAACTTGAGGGTGTCGGCCGACAAGTGGCAAAAATGGGCCTGTCTGCTAACTTAAGGATGCCCTATGCAGATTGACCATAAGAGGGAGGGCGAAGAAGTGTAGATGTGACATGTGACTGCGAGAGAGAAATTGGAGACGATAAAATATTTATCAAGTCCATAATTCATGACATTTGCAATGAAAAGAGCACGCTCTCTAATTCCCCAGCCAACTGGTCAACATGTCAACAGTGCCCAGCCAGTCTCAAAGCAAAACGTTTAATGTCGTTGTCTGCGACAATGACTAAATAAAAGAATTTTAAAAAAATTAAAGAAATTGTTGAAAGGATGCAGTTCGGATATAGTCACAATCCCCCTTTTTATTTTCTTGTTTTCTTTAGGGCTCAACTTTTAATCGGAACTGAAATCAATACTTGATTACTTTCCATTCTAAGGAACCTAAAAAGCTACTCAATCTAGATTAAGGAAAGGGAATAAATTATGCATTGATGAATTGGTTTCATGAAAGCAACTCTTTAATTTCCCAACTTGAAATACCTGAATATGATGAAATCTAAAAAATGCTACTTTTGAGAGGTTCTTGGAATATTCATATTCATGGAGTTTTGGGAATATAAAACTCTGGCCTTGCATTTTATTTGGAAATGACTTTGGCGATGTGAGGATGAGTTTGAAATTCGTGTATAAAGTGCTGGATTCCTACGCCGATATTTTCCAGAGATTGGAACCCATCCCGATTTTCTGGGACAAAGAGAAGCGGATTTTGGTCAACATCCGAAACCGACGTCAACTCGCGATTTTTAACTTTAACTTTGCGGTGATCATGTGTGGTCCAGGGATCGGGTCCCTCCTGTACTTAATTCTACGGGAACTGTTCGCTAAACGCAGCACTATCCCCGTCGTCAATATCGTACTCTTCATTTCATGGTTGGTGTGTGAACTATTCGGGGTCGTCATGTTTCTTGGCATCCGGCAGCATGGACCCACGATCGTTAAGCAGTGGAATGATCTCGTCAAACTTGAGATTAGACTCAGAAAAGGTCATTTTTACTAAACGATTTTAGAAAAAGCCATATCCATTTGAATTCTTAGTCTCCTTGCATTTCCAACAAAGTTGTCATGTAGAACGCGTCTGAAACTCCGACTGATCACAATTTTTTTTGTTTATAAGTGGTTTGATTTTGTGACAAACTGAAGACTATTTATGACATTCAGAGAATTTTCAGAAAAAAATGAATAAACCGTCAAGAACGCACATCGAAAAAGGGTGAAACCCCACGACACAAGACGTTGAAGTACATTTAACATCGCTATCCGACGCGCACGATAATATTTCACAAGAATCTCCCATTTCCCCAACCATAGAGTGGATTTAAATACATCGTTGATGAACACTTAACAGTAGCTTTCCAACCATGTATTACATATTATGTGGAGTTGTAATTTAAAAAAATTGCGACATTTGATCGCACACCCATGACCTTTGGCCTACATGACCCAAGAACAAATTCCACCTCCGCAGGAAGGTTATAAATGGGTTTCCGAAAAATTCAACCATTTGAGAGTTAGAGCACGAACGGACGGACAGACGGACAGACGGACGGACGGTCAGAGTAAAACCATTAAAGGGTTTCACCCTTTAATAACAGGAATAAACTATGAGGCTTGATATTTTCTTGATTAAAATTACTGCAATTTTTAAACATTCTTTATACCTCTATAGCCACTATTACCGATCGTATCGTAATCGTAGCCCATTCATTGGGTAAAGACGTTTTGCATGGTTATTTTTTTAATTGTAAATAATAAATGTTTAGGGAGTGGAGGATTGAAGGAATGTGAAAGGGAAGATGGTCTCTGCAAACTGCTCCAAGTGATAGTTTACACTCTGGCCATTTACCCCGTCTTCACAGTTGGGTTCATGCTGCTGACGAACGCGGACACGTTTTACTTTATTGCGCAGCAGCTCATTCCTCCCGCCCTCGCCGACTTGTTGGGAGTGCGGATTTTGGTGACTCTGACGCGCGCGGCGCTGATGTGCGTGTGCACGGGGGAACTCTGCCGCCTCTTCCCACTCGTCCTCATCATATTCACCGTCACCGTCCGCCTCTATGACCAATCCGTCACCGCCATTTCACGCCAAAAGTGGATGATCAACTTCATTCACTTTTCTACCCATCTCCACTCCATCTACCAGGCCTCCTTCCAGCTTGTAGACGGGTCAACAAACTCTCTTGCACAATTATTGTGAAAATCACTTAAAATTTTCAGTCAATTTTTCAATTTCCACTAGTAACGTGTCAACGTCAAGATTGATCTATGATTCTTATGTTCCTTAATCACCTCTTTTCCTTTTCCCTGTCTATGTTTTTCTATGCAAATATTTTGACCCCTACGAGATATTTGTTTAGAAGCGAACATTTCTCAAGACTTGTTTTATAATATTAGAAATTCGAACAGGATAAAAAGAATATTATCAACCAAAGTTGGTAAACTGACAAGGGACGTAACGGAGAGATAACATTCGGATTGACTTGATTTTTTTGTGACACACTTACGACTATATATATGACGGAACTAAAAACATCGGTGCCCAAATTGATGTTTAATAGGTTAAAAAATTTTCAAGGTTGAAAAACCAACGAAAACTACAATTTTCAAACGCTCGCCAAACTACAAGTTTTAGACGGATTTTGAAATTTACAATCGTAAAGTTTTACAATCGTAAAGAGTTGATTTTAAAGAAAACACGAAGACGTCATTTTTTAACAAAAAATAATATTTGGAAAATTTTAACCCTTTTAGGTATTTGATTTTCTTCAAAAAATTCTAAAATTAAGTTGTTTGCATTTCCTCAAAGAACAAGGCTTTAACATGAAAAAAGATTTTAAAATCGGTTCAAAACTTGTCCTTTCACGAATGTTTGAAAATATTTTTTTAAACACGTTAAACATCAATTTGGGCACTAATTTCTTTCAGTTACATCATCTACATAGTCCAAATCTGTGTCATCAAAAAAATCAAGTCAACCGAAGTGTTATCTCTCCATTACGTCCCTTGTGAGACAAAATCAATAATCAATTACCGAAGCACACAAAATCAATCAGTTGTGCTCACCGATTTAGCACAGAGGCACCTGACTAGGGTTAATCATAGAATTGTATAATAGACTTTATCTTTTATAATTTATAATCCAATCAATTTCATTCAAAATAGTCTTTATTCAGGTAAAACCGGTGGAATCCAAATGATGGGAATTAGGATGCAACTGATAGTAGTTGTTGTTTAAATTTCTAGGACGATCGGCCTGTTCATGTCGTTGGGCCTTGGGCTGAGCGTGGTGATGAACTATCTGACGCTGAAGGGTCATGCCTTCATCCCGATGCCATTTTATCTCTATTGTCCCATCCTGTCTCTTGTCTTGCTCGTCTCGTTCCAATACACCGTGGTTGCGGGGATCCGAATTCAGGAGTTGTCTTCGGAATCCATTCACAAATGGCGAGTCCGCCTTTTCTACCAACCGAATCGGAGGTACCGACTCCGGCAAATGGCCGCCATCCGTCCCCTCACCTTCCACTGCGACATTTTCCAGTACCGACTCTTCAAGTTGAAAAAATCGACGAGGAATACCTTCTTCTGGGCCATCATCACGTATACCTTCACAGCTCTCGTCTCTGTGAAACATTAAAATCCAACAATTACACTTATGTCTGCACATGTACAAATTAAAATTAGTCAATAGCCTATTTGATCCCTGGTACAACCTGTCCCAACAACCTGCACTTGACATGCTAAATCAACATTTGAATCATTGTCAACATAAACCTAACTACTTAAGTTTAAAAGCATTAAGTATTGGTATTTAATAGTGCGCTCTCAAGTCTTATTGCCCTCTTTCCAAAAAATCACTTGCGCCTTACTAAACTTATTTGAAAAAGCTGAACGACAGAGATTAAATTCCCCGTTTTAACTTAAATTCTCAATTCCAAAATCATTGCTGGAATCTTGTACTTGAGATGTGACATGGCTATATTCCATCGACTCTTGAACTTGATATTGAAACCACTCTACATTTGATTTGACATTGGAATGAATATGAATACAGACCTCATTTCGATTTTGGACCGCTTGCGTCAATCTGACTCGCTAACTTTGCTCGACAGCTCTCAGTTTTCCTCTGATGTTCCAAAACGTAGTCCTTCCGACTGAAGAATCGTCCACAATTTTGGCAACTGAAAGGCTTTTCTCCAGAATGGACCCTCTCATGTCGAGTCAAGTCCCTCGTAGTTTGAAATCTCTTGGAGCAAGTGGAACATTCATGAGTCAAAGGCGGGCCTTGATGGATTCGATGAGAATGATACATTAGACTCTGCTTCGTCTTAAATGAGATTCCACAAACTTCGCAAAAGTGACTAAAGAGGGCTGATGATTCTAATGAGAACGGGGGGGCCGCCTCCAATTTATCGTGAGTCAGTAGATGCCGATTCAGATTAGCCTTGCTCAAAAACCGATTCGGACATTTCGGGCATTTAAAGGGCAATTCACCTTCGTGGATTTTCTTCGTGTGATTTTCTAATAGAATTTTGGATGAGAAGTTTCCACCGCAAAGTTCACAAAGGAGGGACTCGGGTTCCTCTTCCTGATCTTTGGCCTTGCTCCGTCGTATCTCCAAGTTTCGTCTCCGTTTTTCGGCCAGTTCGGGTCCCAAGGTGGCCACAAGATTCGCAAAGTTTTCGTCAATTCCACAAACCCGACGTCGGTGTTCTAAGAGGCAGTCTCTAAGATAAAATAGATGGATATCAGATACCAATATAAACAGTTGTATATATTTTTTTTTTACATCATTATCGTTTGGCCAATAACAAATTAATCCATTTACCCTATTGTACTTTCACCCATATAGATGACCCATTATTAAACCAAATTAATCTTATTACCCATAATTAAATCTATTTAATTTCTACTACCGAAAGTCCTTGACAGAACTTCTTATAGGCATCGAAAGTTTTAAAATATTGTATTTATGTTAGTTTGTTACAATGCTAGCTCCATTTGATTCAATTACAACATCCCGTATCCCGAAATACCGCTAGTCGGAAGTTCCATTGATATTTTTTTTAATTATTCCTTATTATTCTAAATTCAGTTATGGGTAATACGATTAATTTTAATTTTATATGGGGGCTTTATTGTTTTCGTGTAAGAATGAACATGGAAAAGAAATATTTCACGGTTACAAGGGAACCATTTTCGACTGTACAGTGTAAAACAATAAAATTATTGGAACGATGTAGATTTTTACAGACAACGTGATCACGGCTCACCACATACAACATATATAGTTTAAGGCCTAAAAATACTCCGAAATAATTCCCCACCCTAAATAACTGCCCCAGTTATTAAAGATGATTGAAAAACAACCTCCCGATTTTAATCCAAAATAAATTCACGGTTTATAAAACATCGAAAGGCTCTTAACAGCATTTAAAATGACTGGGACATTTATTTAGGGTGGGTAATTATTTCGGAGTATTTTTTAGCCCGTAAACTATAAACTTTACACGTGGTGAGCCGCGTTCACGTTGTCTGTAAAATTCTACATCGTTCTAATAATTTTGATGTTTTACAGTGTACAGTCAAAAAAGGTTCCCTTGTAACCGTGAAATATTTCTTTTCCATGTTCATTCTTACATAAACACAATCTTGGAGAAAGTACAATTGGTTAATGGATTATTTTGTTATGAGCCAAAGGATTAGTTGTATGGGTCATAAAAATACAAGCCCAATATAAAACGTTTAACTTCCATGAATCATTCTTGTAATATTTCAATCTTTTTATGTTTTTAACCGAAGTAATTTTCAGTGTTTAAGATTCTTTCGACATTAGATTTATCCGATCGAATAGCAGAAATCATCACAGCTTTCCGTTCGAACATTGTGTATATTCTTACCTGCGTGTGAATTTGTTGCCACAAGTTTGACAACTGAAAGGTTTTTCTCCTGAATGGACTCGTTGATGTCGGACCAGGTCTTTCCGTTCAAAGAATGACATGTCACAGCCAGATTCAGGACATTTATGCGGTTTAATTCCTTCGTGAATCCGTCGATTGTGTGAAATGAGGTACGTTTCAGTGCGGAAGTTTCTGTGGCAGATCTTGCAGTCGAATGTTATGTCCGAATTTGAGCGTTTTTTTGGCCGACCCCGTGGTAGACTTCCGTCGGATGAGCGATGGTCACGTTTGCAGTGGTTGAGCAAATGGGATTTAGACGAGAACTTCAGTTCGCAATAACGACAGTTGTGATTAGCGGCGGAGTTCTTACTCCTCTTCAATTCTCGGTCTTTGGACAAAGAAGAAGTGGGCTCGGAATAGTCAGGGTCAGAATCTTCGGACGATTCACTTCCGTTATCCGACCCGTTACTTTCCACACTGTAAATTTGAATATATACATATTAATGTATATATTAAAATATTTATCTTATCTTAATGATCTCAAAACTAACACTAGCACAGTAAAAGATGACAAAGATGTACGTATTAACATTATTAACATGTTCAAGAAACGGAAGCCCATATTGATTTTCGCCAATTTACAAGGTTTTTTAAATGGGACGGGAAGATGCTAACAAGGGAACATTCCCAACTGTACAGCCCCGATATTTTTCAAACACCGGTCTCATTGGAAATAATAATTAAAATAATGAAACTTTAATATAGGAACTATTGGTGCATAAAATATAATTGTCCTAGTAAAGTAGGTCGGAGGGCCAGGGATGCTTCCTAGATTAAAGTTTCATTTTAATTCCTCTTTCCAATGAAACCGGTTGAAAAATATCGGGATGGTACAGTTGGGAATGCTCCCTTGTAAGATGTACCATTGGCCTGTGAATAGTGTGAATTGTTGTATTGTTGAATATAGGCTGTAACTTTTTGTGAGTAGACGATACTAGAATACGTACCTGAAATCAGGATCATCGTCGATTTGATCTTCGAATGTATTTGGCTCCTCGTTAGCATCTTCCTTAACCTCTTGTTCACCCAGCCCATGTTGACGTTGACGTAACTCGTGGGTATTAGAACTTTTAGTTGGGGACGTTTCGTTAGGCAGAATGATTCCCATCCCTTCATCCTCGAAATCTTCAGGATATTCGAACGTAATAGGTTCCTCCTTCACAACCGCAAAAAAATCCTCTACTTGCTCTAAAAATTCAGAGAAGAATTTGAATATCGGTATTAATAACCCAAACCAAAATAAGCAGATTAAAATGAGAGTAACCTTGGTCTTGTTCATCGTCATAGTTCTTGAAAGGGCTATTGGATTGAAGTCGAATGGCGGATTTAATAGACTGAATGAGGTGGTCCATCTTGGAGTTGATGTTCTGAATCTGTTGATGATATTTCCAGAGACTCTCTACAGGTTTGACGCAAACAGGGCAGATGTATTGCAATTCTTGTCCAAGGAAATCGGTTTCGGGCAGTCGATTGGGACGATTCGGGTCCAGCACTTGAACCAGTTCTTCGTATAATTTGAAGCCCTCGTCATCTTGATCTTTCCTTTTCATACATTTTTGTGACGATGATGATGAGCCGCTTTCATTCTTGGGGATGGACGCCTTGGACTCGGAACGGCAGATCAAGCAACTTTTCCCCATTCTTCATGATATGTAATTAATAAATCAATTATTTGGATTAAGTACAAAATCTGTTGCTACAACCAAAGTACAGTATTGAAATACTATATACACCAATACACCATGTTACCATCAATCACTCTGTCTGTGTGCTGTGGGCTCTGGGCTGGGTGAGCCGTTCAAGAGTTTGGAGTTGTCGCATCGACCGACAGACAGACAGACAGACCCAAAATGTGAAATGAAGACATTCACATAAAAGTATTTCGCCTTTCTTGCATTTAATGATTAATTGATTTATTTCACACTTTTGTTTCTACTCAACTTACCTTCAAACTTTGAACTTCAAATGCCTTCAACAACGACAAGCGACTTCAACTTTAACGTTTGACGTTGAAAGGATGAAGGATCAAGGATAGAGCATAGCACATAGAGCAAGAGCAAATGACAAACACGGTGAACCTGAACGGTGAACGGAGCCAGAATTTCTAATTGCCAAATGCCAGATCACCGATGGTGAAACGTCAGTCAAAAATTACAAAATTGTACAATTAATGTACGTCAAGTTAGCGCACCAGTGCACATCAAGTTAGCGCACTGGCGCACAACTCAGCGCACAAGCACACAAACCGTCAAGTTAGCGCACACCAGCGCACAAGCACACAAATCGTCAAGTTGGCGCACACCAGCGCACAGGCACACAACTTTTCAGCGCACAGAAAATATTTTCTTTCGACAAAGATGACCTTGACCTTAATGTGACCTTTAAGGTCACCAAAAATCAAAGTCTTAGAATTTCACGAAACGTTCAAAAATCATGTTTTTAGACGATTTTATTTTCCAGCGCGTGTACGTCAAGTTAGCGCACCAGTGCACATCAAGTTAGCGCACTGGCGCACAACTCAGCGCACAAGCACACAAACCGTCAAGTTAGCGCACACCAGCGCACAAGCACACAAATCGTCAAGTTGGCGCACACCAGCGCACAGGCACACAACTTTTCAGCGCACAGAAAATATTTTCTTTCGACAAAGATGACCTTGACCTTAATGTGACCTTTAAGGTCACCAAAAATCAAAGTCTTAGAATTTCACGAAACGTTCAAAAATCATGTTTTTAGACGATTTTATTTTCCAGCGCACAAGGTTGACCTTAAATTTTGACCTTTCAGGTCACCAAAAATCAAAGTCTTAGAATTTCACGAAACGTTCAAAAATCATGTTTTTAGACGATTTTATTTTCCAGCGCACAAGGGTGACCTTGAATTTTGACCTTTCGGGTCACCAAAAATCAAAGTCTTAGAATTTCATGAAACGTTCAAAAATCATGTTTTTAGACGATTTTATTTTCCAGCGCACAAGGGTGACCTTAAATTTTGACCTTTCAGGTCACCAAAAATCAAAGTCTTAGAATTTCATGAAACGTTCAAAAATCATGTTTTTAGACGATTTTATTTTCCAGCGCACAAGGGTGACCTTAAATTTTGACCTTTCAAGTCACCAAAAATCAAAGCCTCAGAATTTCATGAAACGTTCAGAAATCATGTTTTAGACGATTTTATTTTTCAGAGCACAAGCGGCACCACGAATTTTGACCTTTGCATTAATGCAAAGGTCGATTATATTATTGGTCTTTTTGTTGCATTCTGTGATATTATCCGTCATTTACTGTTTTACGTCGTCAAACGTTTCCTTCCACCCTTGTAAACGGTTACCAACCTTATGCAATGTATGATTCGCAGGTTGTCCAAATGTGTTTAAAGACGTTAGCATTTTCTTTGTAACGTCAACTTGAATTTGTACTAGTTCCTGCTTCCATAACCGGCTTTGTTCTTTAAGAGCAATTCCAGTACAGGTAAACCCTTGGGCAATCTGCTTTCCATTTTGTAGGACGTTCTCCAAAGGATAACTTAAGATGATCCAGCTACACAATAGTTCGATAACGACACGTCCGGTATAGCTGATCAGAAGGCACCCTTGATCGAATATCTGACAACATCCATTATGTGATGGTACTTGATCGTACGGGTTTCCTTTACTATCAAAAGGGACATATTCATCCCTGCTGATTAAATCGGTTACACCGGTTTCAGTAATCTCGCATTGATTAAACAGCAGTTCCAGGGTCTGATCCGAGTGTATAGCTCTGTAGTAGCGATGCACTTGCTTTGCTTCTTCGTAAAATTTGCTATACATTGGAAGGAGGTTTTCATACTTTAATGGGTCAAGAAAATTTGGAAACTTTGTCTTGGATTGCATATTTGTTTGCAGGGCATCCTTAAACAGTTATTCCGGTAACTGTACTTCGTTGCTGTAGTCCGTACCAGCTCACTCGTTAATCATTATTAAGGGAGGGGTGGGAGGCGTGGATAAGGTGGGATCGGACTGGACGGTGGATAACGTATATAGTTTGGGGTGTGAAAATACTCTGAAATAATCCCCCGCCCTAAATAAATGTCCCAGTTATTTGAAATTGAAGAAGTTTTTCCATGTTTCGTGAAACCGTGGATTTATTTTGGATTAAAATCTAGAGGTGGGTTTTCAACCAATAACTGGGGCAGTGGCAGGTGGGGAATTATTTCGGAGTATTTTTAGATTTTTACCCTTAAACTGCATAGGTTTGATTTTTGAACGTTTCGTGAAATTCTAAGACTTTGATTTTTGGTGACCTGAAAGGTCAAAATTTAAGGTCACCCTTGTGCGCTGGAAAATAAAATCGTCTAAAAACATGATTTTTGAACGTTTCGTGAAATTCTAAGACTTTGATTTTTGGTGACCTTAAAGGTCACATTAAGGTCAAGGTCATCTTTGTCGAAAGAAAATATTTTCTGTGCGCTGAAAAGTTGTGTGCCTGTGCGCTGGTGTGCGCCAACTTGACGATTTGTGTGCTTGTGCGCTGGTGTGCGCTAACTTGACGGTTTGTGTGCTTGTGCGCTGAGTTGTGCGCCAGTGCGCTAACTTGATGTGCACTGGTGCGCTAACTTGACGTACACGTACAAATATTACAATGTGAAAATTGTCATTGTCAGTCCCTTCACTTTATCGACTTATCGTTTAAATTTCTGAACAACAAAAATATTTACTTTTTTAATATTCATTTCTAAAAGGCCAAAGGAAATCCCGCTTTCATCCACTTCTACTCAATGTTTCACATTCCTATCCTCTATCTCTGTACCAAAAAGGTTTGTAATGAAATCACTCGAAAGTCATGTCATAAGTCGGTCTCTACGCTTTTAATTAAGATTCAGATATTGTTCAGTAGCCATAATAATGCTTTTCTTTAGTAGCAGTTGGTCCGCCATCATCGGGTTACCAATAATATTATTCAATAAAACATTTATTTTTTTAACCAATAACTCTAGAATCTAGAACAAAATTTCAAACTACAGTCAGTACGAGTGAACATCCTCGACTTCCTCGATATAATAGTATAGAGAAGATGTAGAACTAGTCATGTTACAAGTTACAATTTATCTATGACCGAGTCGGTCAGACAGAACTATTTAATTTAATTAAAGTGGTTCATAATCTTAAGCCTGAGCAGTTCATAAGGAATTATCATTGAAATAGATATCAATAGGAATACGATAATATAAAAAAATTATTTACAAAGTAAGAGATTATGAGAGTATCATTATTCCGAACAATAGTTAGGTAATAGGAACAATATTATTTAATACTGTTTTTCATTATCTACCTATTTAAAACAATTATAACCCTCACAAAGAACTACACAATAAACTACATTAAGGCTATATTCTATTCTAGTCTCTACTCTACGGCTGATTTTTTCATAACCATAAACTAACAAGTAGAAGTAAGTTGTAGCGTTGTAAGTAAATGTATTTCACGCTAATAATCATTAGTTTTAACAGGACTTGGTGACGAAGTTATAATAAATTAAGCATGTTATCCTCATCGTCCTGCATTTCCATGTTGTCTACGAATTCCATATCCTGTAGATTAAAAAAATAAATATCATTACATTGTTTTGTAATTTTTCACATACATGCGGTAACATTGATACGGAATAGGAATTAGTGAAATAATCTCAAAATGTTATGGGTGTCACTGACCCCAATTTCCAAAGGATCAAAGTGTGCCCAGTCATCAGGTTCCGGAATTCGAGACGTCCGTGATCCACTCCCGCTACTGCGATCCCTGTTATTTTCCGAATCGGGCAGGCCGTATTCAATCCGCACAGTCGGTTCCACAGTAACCTCACCTGTACCATCATTTAACTTCAAATTACATCTGGTGTCTAACAATAAGTCCTAGGTACTCATTTTTTAATAATACGGATAAATTAGAAAATTACGAGGTGTCCGGTTGTTGCGGTTATTATCCGAAGAATATCTAGATGGGGGCGGAAGGGGAATAAAGGCAACGTCCGTTGCTTCTCGCCTTGATCGATGTCTCGGTGTCCGATTGGATTGAGAAGATCTCGAGGTTCGATGCAGAGCTAGAGCTCTCGGCCATCCATCAGAGTCTAAGTTAATACTTCGATCATTTAAATTCATCGCCGAGTTTCGATTCATCGACCTCATCGCCTCCCGATGAGCTGAAACAGATTTTTAGAAAATAGATTAGGACAATATGTAAGTGTCTTGTCTTAAGTCTTAACACTCACAGTATAAAAATGAGTATATATAAATGTTAATTTTTATTTAAACTTTAATCTCACTTCGTTGAGAGCCGAACATGGGATTGTAGCGATGAACTCGAAACTCGTCTCTATCCCTTGCGGACTCGTTCACATTGTCTTCCTCGAACCGAACCAAATCCGCTTCTGCTCTGCGGTTATTCAGATTTTGTCGCAGTGTTTCGATTTCTGCTACAAGAGATTGGTAGAAAGGGGAAGACGTGACTGAGGTTGAAGGGCCGGCGGGAGATGCTTCAATCTGCGCAGCAGAAGAACCAATGTTTACAGTAACGGGAGCAGCCGTGCTAGCCACTGGACCTCCATTCGGAGCACTTAAGGCTGCAAAAGGGGGTGGGGTGGATATCACCGGCGAAACGGCGGCAGTGTTGGAAGAATTTGAATTGCTTGACGTTTGTGGAGAAGTTCCATTTGGGGCAGCGATATTCCTGTACAACATGAATATAAATTATTACCATTAAATAAACAGTAGACCATAAAATGGATGCTCTTGTGAGTTACCTATAAGTTTGCATCCTTGCTCTGAGTCGCTCCAGAAGTGCTGCATTTCGTTGCCGAGCCTGGAGAACAGCTGATGCCGTAATGGCACCTGCACCCGGGATCCCACTCGCATTCGCTTGTGGGTTTTGGTGCACAGCGACAGTTGTTGTCAGATTTCCAGAGGTTGGGGGCGCTGGAGGAGGAGGCGGCGGAGGGGCAATTAATGACGCGGAGCTGGATGGCACCACACTCACAGCGCCTGCGCCATACAACAGATTCAATGCATTGATATTATTGTTCGCTCTGTCTGTGCTCCACATTGCGGGAAACATGGAGTAGGGGGCAGCTGATGATAAGAGAGCGCGGTCGGCACGGTCTCCCACCGCAACCTGTGCAGCTTGAGGCGCTATGGGCTGCTGTGCCCGTTCTCGTAAAAGCTGGTCCCTCCGATCCCGGATTTCTTGAGAGAGCATCGTGTGGAACTTGGTGAGGAAGTTTCCAAGGCCCACGTGTTTTGTGATGGGACGGAAAATGTACTGTCGACAAATAGGACAGGCTCGGTTCCCCCCGTTTTTCCACACGCCGATGCAATAGGCACAGAACGTGTGCCCGCATTCCAATACTGACGGCTGAAGAAATAAAAAGTACGGGGTTTTAGTATTAATTCAGTACCCTAAAGGAGGATGGTAAAGTATAAGTAAGTGTGACAAGATACCTGAATGAAGAGTTCGCTGCAAATGGAGCAGTTGAGATCCTGCTCAAGTGCTTCATATATCTTCTTGTAGAGTTCTTCTTTGAATATTTCGTTCCTCGACTCTGCTTCCTGCAACTTCCTCATTTGCTCGGCCTTAAACTTTTGAGCTTCCTTCTCGGCCGCAGATGACTTTTTGTAGAAGTTCGTGAAGAGAGATCGGAGTTTGGCGACGTCTTCGATGGCATCGATCAGTTCTTCCGTCAGTCGTTCCGAGTGAGGGACGTCGGGAAGGGGTGCGGGCCCTTGAGCTCCATCCCCCTGCACCCCTTCTAAGGAATCTACTAGGTCCTCTTCCACCGCTACCACCATACCCCCACCACCGCTTGACATCTTGAACTTGAACTTGAACGGTCCTTGATAGTCCACAGTCTACTAGTCCACGCCCGGCCACGCCGACGATCTCTGCCGAGAGACAACTGGCTGCTCAACTAAAATATCATAAAATAAAGATATATAGGATGCAAAATGGTGAATGGGTACCAATTAATGCATCAGTGTAATTAATGAAACTTGAATAATCTGTTATTTAAATCGGCATCAAAGCACAAAGGAATTCTAAATTCGTCATAATAGATATTGAATATTCACAAACTATATTAATGTTACAAACTCACACTAATTGGAGCAAGGCATTGCATAGCATGTAGTATCACTAATCACTATCACATTGCAGTCTAGTAGTTTCCAAATTTACCATCCTACAGAGTGGTATGACTTTACCTTTCTACAGAATGGTATTTCGTATTTACCTTTCTACAGAATGGTAAAACGGCTCATTTACCTTTGAGCAGGAGGGTAAATGTGTGTTTTTGTAGTTTTCGGCTGCCTCGGACTACAGTTTTGGTCGTCGGATAAAACAAATGGTTCCATTGGAAAGAGCGTAAAATTTTAAATAAAACCAGATCGCGGTGAAAAAAACCAGATCGCGACACGTCTGCTAGAGCCGGCTAAAGACAGTAAGTTTTTTTGGCCGAGGAATACTGAGTTCAAGAGCCGTCCGTAAGCTAACAAGCTAAGATGCGACTTAAATTGGAAATTCTCCATCTTATTATTTCTAAATTATCACTATAAAAAAATTAATTAAGAACGGTAGCATTCAGTTTCATCAAAAAAGGGCGAAAAATTAAAAACCCAAATCTTATTTTAAATTTATAGCGATTCAGTATTTGTCACATTTTCTCTATTTCTGACATTTCGGATATCAGACCAGCATTTGTTAGGCATGAAGTGGGCATAAGTAGAATATATTTTTAAAATTTAGTCACACCCCCTGACCCTGATCCCCTAAAATGGAAAATTTCCATAAAGTTGACTTATATACATGCATATTCAACAACGAAGAGATTGCGCGGTTGTGGGAATCACTCCGGTTCGCACCCACTAGTACCAGGACTGGCCGCGCAATATGGCGCAAGTGCGGTTATTACAGTTTGTCGTGCGGTTTCACCCCTTCTTTATGTGCGTTTGCAACGGTTTCTACCTATAATATTATTTATGATATATCGATTAAGAAAAAAATGAAAATATATCAACATATATTTTAAACCGCTTCAAAAAATAAATTTGGATGTTGAAATTATTTAAAAAAATTAAACTGATTCAAACAAATTTTTAACTGACTAAAAAAATCAGGTTTCAAAATACATTCTAAATTCATCAAAAATAAATTTAATGCTTCAAAATATTTTTTTAAGATGCACCCAACGCATTCCCAAATCCTTTAGAATGCGGTTTAAAATGTTTCAAAAAATACATTTAGACAGAAATGTAATTTAAGCATTTCTGAATGTATGTAGAATATTTCCAAATGCATCTTAACTATTTTAAAATGACTCATAAACATTTGCAAATGTATTTAGAAGATTTCTAAATGTATGTTAAATATTTTGAAATGCATCACTAACATTTTTAAATGTATTTTAAATATATTTTTGAGATTTTGTATTCAAATTAAATTTACTGTAAATGTTTTCAAATATATTCTAAGAAATTTAAATAGTTTCAATCAATGTGTTCTAACCATTCTTGAATATATTTTGAATACATTTTAAACACATAAAATATTTTTAACGCATTAAAAATATTTTGAGTATTTTTAGATGTATTTAAAATGTAAATATTTTGAAATGTATTTTTAAGATTAGCTATGAAGTTATTTTTAATACTTTTAATAAATAATTTTAAATATATTTTTAATATAGGCAGTACTTTCTTAGCGTAATCTCTCTTGCTCAATTTCAGCCAGTAAAATATATGTAAAATCCATGCATCAGAAGGGAAATGTGTCTAATGTAAAACTTTTTCACGTTAAGTTTTCCCTAATACAGTCATCTTGCACAATGCAATGCTGGATAGGAGTGTGGCATCCCGACAACATTCCCTTGTATGGCTGACTGAAAGTTTTCTAGGAAAGGATCCTTCATAACAAAACTGCTTATACTTTCAATAAATGATTTGAAATGTATGTTTAATAAATTCAATAAATAATTTAAAATGTATTTTTAATCCTTTTAGTAAATATTTTCAAATGTATTTTCAATAGGTTTAATAAACATTTTCATTTTAAAATAAATTTTAAGCAAATTGGATATAGTTTAGACTTATTTTTGAATGTATTTAAAATGGTTTCAAATGTATTTTAAATGCATCGACATTTTTGTTAAATGTTTACCTGTATTTAAAATATTTTTTTAATATATTGCATTGTTGTTCAAATGTACTTTACGTGTATTTAAAATATTTTTAAATATATTGAAAATTTTTCTAAATGTACCTTACGTGTATTTAAAATATTTTTAAATGTATTGAAAATTTTTCTAAATGTATTGAAAAAATTTCTAAATGTACCTTACGTGTATTTAAAATATTTTTAAATGTACTTTATGTGTATTTATAATATTTTTAAATGTACTTTACAATATGTAATGAAATTTCTTTTAAATGTACTTTACGCGTATTTAAAGTATTTTATTTGCACTTTAAATTTGAAATGCATTTGAAATGTTCTTAAAATGCTTTTAATAAAATAATAATGTAAAATTTACTTTGTTCATTCATTATTGCTTATTAGTGGATAGAATAATTATAATTAAAATGAGACTAAATTTTTTGATGCATTAAGTACACTAATCAATAAGGATTTTTGAAAGTATCTGAATAATATTACATTGAAGTAATAATACTAATAAATCGACTGAATCTAATTTTTGAAATTAATATCTTGCATTTATAGTTTTAGCTTAAAGAGTTTTAGTTAAAAAATAAATTTTAATTTTGGAAGGAATATTATGAAACAAATTTTTCGAACTGAAAATTTAATTATTAAAGGGTGAAACCCTTTAATGTTTTTACTGAATCCGTCCGTCCGTCAGTCCGTCTGTGTGTTTTTGCGCTCTAACTAACTTTCAAACGGTTGAATATTTTTGATTTTTGTTTTCGGGAAATCATTTATGACTTTCGAACGGAGACCATGTTTGTCTTAGGGTCGTGTAGGTCAAAGGTCAACGGTGTACGGTCAAAGGTCGTAATTTTTTCGAATATCGACTATATATGTGTAATGCGTCATTATAAAGGTATCGTCAAGCGCTATTCAACGACGTATACGATTTTACTCTATGGTTGGGGGAATGTGAGATAATTATATAAAATCTTCCTAGGTGTCGGACGTGAATTGTTATTCCACGTCTTGTTGCGTGTGGTTTCACCCTTTTGCGATGTGCGTTTGCAACAGTTTATTATGTATCGTAGATACATAATGCGAATAGCTCGACCGGCCGGCTGTCTGTCCGGCCGTAAACACGATAACTCTAGAACGGCTTAACTTTTTAATTTTTTTCTTTCGGTTATCTATTTAGGACATCCAAACTGAGGTCAAGTTCGTTTGGGGGTTTTGTAGGTCAGAGAAAGGTCAAAGGTCAATTTTTTTTAAAAATAGTAACACCCCATGTCTGATGCATCGAAAGAAAGCTATTGTCAAGGGCTATTCAATGATGCATTGCATTTGGGGGTGGGGCCACCCCTGATCAGTGGGGAGGGGCCAAAGAGGTCAAATTACGAACTTATATGTGTGATACGTCATACGTCATTCAAAGGGATCAAGTGCTTTGGAATGACATATTTTGCTCAATGGTCGGGGCAACTTGATATTTTCAAGATTTATGTATTTTGAACAGTTTTCACGTTGAACATGAACATGTTCAAAAACAGTTTAGATGTGTACAAAACGTTATAAAAACGTCACATCTACGGTACATCAGTACAACGTTGGACCGTTTATTATGTATCGTAACAAAACTATATGTTAATTCCTCGTTGTCAGTCTGTCTGTCCGGCTGTCTGTAAATGCGATAACAGTAACAATGATTTCAAATGTTCAATTTTTCGAATTTTTTCTCTCGCGAAATCAGTAAGGACCTTGCCTTGAGGCGGAGGTCAAGTAAATTGACTTAGTCTTAAATTGAGGATGTTGGCAATGTCAATTTCACAAGACAAGAATATCTTGGAATAATAATTAATTATATGTGAGATGATATTATGGTAGTAGTTTGGTACTGTGTTTATGAGCAGCCCCAAAAGTTTTACCTTTCTGTCCGATGGTAATGTTTTACCTGTCTGTAGAAGGTTAAAATTAAAATAACGTTCTGTAGGATGGTAAATAAGAAATACCATTCTGTAGACAGTTAAAGTAATGCCATTCTGTAGGATGGTAAATTTGGAAACTACTAGACTGCATTGACATTCACAATTCACATCATATAAAGAAAAATGTAGTTCCGTGACCTTTGACCTTGGACCTTTTGCCTTCATTGTTTATCAACCGTTAAAGGTTAAGATGTGAGATGTTCAATGTTAAGAATTATTAAGCAACTCATTGAACCGAACGAATGTCAAATGTGGAATTATGAATTAGTGGAATGCCAAATCAATGAATGTGCAATGTGCAATGTATGTAAAATGCCAAATATTGAATATTTGATATTGGATATTCAATCAATGTTGAATGCATGCAGAATGTTGAATGTGCAGAGATTCAACATTCAACAATTTGGCATTCATTTCACATTTTTGGGATTTGTATATTTCATATTCAATACACAATACACAACCAACAATAGTTCAATGTTTTTTATTTTGTATTTCATTTTGTGTTTTGCATTCATTCCACATTCCACATTCCACATCACACATATCCACATTTGACATTCATTAATTAATTGTGAATTGTGGTTTTGTGTTTTGGATTTAAAATGAATTTCATTTGAATTTCAAATATGAAATAAGTGAATAGTGAATAGTGAATAGTTTTGAGTTTTGATATTATATTTTCCAATTCTATGGTTTTGATTGATTGAACTTATTATGCATTAGTGCATTACACATTTTTACTTTCTTTTGTACTTATGACTTACTTTGTACTTTGTACTTACCCTTGTCAAAGTTGAGAGTTGAACAGTTTCTGTTTTCTGTTGCTCTGCTGGTGTCGGCTCTGAAAGGGCAAATGATGAAATAAATAGGATTCACAATCACAAACACAATTCGGCTTCGGCAGGACAGAAGAGAGGCAGGAGACTTTGAAACTTCTTTTTATTTTTGAACCTCAACAAAAGTTGTAGTTATTTTGAATTTAGGAGCGTAGGAGAATGAGAATTTGGGTATTGGCATCTAGTTCTATGGGTAGTGGTGATGGATGGGCCATTCCCAAAGGGCTTTAGTACGAGGAATAGAGAGAGTGACAGGGGCAACCAGAAACCTCAACTATCAACTCTCAACTCTCATATTGCCCCATCACATTATATCACTTCGCCCCGCCCCCAACAAAGACAGTTTTATCAGTTTTAAAAATGCTAGGGACCTCAGAAATAAAATCACATTCTCCTCACCAATTCATATTCCACCAACCCTAACCCTGGCACCCTTCTGGAATAATGGCGTGGCGGGGGTGCGGTGGGGGTAGGTTCCCAGGACCATATTCAGTATCGTTTATTAAATGCCATAAAATATAAAAGAGGTGATTAATAAAACAGGATAAGTAGGACTTGAAACTTTACTCTAGAAATAAGGGAGTTTAATAATTTAATCATATCTTGAATTTGAATTGAAGTTCCGGAACCTCTTGCGCTGGAAGCGTCTGGAACGCCTTCTCCCCGACCTCTTGCCCCCGGATCTGCCCAACTTTCGAAACTTTCGCCCACTCGACTCATTATTCACCTCTCCAACATCTGCAGATTCTTCCACTTGCCCCCTCTTATTAACCTCTAGGATCCCGGCAGGCTCAGCATTGTTCCTCGCCTTCTTAAACTCCTCTCCATACTCCTCAACTCGGGATTCAAATTTCGCTTGATTAACGGTTAAGAAGTTGGTGAAAGCCACCCGTATTCCCAAAGAATTCTCCATTTCAAAGGGACCGAGTCCGTGGATAAAGAACTGAAGAAGAGCCATGACACGGACTTTGTCCCGCTCGTTCATCTCGATGTCCAAGCGACAGGATTGGCAGTCGGCGAGGGCTTCTCCGTCCTGAAACAATTTGATGAGGACCGTCCGAATCGTCGTCAACATGTTCCGTGTCAAGCGGACGTAGTGACGCGGAGATTGCTCCCGCGCCGCCTTCACGAAGTTCAGCGCGAACTCTGTGAGGAAGCGGACGCTTCGGGAAGCGTTAGGGCCCTCTTCCCCTCTTGTCAATTCCAGCACATCCTCGTTCTTATTCCCTTCGTGGACATATGTTTCGGAAAATATGGACAGTTCGAAGGCTGTGGATAATTTCCGGAGCTCCTTCTCGGTGATTTTCGGTTTCGATCTGGAAATGAACATTTAGCTTACAAGGGAAGTTATGGAGAGTGAAATTCCAGAATCGCCTGATTTTTTTTACAGTTGGAAATACAACTAATGGGAACTACAAACCCGTAAAAAAGTATTTAACCGTATTTAAAAAAGTACGAAATAAAAAAGCACGAAAATTGACATTTTTGAACCGTCATAAAACAAAGATTTGTGGGTCGATTTTCAAAATCTTTTGAGTTTTGTGATGCTGACGAGTTATTTTTTAAAGGAAATTTAAACACTTTAAAGGATTTCCTTAAAATACAACTCTTCAGCATCACAAAACTGGAAAGATTTTGAAAATCGACTCACAATTCTTTGTTTTATGACGGTTTAAAATGTCTATTTCGTGCTTTTTTTATTTCATAATTTTTTAAACACGCTCAGGATGAATTTTAGCCGATAATTTTTACGGTTTTGTAGTTCCCATTAGTTGTATTTTCAACTGTGAAAAACCCAGACGATTCTGGAATTTCACTCTCGATGATGTCCCTTGTTAGGTAAAAACACGGTCAGTTTCATTTTTCGAAAAAATTGATCGAGATCTCTCACTTGTACTGATTTTCTGGAGGTATTTGAAGGAACTGCCCTCCGTCCTCTGAATTGGCAAGGGTAAGAAGTCCGTCGTTAAATAGAGACAAGACCCGAACTTTGACCTTATAGAGACAGTCGACTCGGAGGACTTTGAGATAGAAATTGACTATCTGCTCAGGGTCATCCGAGTTTGATATTTCACCCTCCACGTCGTTCAAAAATGGACAACTCCCAAAACCGAAGAAGATCTGACTTTCGTGTTGAATCGTGCAGTTCGGCTCGACTAATTTGTATTCCGTTTTCCAGCCAGCTCGAGTCACCAACCGTCTTCCTCCTTAAAACAACACAATTTTTCATCATTTAGAACAAAGTATTCGGTTGCCATTGTTTGGAAGTTTCAAAAAATCCTAAAATTAAAAAATACCGGATCCGAAACCCCGTCCTTTTGCGTCGGCACCAGAGTGTGAATTCGTGTTAATGTTGATCTCATATGGAGGTGAGTCCTCGTCATATTCTCCCAATTCCGACTGCTTTTGTTGCATTTCCATGATCTTTGTCATCAGACTTCCCATGTCAATCTTCACGTTCGTGTTGGCAATTGAATTCACAACGTTCCCGCCAGTTCCGGTACCGTTGTTGAGTGCCGTCGCCGCTGCGTGTGAATCCACTTCGATCTCTTCTGGCATTCCTCGACCCTCACAACCATCTGCAATTACCAAATTACATTCTCATTTATCCCCGTTGTTTCAATCTATGAATATAACAACTACCATTTTCTATGTATTTCAAACCTCGAATCTGATCTCCAGTCCGTTTGGCATTAGCAACGGAGTCACCAACGCTCCCGTCCTTGGACGTCTTGCTCAATGAATTGGCGACACCCCCATAGAGTGCGTTAGAAATGGCTGTTCCATTAGATCGATTCTTGGACTGCACTTTCGCATTCGCTTGTCCACCCTCCAAGACATTTGCAACCGAACCGGCATTGGCCCCATCTTTTGCCAAAGAAATGGCATTTGCGTCACCTCCATTGATCGCATGCGCATCCGAATTGGCGTTACTTCCATTCTGCGCAATCGCAGTTGCTGAGGAGGAAGTTGACCAGTTGTTGCCACACTTGTTGCCCCCGCCACCTGGGCCGGAACCGGAGACCCCGCCACTTCCGGTCCCACTCCCGGTTCCACTACCGGACCCCGACCCCGCATACGATTTCGAATTGACATTCACGTTGATTCGGATTGGACCCTTCTTCTTCTTTACGTATTTCTCCGCCGCTTTCGGAACTGCAATTTCCAGCATCTCGTTCATGTTTGCCGTTTTGATGTTTGTGGTTTTGAGAGTGTACCGTTCTTCGACGTACTTCTTGTAATCTTCTAAACTGACAAAGGACGTCTTTGTGTTGGAACCGGTCTCGGCCCTGGAACCGCTGCTCCCTTGCGCTGTCCCGTTATGAAATCCTTGATGTTGATATCCATTCATATTTCCGGCATTGTAGGTGGTACTGCTGCTACTCGACTGCGAGAAGTTGTAATTCTGTACAATAGTATTGCTGTTCAGGATCACCAACTTATCGTTCTGGCTAAAAGATTTATCCTGTCGGGATTTCCATTCCAAAAATTCCTTGAAGATCGGATTATTTGGATCGACTAAACCATCAATCCCCTTGTTATTCGTTGGATAACCAACAAATCCACCGCCCACTTCTATGGGAGTTGTAGTCGTGTGCTTTGTCCCACTTGATGACGATGAGAAAGAGGAAGTTGACGATGACCTCGTTTTTGTTGATACTTTGATATCGGAATGTGACCATCCCTGGAACGAAGGTTTGTCCAACACGAACGTTCCTGGAGGTCCTGATACGAACGTCGCATGGAATCTATTAATCGACTGTTTCCCATCCACAAGTTGCGGAACAAAGTTACCTCTTGTATTTGTCTGCAGCTTATTTGGCACATCTTGGACGAATTCGGATGGCGATCCCGGTGCTTCGGGGTAGTACGTGCCACAAGATTGGGCTCTTGACGCGTCATCTGGAATAAAGCAGCCGACGGCCCCAGCTTCAGGCACAAATACAGGCTCCGAGCCCGCAACTCCCGGAACATAGAAACCAGTCAGAAGCGGTTTAGTCTGAATATTGTCGATGATTGTTGGCTTGCTCGGTGGGGGCGGGACCCAGGGGGGTAAGAAGGGGGTCCATACATTAATATTTTCAGGCTTGTCCTTGATGTACCAATAGCCCTTACCCGGTGGGTCCGTTTGGTAAGTGCAGTTTTGTTTCGCTGAATCGGGTGTTAATTCCCCCATGATCCCATTCCCCGGCACGATACCGTCGGGTATAAACATGGCCGTTATTTTGGATGTGATTGACACCAAGCTGAGACTGGACTTTGCCCGGAATATGAATGCAGTCCCAGGTACTTTAGAAACGATCATTTCACCTCGAATAGGTGGGATTTTAGAGTCCTCTGGCAGCATTTGTCCCTCGACGGGATGGTCATCGGGGATGAAGATGTCCATTGAACTGAGGCCGGGGAATTTGATGCCAAAAACGAAGGAGGGGTTCTCCACCTTTTTCTTCTCGGTGGAACCGGCTTTGGGTGTGGTTGTAACTGGGGGTGCCGGGGTGGTTGTGGTCGGCGGGGTCCATTCTCCCGGTTTCAAGAACGGCGTCCACATCCCGCCCGTGTCGTTCTTCCCTTTGTAATAGGAGAATTCCTGGCCGGGAACGTCGACGACGAAGACCCAGGAATTGGACACGTCTTTGGTAATGAGGCCCGAGATGGCGCCAGCCAAATTCATTCCATCCGGCATAAATGCCCCCCGCACTCGATTGATCTTCGACAAGTCCTTCTTACTCTCCGTGTAAAAGGAGGCGTGGCCTGCTGGCTTCGTCGCCGAAATTATGCCGTGAGGAATGGAGATCACATCCGGTTTCGTAGGATCGTTTGGCAAAAAGTAGCCCGGGATCCCTTCACCGTCGGGGATGAAAATGTCGGGGGAACCCGAGACGCCGGGGAAGTAAACCCCGTACGTGATTGCCTCTCCGGTGGAAGTGGTCTTGGGTCGTGCCGGTTGTTGATCCGTCGATTTGACTTTCGGTGTCCAGTATCCCTTACTCTCGGCTCGATCCGGGTTGTACCAAATCGAGACTCCGAATTTGTCGGGTCGGAAAGAGTCGGAGGAAAGCGTTCCGTGGATACCTCCAACTGTTGAGGACATTATCATCTCGTCGAATACCATTGTTCCCGTCATACCCTGAATATTTGAAGCTATGGCGGGATCGTCTGCAACGAAGGAGTCAGGATACCCGGCTATCGCGGGAACGTAGAAACCGTGAACCTTGAATTTGTCCGATTTGTCCGAGTTGCTGTCGGGAATGAAAATAGCGGGTGTTTGACTTCCGTCCGGGAGGAAAATGTCGGGAGTTCCCTCCACTCCGGGATAGAAGATTCCCACGACTGTGTTTGCATTCGACACTTTGCTACGGTCAATTGTTTGGCTGCTGTCGTATGATGCCATCCCATCCGATGCGGGTTGACCTTTTGGGGGTGGAGTTGGTCGTCGGCCTTGTCCCGGTGCAGGGGGTGGTCCGTATCCAGGATAACCAGAATAACCCCCGGGATAACCCATCGGCATTCCCGGATACGCGGGATAACCAGCGGGGGGATATCCGGCTGGTGGATACCCAGCGGGGGGATATCCGGCGGGATACATTGAAGCTACAGGTGTCGCTACTGCCGGTGCTTGGCCATATGTCGTTTGCTTTATGATTTTAAAAACGCGCCGTCCTTGCGGCTCACAACCGCCTCCTCCGCCAAAGAGACTGAAACCGCCGCAAAATGAGGGAAAGGAGCGCTGCATCGGCATAAATCCACCAAGGAAGTACCGACCTGAACCTTCACTTCCGTTTCCGTATGAAAGGTCAAAGTCACCGTAGAGGTCAGCGTATTCTTCAGGGTCAAATCCAGGTTCCAGTGTAATTGGTTTCACTGAATTGGCCTTGATTGCGAGTTCAGTGGAATCGGGTGTTGGGTTATCTTGAGGATCTGAGATGACTTGGTCGGTAATTGCTTGGAGAGTTTCTTCGTCGACGAGTTCTGTGACGGCGGTTTGGTTGATGGTGCAAGTGAATAGGAGGGTGTATGCGCAGTTGGACCAGCCCGTGTGGAATCTTGTCGATGTGGAGGGATGGTTGTCGAAAGTGTCCCATTCCACCGTTATCAGTTTACCGTTGACGGGAATGGCGTCACCTCCTCCGTCCCGACCTCCAGCGTCCCTAATTACAAATTACCGTCAATTAACATCACGAAAATATACACATTTTACCGGCATCTGAAGTATGAACAGTTATTTTAACTCGGTCTGCAAAGCTTAACCTCTAAACGTCGAGCTTAAGCTTATTGTTAGATTAAGGAAGGGAAAAAACAGTGGAATCCAATCTTTTTTAATTCCTCTAAAGATTATATAGTGAACTTTTTTGAATTTTTTGAACTTTATTTTGCAAGATTAAAAACGAATCGTATGTCCTTGTGAGATTTTTTCAGCCTCAGCTTTGTCCACCCCAATTAAACTGAAAATGCTAATGGAAATGGTACTTACCGAATGTAGGCATATGTGATATGATAGAATACGTTTTTAGCATCGAGAGCGGTGCCGGACTGCGGAGGCGGGATGCGCTTGAGTACCACGTACGTCCGCTTCTTGTTCGGCGCAAAAGCGGGTTCCAATTCCCGCCGATCTTCGCCTGCCGCGAGCACCACGACCTCCTTCTCCTTGTCCATCACGAGTCGCTCGTAAATCGGGCCTGCGCTCTCGTCATCCTCAAAAATGTCCAGGTATTTCGTAATCGAGTTCAAAGCGTCCACCTTCTGAAGCAGTATAGGGTCATCTCGAAATGCCTCCGGGGGCAACTCCGCCGCCAAGGCCTCCAAAATATTGATGTGGGGGTCGGGGTCATGACCCTCCTCCAAATTCAGAGGTGCAGTATTTAGTCCCTCTTCCAAGTCCCCTTCATTCGGAACTCCCCTCACTTGACTTATCAATGACACTCCCAACAGAATAACATGGAGAAGGGACCCTTTGACTGATAAGGACCCTCCATCCCAACCTCTACCTCCGCACTTTCTCATTGAAATTACCAATTTACGATTTTAATTAACCATACTTAATTGGCTCAATAATTAACTACAATTAAAAACATTTCCAGGACTGCGTTTAAAAGAGTCGAGAGGGGCGCTGGTTGAAAGGGTCTATAATACAGATAGATGTAGGTTAGGGTTTCATTTCCGTGTACCTATAGGTATATGTCTCTCTAACCGTATCTTATTACTATTAATTATTATTGTTGTTGTTATTAAAGCTAAATATGCTCGTGTTGTATAAACTTTTAGCAAAGTTTTATATCATGTTGTTGCCAAATAAAAGTTTGCAACTATAACTATGTTTAAACCTTTTAATTGGAATGGCACCAACGTGTTTGGATTTTTTGAACACATTTATCGGAATTTGAAAAAGAATGGCTAATTTATTCTATTGTGGGGAACGCATATAAATAAATAAATATTCCGCTTGAATTTAACATTAAATAGAGGAACAGGAACAAATATATGAATTGATGAGGAAGAACGACTGTTTTAAGCTGAAAATACCAGAGCTCTTTGTTTATTTCACTAAATTTTGTATTATAATTTACGATTATTCTTTCATTGGTTTCTTAATTGATTTAAAGTACATGAAGGGGATTTTCGAGTCTTCTCAAGACTAGAGAAATTGGCAATATTAAAGTCTCTGTTTAGCCACCTAACCAAACATCAGTACCAGTTGTAATCTGTTTCATTTTTAAGGCCCTTATCCTCATCTACAACCTGGATTAATAAGATTAGGAAATGGAAAAGTAGAGTTTTTGAGGAAAGTTGAAGTAATTTTGTAGTTCCTCACAGGAATTTCTGAATTCGACCTTGTAGAGATAGAAGCAAATCCAAATCCATGAGAATAGATCAAGAAATGAGAATAATAAGAATATAGCAAGATGACTGTTAGTAGTATGGGATGCCGTCGTAGGTTCCTCTGTCCATCATGGGAGCAGGATGACCTCTCGGGATTGGGGGCAAGGTCGTTTCAATGACCGTGACCTCTTCCACCACCTCTGACCTTCCATCCTGAATAGGGGAACTGGGTCGGGGTAGGGTGGGCAGGTCACAGAACTCCAGACACCGACAGCACCTCAGTTCCTATCCATTTCAAACATCAACCGCTGCTTAATCAAAGTTCTCACACGAAATTATGAGACTCTAAAACCGTTATTACTGACAATGCAACATTTTCTCATGTTTAACTGCGATCATATAAGCGCCCGGTACCACGGTACCACCACTCCACATTTTCACTAACTTCATACCTCATTTTCTCTACCGTTAGGCAGCATTATAAAAAATGATTTCCAGTTTTGAAAATCTAATTTTTTTTCTGATTTTTTGCCACCAGTCACGATATGATCGCAGTTGAACATGAGAAAATGTTGTATTGTTAATCTCTGTACCTCAACCACGGGAATTACCGGCTTCGGTTTGGGGGAAGGCGTTGGCGGTTGTAGAGGCTGCTGGGCCTTGGTCTCACTAAAAATAAATCGCTCAATGCAAAAATTGATTGCTCATTAAATTGTAGGATTAATTTTAGGAACTGTACTTTTTCTGGTTGGGGAAATACTTGCAATATTTGAGCATTTGTTGGTCCGAACAGCCACCATGGGACTTCCCATAGGAATCCTTACAACATTCCTCCACCAGATTCCGGTACACCTTATTATTCTCCTTCTCCTCAAGAATCAGACCTTTACATCCCATGCATGAAACATAATATTATAATAAACCGTTGTAAACGCAGATTAACAAAGGGGGAAACGACACGGAACAGGACTTCAAATACCAGCTAATGTTGTTCTACGACACGTGGGAGTGATTTTATACATAAATCTCAGAATTCTTTTGTGACACAGCTTACGATTATATAGATGACGTAACCGGAAAAAATCGGTGCCCCAATTGAGGTTTGATATGTTAAAAAAATGACATGGTTGAAAAATCATCGAAAACTGCCATTTTCAAACGCTGGCCAAACGACGAGTTTTGATTTTAAAGGAAAAGCGAAGACTTCTTTCTTTCAGGAAAAAAAAATTTGGAAAATTTTAACACAAGTTGAAAATTTGATTTTCTTAAATGAAATTCTAACATTAAGTTGTTTGCATTTCCTCAAAGAACAGGACTTTAATATGAAAAAAGTTCAAAGATTTAAAAAATCGGTCCAAAACTCGTCGTTTGACAAGCGTTTGAAAATAAAAAATTCTTTGATTTTTTAAATTCGTGATTTTTTAACACGTTAAACATCAATTTGGGCACTAATTTCTTTCAGTTACATCATCTCCATACTCCAAAGTCGAGTCACAAAAAAATCAAGTCAATCGGAGTGTTATCTCTCCATTATGTCCCTTGTTAGATGCATGCCCTGCCACAAGGTTTCCCTAAAAAGTGGGGCAAGATGAGAGAAATAGCTTACCGTCTGCGTTTTGCTGTTGAGCTGGATAGCTTTTACAGAAGTTTTCGAGAACGGTCAAGAGCCTGAAGCCACAGAGCACTTGCTTTCTTTCCCCACCTCGACTTGACCTCAGGAACAAAGGGGAACTAAAGTGAGGCCAAGGATAGGAAGCTACCAAGTCGGGGTCAAAGGTCAACCTCTGAATTGACCCCTCACCCCCCGACTTACCCCAGCCCCAAGCCCCGGACGATACAACCAGCACCAACAAGAGCAGCACTTTCCGAGCCCATCCTGACATCTCAAACACCCAGCCACTCCTAATCCAAACCTGATTAGCAAACTAACTATTACATTTCTTGTGATTTATTCTTATTTTCGGGGAATTGTGAGAATTTTATTCGTGCTAACTGAAGGCATCTAAATTAATATTCATCGGGGAATAAAATCATTGCTAGGACATCGGTTAACCGGATAAGACCAACATATTTACCGAAGCTCGACTGTTTAAACTAAAATTCTCTAACTAGAGAACCAGACTGTCGTTCTTATTATAATGCTGACGCGATTAGAATTGCACCTATTTTGTTGGCTAACAATAACCGGAACAGAAGAGATTTATGACAAAGTTATTGATCTTGTGTTTAATTGCGAATTCAAATTTCCCTGCTAAATGAATAGCTTGGAAGAGATGTATTTCAGAAATGTTGAAAAAAGTTTAATCTGTAATTGTAATTAGGGGAATAATTAGATGAGTGACTTACGAGGGGGAAGTTGAGAAATTAAAATGTCCAGTTTTGACTTGGCTTATCGTCGGATAAGAGAGGAACCTGCACTCGTGCCCACCATTCCGAACCAAGCTCTTTTATACGTCTAGAACCTAACCAATTAACCTAACCCACTTATATTCCTATTTTAAACCATTTTTAAAATTATCTTGGGATGACGGAGATTCTTATTCTTATTTATCAAGAACGATTTTATTCTTTACAAAATTATTAGCTCTTTGAGTCTTTGAAGTGACTGAAGAGGTTGAGCGGAAGTAAGGGACAAATTAGAGGCTTCCAGCTTTTTTATTATTTCTGAGCAACAATGATCGTTGGAGGACGTGTCAGTAAATCATTCTCGATATCAAAATCGTGTTTATTTGAGGTTCGAAATTTGATGCTGCATTATTTTAATTCAACACGTTCACATAATATTTACATGTTTTTCTCTTCGATTATTAAACCATTTCGACCCTTATTTATATTTATGGCGATGGTATTATGGTACCTATTTATATTTTTATACCTATTTATAGTTTTGAAACCCTTGCACCTGGAACATAAAACTGGCTCGTAACAAAAATGGATTTCTAAGAAATTGTTGTGGGTAGTTTGAGGGGAAAGAAAAAATGAATTCGTGATAGGACAGTTCTTTGAAAGTAATAAATTATTGTGTAATGTGGAGTCAGGGAATTATTGATGGACAAATAAACTTGAAATTAGTTCATCTTTGAAGTGCAATAAACCGGAATAACATGCAATTTTTCCATAACTCATTGTCAAATTATTTTAATGTCATACTAAAAGCTAGGAGTTAAGGAATGAATATAGGTTAATTAAGGCAAACAGACCCTGCGATGTATTAATAGGGGTTTGGCCATTGGCTGCGACATTATCTGGAGAACTGTGGTTGTGGTTTATTATGATGACTTTAAAACTGCATCTCGATTAGGTCCAATAATTTGGAAATATTATGGAGGACAGACAAGTATGAGTATGACCCGAATGTTTGAACTGTAATTATATATTTAATAAAATACAGAAGCACTCTATTATTTCATCTTATTAATATGAATAAAAAATAAAAAAACCCATTGAGATCATTTTATTTTTAACCGGATGAATTTTGTAAATCGAAATGAAGTCAACTACTTGCATTAATTCACTTTATTCCTGAACTGAATTATTAGCCATCAATCATATTTTGATGGAGACATTATCGACTTACAAGGGATGTTCCTTGGTTGAACAGACAAAATTAAGCCATTATCATATAACCAAGAAAAAAGCAAGACATAATATTTCACATTCAATTGAAGATTTTAAAAATTTTTGTGTAAATATTCGGAACGTGACATATACTTGGTTTTCTAATTCCTGATATCCAGTCCCAATCAACTATGTTTTATTTTATTTTAAATAGGTGCAACATATGTACATAATATACTTAATTTTGAAACCTGCTTAAATTGGAGATTACTAAAGTACATTAAAGTTGAATGGGTATTGACAGTTGAAACAGTTCTCTTGTTCCCACAAATCAACAAATTCCATTTGCTCCTTGATATTTTGTTTTTGTGAGACAAAAAGTAGTTTGTGAAACAGGTCTGTCGAGATCGGCTAAGAATGTTAAAGAGTCTCGGTCTGCCTCTACGCATTTATTGAGGTACTTTAATTGACAACTCTAATTAGTTGTGCAATTACTGATCTGTTACAAAACCAAGTTAATTCGCTAATTGTTACAAAACTAATAGAATTGTTACAAATGTAAGCTATAATTGATTAAATTGATCTTCCGGGAAGCGCATTGAACGTAACTCTTTCCTTCGAGTTGGACCAGTTAATAATTTAAGAGGTTTCAGTCGTAAGAACAGGACTGAACAAATCTCATCTCAAAACTGGTTCCGTTCATCTAACAATGTAAGTTCCCAACGCACAAGCACTATCAATTCATATAATTATCAGTGACGTTATTAAAACCTACTTTAATTGTCCATTTAATTACCTGTATAAATGCAGTTAAAGCATTTTTAAATTAAAAAATCAGAAGTTAATAGATGAATTTTCAAGGAGACTTTGGAAATACCTTTTTTTGTTTGTTTTTTAGCAATTCAATTTCATGTCAATATCTGTGCCTGTTTGTTGGTAAACAATTAGGACCAGTTAGGTTCGGTAAGCGAGTTCCAAGGTAAACTGGATATGTTATGTTAGTTTAGATTTTTGATCTTGACGAAAAACATAAACATTATTAAGGTTCTATATTCTTGGAAAACCTACATTAATTCGGAAATTGTTGTTGTTTGACATTTGTGTTGTTTTGTTTCTAGATTTGACTTCCGAAGAATGAAGTACGAATTTAATTTGAGTCTCCTGATTCTTGCGATCAGCGACTGGACAAGAGGGACTTATGGTTATTCGAAAGGATCGCCAAACAATGAGTCGATCTGCATTTCCATGCTACCGGGTCATGGTGTGGACCCTTTGACGACCCTTCCACCTTATCAAATCGGGATCTCGGAATACGAGGTGGGAGGTCCGGCCTTTATCCGGATCACCTTAGCAGCCCCTCCGGGTCAATTCTTTAAAGGGTTCTTAGCTATTGTCAAGAAACTGGGGGATCCCGAAGCACCTGTCGGTCATTTCATGTCCATTTCCGCAGATGTTCAGACCATCGATTGTCTGAACGGAACTGGAAATGCTGCAACACATACCTCTTCCGATCCAAAGAACTCTGTTGATTTCCTCTGGCGAGCTCCGAATGACAGAAATTACGATAATTTGGAACTTGTGTCAGTATTTTTGCTTGTTTCGATTGAAATAATTTTATTTTAAATCCGACCTTGTACTAAAATATTGCAAGATTTTATAATTTTGTAGCGTGACTTTTGTGAGAGAATGGAACGAAATTTGGCAAGCCGTTCGTCATCCTCGACTCATCTCTGCAAAGGTACAACTGGGATTTTAAATTACAATGGATAACCTAATAGTCCACATGATTTTTACATATTATAACCGTATTTTAACATGTTCAATTGTTCAAAGATTGGGGTTTAAAGTGCCGAAACATAAAATATTAAAAAACTCAACTTGCCCCAGCCATAGAGCAAAATGAACACTTCATTGAAAAAATGCTTGAGCATGTCCTTTGCACGACATTACACAAATTGATATTGGTAATTTAATGTTTTTAACTCCCTGCCCAGGTCATAGGGTGAATCCACCCTCAAATGATATACACCATTGAATAGCCCCTGACAATTAATTTCCATTAATGTATCACACATGGGGTGTTACTGTTTTTTAATGTTTTTCTAAGTCATTTCCCCCAAAAAAATTCAAAAAGTTGAGGCATTTTCTGGTGATCGACTTATCAGATACACAGACAGACGGACGGACGCCTTGTCATTTGCATAATGTATCTACGATACAAAATGAAATATTAATTTGTGAATTTAAATTGTGTAATTATTTAGCAAGAGATGGGAGTGGAAGAGAGGCGTATCCTAGAAGAGGCGTACGGTAGATGTGGGAGTGGCTCGAAGGGTTGTTTCGGGAGCCCTGTCGGCTGCATTCGGAATTACTTGGCGACTCGTGACGAACTCCTCCCACAATCCTGTGACCTCATGGTCTCCTGGCAACTGGGGAATTACGGACGACTGAGGAACGGATTCAGTCTGGTCGGTTATCCAACCGGAAGGAGGAACAGTTCCGTCGGTTATCTCGCACTCGCGTTATCCAACTCACCGCTGGCTGTAACTCATCTTAACTTAACTTACTTGTTAATATTTTTTAAATGTATGCAGAAGCTTTTTGAATAATAGACATTATTGTGTGGGAATTCGTAGGAGAAAGGGTCTGTGGTTGGATGCTATCAATCCCCAGCAAATGCAATCCCTTCAATGCGAAGATACTTTAAAGACGGGTCCAATATTACGGCCTATAAACAGGTTCAACTTTACCCAATCACTTCATTTTTTTAGTCAAAAAAATCAGATTGGTTTTTTAATTACTCGAATGAATAATGCTATAAATGTTAGGATCCCTTGCTTGGCCTTCGTTTTGAGTCGTTGACGTCATCGGGAGCACTTTTGTCCTGTAAATTTGAACAAATTGATCACCGGATTAATGACGTTTCTATCAATTTCCATGAAACGAAAGCATTCCTGGGACTGTTAAGAGGATCAGTTGGAACTTCAGGTAAGGTCTTTGAACGTTAAAAGTTATTAAGTGTTGAAAACACTTTATGCGAACGACAAGTCCGTCTGTCCGTCCGTCCGTCCGTCCGTCCGTCCGTCCGTCTGTCCGAGCGATAACTGGAGAACGGCTTGACCTACGGTCACCAAATTTTGTACACTTGTTCCTTGGCTCAAGAGTGAGGCTAAGTTCGAACTTGGGTCAAATCGGTCACACCCCCTGCCCCCCATCAATTAAACCCCAAAACAAACCATTAAATCAAACAGAATAGTGATATGTAGGAGTCCAACGCCAGGATAGAGCTCTTACTCATTTATTTTAAAACTGACGCTTAGGTAGTTTACATTACACTCTATGTCTATCATCTATACATGATAATACCCTGAACCTATATTTCAGAGTGCAAAACCTGGGATTTTTGGGGAAATTGAGATATGGGGTTTAAACGATTCCCATGAGTAATAGAACATCTTTGACGGATACGGGACCACTCCTACTGACACCAGGGTACAAAACCCGGGCTTTTGGGGGACATTAAGATTCGGTTTAATTATGGTGACGTTTTCAACACTTGGTTACACCCGTTACATCGGTTTATTAAATTATAGTAGTTAAAGAATTAAAGCCGTCGTTCATTCTAAAAAGTGTTTCAATCTAAAATTCCCGCAACCAGTGAAAGCATTCAATAACTTTTATCCCTCTTACAATGACATACATTCAAATATTGCCGCTAATAATTTCGTATTTACTTAAAAATAATTGCTCTTTAAATAAAATTATAGATGGATTGTACGAGTCGGAAGGAGATACAGCTGAAATTATGAGTCATCCATTTCTAATTCAGGATACCGGCATATTCTAAGCACCAGTTGAAATTCTTTCGAAACTTAATTAATTATTACGAACGATTTTAAATAAAAATCAAAAAATCGTACCGCTTGAACGATATGATACGGTTTGTTTTACGGGTAACGGAGCCACATATTTAAATTTATAAAATAGTACAAGATTTATCTAGAATATGGATTTATGGTGTGGTTTTTATTAATTAAAGTGTCCTTTTCAAACCAAACTTCCAATGAATTGAATAAATATAAGAAAGAATGTACTTTTGAATTGTTTCGTAAATATTTATTCAAGAGTAAAGCACCGATAAATGCTCCTTTAAGGTTAATCTCCTTTGAACAATTAAAATTACGTCAAGAGATTAATTATAATCATCGTTAATTAAGACTAATTCCTAGTAATCTTATTTCTTGAACTAACTCGTTTGAATTGTTGGAGAGTAAAATAATACAGAGCTAGAGACTTGGTAACTTTTAGGTCGTTCATTTAAGACAGTTTGTAATTGACTCGTTGTCCAACGTTTATTGCAATTTCCAGTGCTTCATTTCGACAAGTGCGACTAGCTGCACTTCTTCAGTTAAGCTAACAATTAATTAAGACAATAATTAAGATTATTTGCGGGAAGAATATGAATTAAAGGGTCCTTCATTAAGTTCACCTTTTGGCCAACCAAACATTTAAATCAGAGATGAATAGAAATTAACTTCAGCGTCAGTCCTTCTACATCTTACACGTAGATCTCAAACTAAAAAACTATAATTAGTACAACTATTCTGACATTTTAAATCACAACAATTAAATCTAATGAACAATTAATCCTCCATTCCTGACAATAATTGTTCCCTATACCAGTCATTTAATCAGTTAAATCTCGTTCTTATTCATCATCCTTCAAATTATTCCCATTTGCTAAACACAGAACTCTGGAGTGACAAGTACGACAAATATGACAAACAGGACAAACACAACAACAACAACAACAACAACAAATAGGACAAGGACGACATAAATGACAAATATAAGAGTTCGGAAGGCCTTCGGTTCGATGGTAGTTATTATTCACTATTAAATATATATATATATACTTTTGTCTCACAATTTGACAAAGAGGAAGAGAATATTATTAATTATTAATTATTAATTATTAATTATTATGTTAGTTAGAGATTGAATATAGGTACTCTCCTTCAACTCGACAACTCCTGTTCTAAATTCCTAAAACCAGTAGATAGTTGATGAGTATGTTTGATATTTAATTGAGCAAAAACTAACTCTCTTAAAAACTAGTAATTATTAGGGTATATTTTAATTGTAAGGAGGAAGGATATGTTAAATAGGGGACTAGGTTTCCAACACTAATTGTAGATATGTGGACATGAAGGGCTACTCAAGAACAGGGATCGGCTAGATATGTCGGGTTCTAAAGGGTTGTAGGGGTCAAGGTCAAAGGTCATCAACTTGGGAACGAGGTCGGGACGAGAGGTCAAAAATCCGGTATTTGGGGCACTTTAAGACGGGCTACCTGGTACTATGAGTTAAAGATAATTATTTGGTCTCCTAATTTTTCGATACACAGTAAAGGTACTCTTGATCTGATAACTGTATTAGTAAGCCGGAATTTTAGCATAACAAAGCATCGTAATTACGCCGATTAGTTTACAAGTTAATCAATCAATCGGAGGAATATGCAACTTAAAACGAACTGAGATATCGTTCCTCTTGATAGACGTTTGAAGTTTTGATAGTTGATGGGAATTTTGTATTGACTGGGTTGAAAGTATTAGAGGTATTTGTGAATAAGTGAAATGGTGTTACTGTTAATTATCCTATAGCTAATTAAGTATGTTCGAGTAATTAAGTGTTAGGCCTCCCTATAAAGGTCAGTAAGTGGCTTGTCCGTCACTAGAGTTAAGGTCACTATTAAAACGGGGTTAGATGAGATTGTAGACAAAGACGGCGAGGTAAAGTGAGACGCAGATTGCGGCCGTCGTCGGGACCCCGAAGAAGATGATGTAGTACCAGCCAATCTCACCCACGTGCCATCCCATGTGCGGCTCGAAGAACAACTCCGACTGAAACACAATTAAGCTCATTTAATTATTGGGCTAATTTTGGGGGTGAGGAGTTAATGTGGAGTCATTTTATTTTAGGGTAAGTTGATTTGAAAACTTTGTACTTGAAAGGTCAGGGGCTAATGTCAATTTTTCATATCGCAACCCCGTAAATGTGAAGCATGTTTGGAAATGTATTGTCCCGTACAATATAACGATGTAAATGAGTTTATTCTATGGTTGGGGTAATGTCAGATACTATAAAATCGTCTCCAACGTGTCGGGCAGTGAGATTAAGGTAAGTCTAAAGCACCAATACGCCAACTGGGGACAACCACGGGGACTAAAGCTTAATTCCCTATGTTATTTTTTTTGTAATAAATTGAATGCATAAATAAAAATTTCGAATACTACGAAAAATCAGTTTTAAATTCTAGTTTTTATAACCAAAAACGGATTTTCGAAATGTGTTATACAACTCTCACATAATATAAATTTTTGAAACTCAGGAGAAAATAATTTTCGAAATTCAAATGATCTGAGAGTTCTGTAAGATATTTCGAAAATCCGTTTTTGGTTTTAAAAACTAGAATTTCTTACTGATTTTTACTAGTATTCGAAATTGTTATTTATGCTTTCACTTAATTACAAAAAAAATAACTTAGGAAATTTAAGCGTTAGTTCACCTGCTTCTCCCCAGTTGGCGTATTGTTGCCTTGGACTTTACCTTAAATGTAATTTGACGCCTTGTATCGCTTATTGGTTTCACCCTCTTGCGATTTACGTCTACGCGGGTTTATTTTTAATTTTGATGTGTGCTTACGATAGTGAGAGCAGCCGCGAGTATTTGTGCTTTAGATTTGGCGTCGTGCATGATGGCGGGTGCGAATTCGAGTGAAGCGAGGTTCTTCTTGTCTCCGCACTTGAGCTTCCCGAGCTCCTGCTTCTCGGAGTCCGTGATGAGGAACTGGCTCAAGTAGTAGGCATTGCAGCAGGAACAGCAGAACAGCTTCACGCAGGGACCCCGTGCCTTCAGGTACAACTTCACCCCCGTCGAAATCGTCGTCACCACGAAGGAGCGGTCAAAGTTGAGGCAGGAGCCCGGCGCACCACGCACTTCCCCAATCAGCAAACCGTCGCTTTCCACCGTCGTCTTCTACAGAGTCAAACAGAGTCACATTTTAACATCCCGGTGATCCCTGAGCTTCATACACAGTTGACTCCCCGGGTAAAACGAGTTCCATGTTCAAGCAATGGACTATGCCCTGCTATGCATATAGGCGAAATGAGTTTTACCCGGCGAGTCAACGAGCGCAAGGACTTTGCGACATCCCCTTGTATCAATTCACCCCATCCATATATATTCCTTATTTTTTCCTCTCTAATATTGATTAAAATGCGACTTTCAGGCTCGATTGGACTACATCAATATATTTCAAGCTACATATATTATATATATCGGTGTGTGTGAATGTGATGTAGAAAGAGATCCGGGTAACCGTTTCAGTCAGACCCGGTTCTATTCTATTAAAGAGCAACTTAATATTCTACACATACTTTGAGACTTCACTCCTCTAATATATTGACAGCTTGATTGACAGAGACATTTTAGACACAAATTGTGCCGTCAGCTCGTCTATATTTAGAAACTAATGTCATTTTTGGCAATACTTTCCGTCATGGATATGTCATCTGGCAATCGTACGTTGCTCGTTAAAACCATTGACTGTATGGTGTCAATAAGTATTGCTAACTCATATTATTGATCTACCAAACTACCAATGCAAAGTTTCTTCCATATAGGATAAAAATGTGTTTTGCTGCAGTCGTATAGTAAAGTCCCTGTACTCGTTGACTCGCCGGGTAAAACTCGTGTCGTTCTCTCTAGCGAGTCCCATGTTGTTAAGCCAATATGCTATATATTGTGTTAAACATATAGTCGAATCAAGTTTTTTTTTTCCGGCGAGTCAACTACTCTATTGACTTTAGGACAATTTTAAACTTACCCTGCCAACCCTCTCTGTCTTGAGAATGATCTGTCCACTCATGTCGATGAAGATGATGGCCGAGTCTGATGATTTCTTGAGATGTTCGCACTTGAGGATGACGTTGTTCTCGGTCTCTCCGCCGATGACTTTGAGGTAGCAGGAGTCGTCGTTGAAGTTGAGGTACAGTTTCTGATACATCCCGAACATCTCGAGTGTTTCGGGTCGCGGGGTGTGGGCGGTCGGGGTCAACAAACTCACCTTGTAGCACTTTTTGCATTTGCACTTGAAGCCGGGTACTGCGGGGGGATGAGGGTCGGGGGGCATACCCGGCTCCATCTGAATCACCGCGTTCCCGAACCGCGGGCCCCCCGCCGGCGCCTTATTCTCCGTAATGTTCACCACCGACACTGACACTGTCTCACTCGTCATCTCGATTATTAATACTTGAACAACAACAACAAGAAATACTATCAAAAATCCCTAGAAATATAGAGTTGCTAAAGGCTATAAAAATGCCAGAGGATCTTATTCTTATTGTCTTTTTTCGTGATTTCCGAGGCAGAGTTTGGAAAGGCAGACTGAGTTATTATTTTTCAAATAATAATATCACACGGCGGAGACGACGAAGAAGGTTCTTGGGTCCACTGGGTTTCGAAACGAATAAGGCAAGTCGGACATTTATACTTAATAGTCAGGTCAAGGGATCCGACTCCAATTAACTCTCCTCGTCTAATTGCAGTTAAGAGGCGTCTCTAATTGTTTGTGGTGTTGATGTTTTGAGAGGGCGAGAGACGGACCGACGGACAGGAGGCGACGGGTAAAATAAAAAAGCTGCTAAAGTAGGAATAATAAAGTGGCGAAGGTTTGTTAAGGAAGCACATGCCCGACTGCAGCAATGCGGAACTCTGAAACATTCTCACTTTTCCCAAATCTCTCAAGGACGACAGGCAAACCCGAATGCCGAAATGCATCTTACAGGGAGGACCGTTCATAACACTTACTCAACAACCCGTAACTCTACTAGCTACAAGGCTTTGGAATTTTTTTTTTAGATTATTAATTTAAGATAAATAATAAACAAGTTTTGAAGCGTTCCCTGCCATGCCCGGAACCACAGGATGCCCAAGTTATTAGAGTTTAAAAACAATAATTTCACGCATGCGCATAGTTCAGAAAAGTACAATTCAACGCTGAAACTAAAACGAAGGATCTGCATAATCGATTTGAAACCTTATGGCTCTTCTGAACGGGATTGCAATTTGCTGTAGAGATTTTCAATTTTAAAGACAATGGTATACAATGTGACTTTGTTACCCCGATTTAGAAACGCAAGAATTAAAAGAACCGGGGTTTTATTGTCTAAATCCTAAAATCTTGGCTTGTGACTTTTCTTAATTACCATAAAAATTAAGAATGATTGTCCCATTCTATTAATTAATGTCTCTACAGCATATTAATGGGGACAATTTCAAGTAAAAGCTAGCATGATGAGATGAAACATGGTTGTGTATGTAATTGCAAATTGCAAGTCAGAGTAGTATTGAAATGTGTTTGGACGTAAGTTGTGAACTGTGGTGTGTGTGGGGTGTTGTGCCGAGATGTTTGTTGTAAGTCTTGTAGGAGATGCCGAACGGAGTCGAGGTTTTTCGCAATACGGTTCAAGGGTCCGCCGACAATTCGCGAAACTTCTTACATTCTCATCGATTTACATCTACTTTCAGAATAACAGGGACTAACAAGGGGAGTCAAGATTCAGATTCAGAGAGGGACCGTCCACATCTCTTCAGAAACAAGCCTAGAGGAGAGGAATATAGTTAGTTAGTTAGGTTAGTTAGTTAGTTAAACAGTTCCCCGATCCTCACATCAGATTTTAAATCAAGTATTCAGACAATGAATCCGATTTCTATAGTTCAGACGGGAGAAAGCGAAGGCTGAGATTGGAGCTGGATGACCCCCATAAATCACTAATAACTTGAAGGGGAAATGCATGTCTGGATTTAGGAGGCTCATTCACAAACTTCGTACTAATTAGTATCAACTGAATATTGTAAGAGAAATGAGTTATTTGAGGAATGCAGTGTGATGATGAGTAGTGGGGAAAGTAGGGGTGTAAAATAGGGTGATGGACAGCCCATGCTGGTTTCCTATTTCCGATATTCATGAACTTTCATGGAGTATCCGAAGCCCCGCCTCCTTACCTAATAACAACACGAGACCATCTACGAACTACATACTCGCAACCACAACCACAGAAGGAACATAAAATGGCATTTACTTTCTCTCGACATTTAAACCAATTAAAATAGTCTCTAAAATGCATCCTCGTGTCGCCGTAAGTAGCAGAACATGATCAATGCTAACTTACAATAATGTCAAAGTCCAAACAACCAAAATTTATATTGTCATGCAAAAGGAAATACTAAATAAATACCAAACCAAGACGTTTCCGAATCTTCCAAGTCCGCAGTCCGGTTTGCACATACATGTACCTTTAAAAAAGTAATGAAACATTCGGAACTGGCAGAGGATATATTCGGACATGATATGTCTGCGGGTATTAGTCTGGTCTAGTAACGTAGTATTTTGTAAATAATAATAGATTTAGGTTAGATCGTTAGATGTTGTGAAGGAGTGGGGGCTGCCCGGTGTTTAGATACCAGAACAGAAATGCTGAGTCGTTAGTGGCTATGGTTTTCGACAGTTATGTGTCTGCCTTTCATGTCTTACGTTTCTAACAGGGGAGTCAAGGATTGGAAATACAAAAAAACCTAAATGCATGTTTATTTATGTCTTAAATTGATGGTGAATGGGAATTGTGGGCATGCCAAATTGGTCTCGTGCATGTGGCCTCAGCGACTTTTCCTAATGTCCATTCCTAATGTTAAACGATGCCTAAAATAGCCAGAAAAATATTTCCTGACCAACGTTGACAAGTTGAGGAGTTATGAAACGTTAACATACAGTACAGTACACACAAGTTGTTAAAGTGAGAAAATAGTTTTATTTCCAATTTAAAGCTCTGAATATTTAGTAGAATAAATGATTTAGATAGATAGTGATTCCGTCTCCTTTGCACAACAAAACAAACTATATATCTAGAACTGAGGAAACGGTGAGATTACAAGTTCCTCTACTTCACCAACTCTAAATAATATCATATCGGATCCTCAACTACCACCAGTATAGTAAATAGCAGAGGGAGTAATATGACGAGATTCCTTGTTCATGAGATGAGACTGTAATGAAATCACAGAACAGAACTAGAAACAAAACAAAAGGTGGGAGGGCAGAGAAAACAAAAACAAAAATAGAAGGAATAGATGTTGATGGAGTGTACGGAAAACATATTTCTGATGAGCAGTTCAGATCTTTTGGTCAACAGATCCACTTTCCCTTTACTTCCTCTAACCATATCTCCTCAGTCTGCAAATTAACAATAATTTTAACAGTTATTACTTATCAAATCAAATCATTAATAATCTGGACTTTGGTCCATTTCAATCCAATAAATCAATAAATCCGATCTGACAAAGTGACAATTAAAAAAAAGCGAGTTTTCAAAAGTACATTTAGCTTAGGCCGAGGATACCAGTTCTTAATTCCCTAACCTTTACATTTTAAATGCTTGGGTTGCTAATAAATAAATTAATCTCCAGCTAAAACTCTACCGTAATATTGGTTTCAAACCGTGGGATAAAGAATATTAAATTTTGTTGGAGTATTTGAGGTACCTCTTAAACCTTTTTGTAGACTCGAGTAGACTTGACGCCGGAGGCCTCGAGGGTCATGGTCATTTCATCGTCAGTAAATTCTCTAAGGATTTGGAGGGTTGTGTCTCCACACTTTTGATTGTGCACCAACTTCTTGTCTCCGTCCAGAGTTATCGTCGACTGTACAAATTAAGGACATTAAGGGATTAGACGAGATTTAAAGAGGATTAGTATTACTTCATCTTATTCCTCATCGGAAGCACATGGGGGATTGAGGATATTTAATAGTATTAATCCAATTCCCAGTCATTACTCAATGGAATTCCCACAAGATATAGAGTGAGATATGAGTGATATGCGTGTACATGACTTGTAACGTTGTAACTTCGTAACTCGTAATAAAAATTAAATAGAATTCCCATCAATTCTACGAGATTCAAGTTCGTAAAGTATAAAAAACCTTAATCGTCTTCCCTATCGTATTCGTATATAAGAGCTAAATGCTACGGATAGTTATGTATCCTGATCTGAGGAATGTGAACTGACGTAACTTATGAATTAAGAAAATAAAAAGAGGCCTTGAACTCCTTGAACCTAAATATTAAATTAATTAGGTATCTCTCTTTACAGTTCCTTTCACATTAATATTAACTATCAGTACAAACACCACTCAATACTGAACTTGATATCTTAAAAACGCAAAAAAGCTGAACTTTGGATGGACTGTAGCCATAAAATAAAAATTCATCTCAAATATCTTTAAATTCCATATACGTATCACTACAACCCAAGTAATCAAGTAATGAGTAATTATAACTAATGAGAATGACGAATGAAATCTAAAGCTGATTAGCAGCGAGTTGATCGTCAACTGCAATTTAGAAGCTAATTTAAATTACTATCTATTTTCAATTGGAATTTGGAATGCATACTCCGTAAAAAAAGATGCTTAATTTTAATTTCAGAGCTGGGTTGGTTAAATTGAATTGGACTTGAAAAATCAGGGTTGGCCTGGCTTGTGTTTGCTTAAATATTAATTGTGTAGAGGTGTTGACCCTTGACCTTGACCCCCGTACCTTGCATTTCCGTCCATCCGCAGTCTCCTCGTCGAACTCCTCTCCCAATTTGAACTTAATTTCCGTGGTTTTAAATGTCGTCGACGTCTTGATGTTCCAGTCATCTCCGGTTTGAGTGATTTCGGTGGTCGGTGAGGCCGTGGCTGCCATCTTCCTCATTACAAGACCCACCCCTTACACGCACAAATAAAAAATAAAACATAAAAAATCAGTATTATTATGCTTTTTTGAGGGGGTGGGGAGTATAAAATATTAAAATATTAATTGTTGTTAACTGACCGACGGCCTTCATGTACTCCTCAAAGTTTTCACTTTTCGTGAGCTTAAAAGTTCCGGTGACAGGCATTTTGGCGTCTGGTGCACTGGAATCAACGAATTTAACAGTTTGAGTTGATTGACTTGTTGTACATTAATTATAATTAAATATAAATCGTAAGTTGGTTACCTTTTACCTTGGAGGAGTAGTTGAGTTGTTGGTGTTGGGAGCTGGAGATGCGGAATGATGAATGAGAGTTTGGTGAAGACTGAAGACGTGGCAGCCGGAGACACAAGATCATCTCATCCTCACCACAACCAATCATCATCACCAACACCACCAAAGCCCATTCCAGCAGTTCCCAAACTTTATACCCTCTTTCTCTATGCACAACTAGGCAGAGTTTTAGACGTGTATTCTAAATGCATGCCAAGTGAGAGTAAAATAAAAGAGTTTTATCCGGCGAGTCAACGAGGATAGGGACTATTCCCTAACTTTTTTCTCACTTACAAGAGTTTCTATAATTGTTGGGCCCTTCCCTTGGACGGTTGGACCACCCTTCTGACTTTAAATCCAATCAAATCAACAATTTTCCTCTATGATTGGGCTAACTCGAGCTTTTTGAAATAACGATATTTTCTAACAAGGGACATAACCCAAAGCTCATTGTAGTTTTTTACAGTTGAACTTACAATTAATATGATGGATAAAGATATAAAAATTAGGTGCTAATATTGAGGTTTAGCATGTTTAAAAAATTTGCAAAGATTAATAAACCGATGTAACGGGCGTAACCAAGTGTTGAAAACATCAGGTTTTGCACCCTGATGTCAGGGGGGTGGTCCCGTATACGTCAAGATGTTCTATTGCTCATGGGAATCGTTTAAAACTCATATCTCAATTTCCCCCAAAAAATCATTTATAGATGATAGACATAGAGTGTAATGTGAATGACATAAGCGGCAGTTTTAAAATGAGTAAGAGCTGTATACAGATTTAATGTTTTTTTGGGGGGTTTAATTTATGGGGGACAGGGGGTGTGACCGATTTGACCCAAGTTCGAACTTAGCCTGTGTTAAGACCCAAGGAACAAGTGTACAAAATTTAGTGACCGTAGGTCAAGCCATTCGTCAGTTATCGCACCAACAGACGGACAGACGGACGGACAGACGGACAGACGGACTGGTCGTTCGCATAAAGTGTTTTCAACACTTAATAAATGGAGGATTAGGGGTAGTGAGTGAAGGGGGAGGAGGAAAAGGGATTAAAAGGTTAAAGGGCGAGCGAGATGCGGAGAAAAAGGAAAAAACCCTCACTTGGCCTCACTCCCCTTTCTGCATCTCATTTCTCTAAACAATTTTCTCGTTTTCGATTTTCGTTGATTGGCGACTTTGGATTAGTTACAGGACACAGGATTTTATTGGACAGTAAATCAAAAGCTTTTTTTGAAGATTAGTTTCTCCGAATCACAGTATTTGAAGAACACATAAGTAATTAAAATTTAAAGACCTAGAATTTGAAAAAAAAAATAATTTTTTCCTCAAGGATCCACGGCAGGCATGGGATTTTTTCGCGATCGCGCGATTTTAGGGCGGAGGAAATTTTGACCCCTGTAGCCTAAGCCAATGTTAAGGGAGGGAAAAATCGGGTTAGATCGCGGGGGTATAGGGAGGGAAAAATCAAGAATTTGCATGCCTGATCCAGGGGTTCAGATTTTTTTGGAAAATTGAAAACAAAATCCAAATATTCTTTTAAAAAATCAGATCTTTCCATTTCATTAATAATATACAGCTCGGAACATTACGCTTTTAGCCCCTACTCATGGATTTTTCTGAAAAATTGCTAGTTTATTCAGAATTTAACGAGGAATACGAATCCGTTGAAATTTTTTGGGGCTGACGATTGGTTCGGACCTTATGTGGTCACAAAGTTTCAAATTTTTGTCTATTTTTCGTGATGCTAGTTAATAGTACACAGTACCTTGTCAGGGAGATTAGAGATATGTTAAAACAATAAAAGTTGCGAACGGGTGTGGCTGGTCTCGAGAAATAAAGGCTGTAAATATTATAAATAATGACTAAAAGGCCTTTTGACAGGGCTCTTTATTTTAAAAGACTGAATCATTACATTTTAAATATTCGAATCCTTATTAATAGCATGAAATTATAGTATTATCATTCATTATCAATGAAATTAAAATTTACAACTACGTTTTTAAAACAATTACAGTTTATTATTCATTCACATTAAATGACACGGCATAGTTTAACGTTCTTGTTAGGACTCTGTGAGGCTGTATACTTAAACTACATGGACCAATAATATAACCTAGACATTTCACCTGCATGTAATTATAATTTATAGAGCACAAAACCGGTCGACCGTAGATTTAACTTATCAATTATTTAAGGATTTAAACTGAATGTATTTGTTAATGTGGCTTAATAATAATGTCTTGGGCTTGGTAGTTGAAACTGTTGTAATTACACGGAAAAAATGCGCGACAGTTCTTAAAATAATCCCAAATCAATTAAAAACTTTAAAATCAGTTACAAGTTAATTTAGTATGGGTTTTGATTAATATGCCCCCTCTAAATATGAATTTGCCCCCTATTTCGGATGAACTTGCTCCCACTTAACTTGCCTCCCCCCCCTCAGGCTGAACCTACCCCAACCTTGGGATGAATATGCCCCTATTGAGGATACAAGTGGGGTACAATACATTGAGTGGGGCAAGTTCATCCGAATTAGGGGGCAAATTCATATTTGTAATGGGCACATTAAATTTAATCCATTTAGTGTCGTTAGTTTCCACTCAAACCACAAGAATTAATTACTTATTTTCTAGAACCCGGTTTCTATTTTTAACCTCTAATTTTAGGCATGACGTGTAAATGTACATTAGTTGTAGTAATTATTATTACCGATAATACATTTTTGCATTTTCTTGGCCTTATATTTATTCCCAGTCATTTGACACCTCTATATTAACCTTATCTCGTGTTTATTACAATTATTTGAAACAATTGTTTAACTTCCATATAAATATTGGCGATTACAATCAAAGGCAAGGAATAGAGTAAAATAACGACAACTGGTCATAATAATAATAATAATAATATTTAAGCTCAGTTATGATTAAAAATTAAATGTAAGCTTAATTTACGATATTCATATAAGTACGAAGTAGTTGTAGAATTCGTTAATAAATGAGGATGGATAAGTTCATCGATGGAAGGAATCAATTGAATTAAAAGATCAAAATTGAATTTATGAACTAAATTGATACAATACTCTTGCTTTTATAATTAGCTGATTAGGTATTTTTATATATAAATCTAATCTGTGCGAGTTTTACGGTTTATGGCACCACATCGTTTCGGACAAAATCCATTTCGAAATATCTTTTCCAAAGGATTTAGAAACTTTAGTTTCAAGCTTCATGGTTTTATTTGTCAATTTGATTAGGACAGATCTCAGGATTTTGTAAATTGTTAATTGCACTTTTCGATTAATCCGTATAATATAGGTAGTTATAAGTATATATGTTACAAAATGGTTGATTGTTCAAGGTTTATACTCTTCGTTCCACAATCCTAACTAAGAACCCTTGGTTATGCGGATTTTAAAAAAATCTACAGCAAAAGGTTCGGAAGTCCAAAGTTCAAACAATTTAATCTTACTGTGGCTTTGTCACTTTTGAAGAGAAGGGTTTAAAATACAAGATTATGTACAGGAACATTTAGAACGGTTAGACTAATATCCCCGTGTCCATAATACATATAAGAAATACTTGAATTTAGTCTAGTTTGACAGTTGACACTGTAATGTTTAGTAAAGGTGACTAATGATTAGTCCTATTGTTGATTAGTTTTGTTTCTGATTTGTTTTAGTTCCAGCCTCCGGTTAATTTGTGGAACAGTTCTTCGTTCAGTGTTTGGCTCGCGTCTTTGGATCGCAGGGAGAGGAAGATGTAACCGCCGATGAATTCGTGGATAACTTTGCAGTCCGCCGACAAACAACCGAAACTGATGTTCTCGTCGTCCAACTGGATCATCATCATCTTCACCTCCCAATTCACATTCCAGGCCTAAGAAAAATATTTTTTTAAGTTATAAATAAATCTCAAAAATAAAGATTGATCTATAGACTAGGCTTGCCGCGGGTATCGCGGGTACACGCAACGGGTAATACTACCTACGGGTAACGGGTAATATCTGTTACGTTATCGGGTATCTGATAGGTTAGCTGTTATGTTATGTATCTGTTACCGGGTACCCGTGACGGGTGTAACACAAATTGCATTTTTTTCTTAAAATTCCTATTCCTGCTTGGCTGGAAGATAGCTCGGCTCAACCGAACTGGAAATAATTATAAATTATATTAACAAATAAGCTAATCAAATATGAAATAATGAAATTTGAAACTCCTAGCCCGTTGGAGATCTGCAAAGTCAATGTTTTTTGTGTCATTCATTACCCGTTACGGGTAAAAACAAAATTGGCAAACGGGTACCCGAACGGGGCTTTGTTCCAATTGTTTTGGGGCTATTACCCGATACCCGTACGGGTACCAAAAACCGCTACCCGCGGCAAGCCTACTATAGACTATAGACATGGACAGATTGGTACCTTCATGTTATTGTATCTCCAAGTCTTGATGTGGTCGGCAGTGTTGATTTCCATTCGCATAATCCGGTTAAAGGCAACTCCCAGCAGCTCGTCCTTCTTTGCCCCCGTAAATCGGACAATGAACAAGGAAACTCCGAAATCGGGGAGGGACTGCCAGGCCTTGATGTAATTCATCTTCGCTTCCACTAAATTGCAGTCCTTCACATTAGCATGCGCTTCCAGGATTCGCTGCGTCAACTACATATCACAAACACGCATTAAATTAAATATGTCCTAGAAATAGTTCATAATCCTAATGGAGAATTAGGTAATTGTCTCACCTTGCCCTTGATTTTTTTAAGGAATCTGGGTGCGACGTAGTCCTCAGGTGTGATTTCGAATGAGGAGGGGTTAATGGCGGGTGCGGGAGCCCTGTGTTGCATGCTGAGGAAGGTACGGATCGTATTAACCTCTTGGTCGTAGGAACTGTCGGCCAGGGTCTTGCCCTTTGAACCCAGCTTGCAGGCAGCCATCCATTTGGCGTACTGTTCCTCCGAATCACACCGAATCCAATATTCGGACATCCCTTCGGGTCCCGGAACTTCCAGCTTTATCCCGTATTTTGACTGCGCCAGATTCACGTCCGGCGTCACTTCACTTCCCCGCAAGTTTATCGAGAAACTGGAGTCGGGGTCACCTTTCGCCTTTTGGAAGCTCATGTTCAAGTCACGGCATGTGACGTGGAACTTCTTGAACCCTTTTAGGGTAAACTTCTTTGGCCTATGGATATAGCAAAAAGATATTAGTATTTGAATTTTGGCGGTTCGACACGACGCTTTAAATTAAAGACTTGTATAAACCGTACTTCATAACTCGTAAACTGTCAGAGAGTTCGGGTGTATGCATTAGACTTCGTCCATTTACCGTAGAACCCTCGAGACTGATTTGTAAGTCATTGAGTGCGGCGTCGATGTCGTCTTCGGCAGGGTTGCCCAAATCGGGTTGTGGCACATTGGCTTGCAAATTAACTTGTAGCTGTAGATTTAATTGGAGGAAAGTCAGTTAGTTAAAGGTTGTTAGTTATCTGTAGGTGATTTCACAAGTAATGTAGGCATGTAGGTAGGGTTACCTGAAGGGCACCGAACATGAGCATTTCCTCTTCGGTGCAGTCGATTTCCTCGTTGAGGAGTTGCCATCTCGCTTGTTCGTAGAGTTGGTTAATTCGGACTGGATCGGTTTTGGGATTCAGGTCGTAAAATGAATAGAATTTGAATCGGAGGTTCAGAGTGTCCAACTCCCGAACACCTTGCTCCATGATTGACAATGACGAGTCTAGCCACCTGAAATTGTCCGTCACAATAACATTTATTATTGAGAGCATGTGACTTCCAATATGAGCCGCAACATTCTGCACGGTTTCAAGGGAACCAATTTAGGCTGTACACCCAGCAACAAAAAAACTTCCTTGCAAAATTCAAGTTCGTCAAATTTTTTTGTCTTTTGCACTTGCAGTGCATTATTTATAACGCGTGGAACTATTTTCTAAAATTTTAAAACCAAGGCATCTATTATAATAAAAAGCTATTGTCTGAATGTAACTGATGTTGTGTCTATACGTTTTTTACTGGAATAATTTTTCGAAAAACGAAGATAGCCAACCATTCAGGAATAATTTTTGTAAGGGCCTAGCCGTTTTGAAATTTCGAAATTCAGTGACCTGTGACCTGGGCTAATGTGACCTATTGATTTTTTTTTCGTAAAGTGGTAATGTGAGACACCGATTTACAACATCGTCGTACGAGAAATACTTTGGCTATGTTGAAATTTCGAAATGTTGATCTCTTGACCTTGAAACGGTCAAAGTCGTCGAAATTTCGAAATTATCGTGTGACATGTCTATTGACAACTTCTTTCGTCGAGAAATCTTTTGGCAGTGTTGGAATTTCGAAATTTTGACCCCTTGACCTCAACACGGTCAAATTCGTCTAAATTCATAAATTTTTGCTGGATACATCAATCGATACACATCTCCTTTTACTGAGGAAGCTTTTGGTTGAGTTGAAATTTTGAAATTTTAACACCTTGACCTTAAACCGGTCGACTTCCTAGATAAATCATCGGGTGATATATCGATTCTCATCTCCTTCCACTGAGAAAACTATCGGTTGAGTTAAACTTTTGAGCCCATATCCTTTAAATCTGTTTAAATTATCGAAACCTCTTCATTTATTCATTACTAGAAGTAAGCCCGGTCAAAAACCGGGAGTCCGAGACCGGGGATAGATATAATACCATTTGAAAAATCCTAGAAACAATATAATATAGTGTTAGAATAAATAAAGTTTATAGGATTTGTCTAGGGTATTATATCTTGCCCCGGCCTCCCGGTTTTTGACCGGGCTTACTTCTAGTTTATTTAGAATTGGGACTTATTTGTGGGTATTTTTGTAGTCCTAAATGATTATACAAGTGGCGTAGGTAAGTTTTTTATGAATAAAAAATAAATATAAACATAAATTTTGGTGTACAGCCTAAACTGGTTCCCTTGAGACCGAATAATGCTTGAAACAGGAGTACTTACGCTACATTGAGCCTGGCTCGTTCAACTAGATTCTTGGGCCTCAACATCTTGTTCCTCTGCTCATGAGGAGGCGCTGGAGGACTCTGTGCAAGGGCCTCCAGGTCAAGGTCATTGACCCCGTTGAGGGGGACGGGGGAATAGGACCCATTCCCAAATGTATTGTAAGGAGACGCCCCGTTATTGTTAGAGTTGACCCATCCCGAACCCCCACTGCCCATCGGCGAACTTATTGGGCCTGACTTTGAGGTCGGAGAGCGGACGGGGGCGCAGAGGAAGCCACCCCCACCGCCGCCCCCTCCGCCTCCGCCCCCGCTGCTTCCCGACGAGTCCGTGCTTCGGTTGTGCCGACTGTACATTGTCGCGTTCCCGTTGCTCTGACCAGAGACACTTTGTATGAAAGTGTTGGTGTCGGGGGGCGGGGGCAAGGGGGACCGCCCCCGCGGGTCATCCGCCCCTCCCTCTTTACGGTAACGGGTTCGGAGTTGACCGTAGTTGGATTTCAAGTGCTCCGCCCCCAGCGGGAAACATAAGGACAGTTCTTCCGGGTGTCGGATCCCTACATTCAATAGTCAGAAATCGAAATAAATATCCATCATTTGAGTAAAAAAAAAAGTCAGAAGATAGATTAAATATCCTCTGCGATAACGATAAACTCTGTTCAAGAAAATAGCAATTCTCTGCATATTCAAATGGGATGGTTTTAATATTTGAGAAATTTGGAGGAATAGTATCGTGAGTATTAGAGTAAATGGATTGGAAATGTTTCTATAATTTAAAAGTATCTGGTTTTTATGTTTAGGATTGACTGAATGACATCATTGATTTATGCCTTTGAAATGGAGAATGTGAAATCCATGTCTCTAATCCCGACCCAAAATCCAAACATCATCATACTCTAAAACCGGATTCTTCTGAATGTTCAGATATTAAAATTGCTAAAACTCAACGTCTCAAATGTCAAGTTTGCGCGAATCTGAATATAAAACCTGCCGGACAATAGAGTGGTAAAAAGTGTCAGTCCTTCATTATCGCAGATTTATTTTTTTCAAAGTTTAAAAAAAGAGACCTAGTTCTTTGCAGAGTTGAAGGACGGCATTGAAGGTTTTGATGGAAAAGTCGACTTTGCAGTCCAACGTCCTCCGATCTGGAAGCCCCACCCGTAACATCTGACAAATAACATTTAATTATTAATTAGTCAATTGATTAATTAGTGTCTTAATTAGTTGAGTATAGTAAAGTACCTTGTGAACGGGTGTAAAATGGAGGAGAGCATCGGCTTGGACGCCATACTGGTCGAGTGTGAATCGAGTGCGCGTGAGCCACGTGTTCCTCTCCGGCCACCACAGCGCATGATCCGACCAATCTACCGTTATACCTAATCAATACAAAGAAACAAAAAATCAGTTACATTTCTAATCAAACTTGACTGTAAATTCCAGAACACATGCTGCATCTTCTTTGAGCATATGAACATTGATTGTCACGGTATTATGTTGTCAAATTGTCATTATACTCTCTACTTTTTTTAGGATTGAAGGAGTGCCGAGTCTGATGGAACTGAATGATTGTATGAAAAGTAAAAGCTAGACCTTGTTCCGAGATGTAAATGTGTATATGAATTGATACAAGTGCATTGTATTGTTGTGATAAGGTGGAGGTGGTTGTTGGTCGTGTGGGTGTAACTCGCCCCACCCGACCCACAACCAGACCTCTTCACAGCTCTCACGCCCATTACCATTCCCCGACCATTCACAAATTGCAGTCCAAACAACTTCATTTCTCTTCACTCATTCACCAACAACAAATATATACCTTAAAAAATGAATTTAAACTATTGTGCAAACTATTAGAACAAGTAGATCATTTTTAGCGGACCCTGAATTTGAGCTAATATCAACGAAATCAGGTTAGCCCTGAGTGGTTCGGGATTATTGATGATTGATGGTTCATCTTGAGTATTTAAGTATAGTAATCCCTGATTATGTAGACATTAAAGGGTCATTAGCTCCGACCTCTTTTCTCCAAACTAACCTGGATGGAGTACTAGCGGCACAAGGCCTGTCCAAATTTACAATATTTGTCATTAACCCGTTTTAACTGGATTTTAAGTGATTGACATGAGTTTTAAATAGAGGGATGTTGTGTTTGAGGGGATCAACAATTGAGCAGCTAATTATCCGAGGAATAGAAGTTTGTGAATGGCCCTTGAAATGAGTGTTTCTACTCTGTCTATGCGTGTGGGTGTTCTGAATTCGTAATATAGTAAAACTAGTAAAAGTATTGAAAGTGAGCTCGTGAGCAGATCTACTCCAAATTCTTACAAAAACGGACCCTTCACAACCATCCACATTTAATGATGAAATCATTCCTTTGCGAATGACATTATAATTGCCGATTAAAGTTAACGCCGCTCCAAGTTACAAGTTGCATTTCCTCATCAGCCGACATCATTTATGTATAACCCCACAAGGTGCGATTCCATAATTCGAATGTTACATTTTGCATCCTATAAAATGATGAAGAATGTATGCCACTCCTAGTTGTTTTCATACTTATTTCATTGTAAATATTAGTTGGGGCTATTATGGGTCTATAGGGGGCGAGGGGGCTAATTTGAGTTGAAGGGTTGGGTTAAAGGGCAAGTGTCCTTCACAAGGGCACCCACTAAAAGCAAGCATAAGCGAAAAGTCGCTCTTTTATTTCATTCAATTTCTAACCTCCCGACCAACCTTTTCTAGCCATGTACCGGAAACACCGAAATAAGTCCCCATCCCTCTACCCCTCATAAGCTTTTATTATTTGAAAAGTCAGGCCGTAATATCATGAATACAATCAACAATCTAAAAAAAAGAAGTTGATTAAATTGTTTGACGATTAAAACCGCCCCTTTATTACTCTAATTTTTTCCATTCAAAATGTGTATTTGTATTTGTAATTATGGGGGTTAGTTGTTGTAGAATCTGTAAATTGTACTAAAGAGGAAGTTGTTTATGAACAGCCCTCGTTTCAAGTCATGTATTTGGGATATTGGGATGGTGAGGATCTGAGTAAGGATGATAGGAAGTAAAGGGCCAAGTCCCATTTCCTGGCTCCCGTTTTTGTGGCACAGGAAACCCGGGTGTTTTTATATCCGGAAACAAACTACAAATTTACATTTAATACTACTACATTAGGACACTAGACCTATATACTTCCCTATACTTCTCCTAAATTCAGTCATCCACAAATAATGTCACTCACATCACAAGACATGTCCACTACAATTCAAGTATTCATCAATCTGACGTTCAACGTTAAAACACCGCTATGGCTCCAAAATAGTAGCTCCTTTGACATAAACATGATTACACCTACAAGACAGGTACAACTGGATATGTATTACCGAATCATTCCTTCTATACTTACAATGAATAAAATGCTGATTTATGACAATTTCAAAATATTCCAGATTTGAAGTTGTTTGTCAATATTTTCTTGACCTGACATTACCGTCAATGTTAAATAACATAATGAGTTTCTTTGGAACTGATTTGTCACATCACAATTTGTTATTTGAGCCCAAAAGTTGTAGCAGAGGCAATGCAGTTTTTAAATCGAACTGGCCTTCCTAACGTCTACAAATAACAGGATTAAGAGAGCCTTGTTTGCACTATTTTGGAAACTTTCATATAATGGAAAGATTATATTTACTTGAAAAGTCATTCATACAACTCGATAACTCTTGGAAATGTCATTTAACATAAAATATGGGGGTTGAGTGAGATGTACATGTTTGAGAACGTCTGGAAAAGATTTCATATGCCCTAGGTCATTTTAGACGTGAACTAAAATCTCATACCTATAACCGCCCCCCCCCCCCCCTCAAAATAGAGCCCCCCCCCCCTTGGAGGTATACGTTTCAGCTGTATTTGGTATTTGGTATTTGTTGTGGTTGATGAACGGCCCCTTCAAAAGGGATCTCCTAAGCTCCTATTTTTTGTCTCTGTTTTTGCCGTTGGTTGGTTTGGGTGTTTGGGTGTGTTAATTGGAAGTGTGCCATGTGCTGGAGGAACAGGAACGCTTTGGCTCAACTACAAATAACATCCGTTCAAAATCAAACACGGCCAACAAAAAATCAAACAGGCCCCACACAACTTACTCAAAATATACTCAAAATTTACTCACAAATTCACAAATCTTCAAAATCAATACGGACAAGGTGAGACTGTGACAGTCACACATTTTAAAGGCTAAAAATAAACCCCCTCAATAACTCCCCACCCTAAATTAATTAATACTAACAATAAATCCTAGATCGTGAAATGGATGCATGTTATATCCGGCTGGGTGGGTTAATAAAATAATCTGACAGTTTGAGGAAAGCTCAAATTCTGAAAGCAGTATGGATGTAATTCGATAACTTGCTTCGGCCTATAATTTTAGCAAATATTATTAGTTTTGCAATCACTCTGAAAGCAATTTTAGGGATATAGAGAACATCTCGGAACACACATGGATGTAATTGGACAACTTGGGACTACAATTTCAGCAAATATTATTACTCTAACAATCATTGAATCATAGATATTATTCCCCATCAACTCCCAACTCAATCAAAATCAAAGGCATCAAGGACGCATTTATTTATACGGCTTTTTTTAAATAAATAAACAAGAAGATTGAATGGCTAAAACGGAGTTAATCCAACTTAATTCCTCAATTACTTTTAATTTCTATATAGGCATTAAAGTGCCTGATTCTTTCATATTTATTTACATCTGTCCATTCTCCGCAGAATAAGTTAATAATATTTGGAGCCTCCCAAAAGTTGTAACCAACTTAATTTTGTAACCTCAACATTTTTAGGAAACTCAACCCGATAATGAATTTCTAATAAAATTCATTTTATTCCAGGGAAATTAAATGTGAAATGCCGGAAAACGGATTTGACTTTAGCCTCGGATTGACCTTTTTAAAAGCTGATTAATTATGCCACTAATTAATTGAGAAGTTGTGGTAATGAGAGTAATGAGTGACTTGATGGATACTTAAGATTAGTGTCTGGGAGCAGATTGTAAGAAGAAGATGCAAAGCCCGAGGGCGGGAGAGTATGAGAAACCTTAATTAATTACACAAGTGATATGATGGAGCGGTGGTTCATAAATCCCAATTAAGATCCCATTACGATCATCTCCTCACTTATTGTTAGACAGATCCAGCATTAAATCAACTACTCTTCTTCCATCGACCAAATATCATATTCCACGTGATAGAGACGTATTATGATATGAACATGTGAACATGAATGAGGTAAATTAGAGACAATTGGAGTCTAAACCTAATATTTGCAGAGTTCCTCTTCTTTTACAAGTTCCAGTCCAGCCGATCAAATATCTTTAATTGAGATGGAAATATTTAGGAAATCGGAGGTGTCTGACTTGAGCCTGTGCAGACATAGACATCCAAGAAATCCAAATTATCCTACGTTGAAGAGATAAGTGTATTTCTGCAGTCAAGGACTTTGATTTGTTGGCAGAGCTCGATTAATTTCCATCCTACAATCTTACACAAATGGAGGGACAGAAGGTCGTCTCAATAATCTCGAATTCCAATTAATTGGACATTTCCATTAACCTCTACCGTACTTACATAAAAGGAATTATTAATAGCCACGGACTTACAAACTTACAATAATGTCCATCTGCTGTTCTCATTTTATAAGGATACAAATAAACCGTTGCAAACGCACGTAAGGAAGGAGTGAAACCGCATGACAAACTGTCAAAACGCACTTCCGCCAGATTGCGCGGTCACACCCCCTGATGCTAATGGGTGTAAACGGGAGTGATTGCCGCATCCGAACAATCTATTTGTTGTTGGATACGGATAGGAGTCAACTTATTGGAAATTTTACATTTTGGGGGGTCAGGGGGTGTGACCAAAGTTGTAAATATATATGTACTTATGTCCAAGCAAATGCTGATTTGATATCCGAAAACCGTTCTTTAAAAACAGCAACCGTTCAATAGTTAGAGCACAAACGGACAGACAGACAGACAGACAAGGTCTTCCCATTAAGGGGTTTCACCCATTAATAAAAACCGACAACAGATCATTCTACTAGCGTTCTTGTACCTCAATCCATGACGTTAGGACATTCATGCGGAAGTCTCAAAACTTGTCGTCAAGTGTTTTGACTGGTACTGACACGATTATAATACAATTCATAGGTATGTAGTTTAAAATTGCCGAAATCGCAATTTGCCGACTCATTTACTTTGTAAGCAATGGTCGAATTCATAATAGTATACATGTTATGATCGATATTTGATACAAGATTTTTAAAATGACATTTGTTCACGACTTTACATTTTCTGTTGGTTTTTGGATGAATTGGTAGTTGGGAAAACAACCTTTTTTTTAATTTGAGACTATTATATATATACAATATACAGTGTGTCTTTTCCAAATGTATACAGCTTCAATTATCACTTATTGAAGTTGTATACACTTGGAAAAGACACCCTGTACTAGACAATAATTCAATGGACGGGCTTCAAGTTTGTAAATTGAGAATATTGAGATATACATATATCACATTGTTTCGAAACTGAGGATGGGATGGAATGAAAGTGGATGTGAAATCATTATTGATTAAATTATGACCGATTGGAATTGTATCCGTTAAATATGAAATATAAATAGTATATTATTCTCTCTCTTTTAGTTGTTGTTGTTGCAGAGAATAGTAGTAATGTTCAAATGTTAAGATATCAGATTATGTAAATAAATGTAAATGATATGGTGTAGTCATTAGTTATGGTGTTAAATGCGTATGTGTGGGTGGAGTACTGCTTAACCGCTTCAACTCAATACTACAAAATCATACACAATACAATAATACAATTTATCCAACACCTAACTGACAATGGACACTATTTAAGGGACAAACGAGTTAAGGGTTGTAGTATATGCAAATAGACTAATTTGACCAATGACCATGCTGATTACGAAAATCCTAATTTTAGCTCTGCGATTTTACTCCTTGGGTGTTGGGGGTCAAAAGTAGGTAGGAAGGATTTGGGGATTCCCAATGTTGAACCCCCGTTTAAATATTGTGAAAATGCTGGTTCAGTGTAATGCTAATTTGGGGGTTCCTCCAATGTTAACTCCTTATCTCTATCGCGTCTTTCTGGAGAAAAGTGGTCAAAAGAGGAAAACTGGACTTTCTGTTCTTTCTCCCCTTCTCGCCAATGCTAATTTTTAACCTCAAGCCCCCGGTCCTTGACCTTCCCACCGACTTTACTATGTTAAAACGATTTTATTCGCCGATAGTTCCGATGTTAAAGTTTCATTATTTTACACCCTCTTTCGAATGAGACAGGTTAAAAAATTATCGGGATTTTACATCTGAAAATGCTCCCTTGTAAGAATTGACTCATGTTTTAAGAACTGAAAATGTAAGTCTTATTGACAAGGAACATCGAAAAATTAACTCCTGGAATTGATTTGAAGTATATATAGGAAGTGACAAATGGAATAAAACAAATAATCAAGAAAACAATGTATAATTAAAATTGTAAAATATAAAAAAATAACCGAAAATCGTGAAATCCCTAGGTGTTTTTTGAGCTATCGGATTGGGGAGTTTTTCTATCTACAGGTCTACAGTAATGCTTGTTCGGACGCTACATTAATTTTCGAGTTTCTACAATGTTTGTTGACTCTATCTATCTTTTTTTCGGACCAACACAACCACTCATGGAAAACTTTAAAGTTACCTTGAATTTAATTTTAACGTCAATTAAGGCAGCTATTTTTAATTTTTACGTTTAACCGATTTGTAAAAAAAATTGAGTCATGTTAATAAGTTTGGGTGAGGGGCCTTTTGTAAGGAGGTTCATCTCTATTCCTCTGTCTACAAAGAAACCCTTTCTTCTGACCTCAATTCATTTGCCCGATTTAGACATTTAGCCTTCAAATTAAATCAACACCAATCCACCTTACTTCAAAAGGACTTGAAAAGGCATTTCAGGTATACAATACAAACCTTTAACTGTTTTAAATAAAAAATATCAACGTGATGTAACCAACAGTTCCCTTAAACACATTACTGTTAATTTTATTATCTCCAGTCCAACCTGACAATTAATTCTCTTCTACCATAAAACCTGCTTTTACATTTTCCAATGCAAATAAATTTCCAGTACTGACCAGTTGAAAAAATATGAATTCTTTAATGAACAGCTCATAAACGGGTACACGCTAGTATGGTATGATCATAATTCGGTTCTAAGGGTTTATAGTTCTGTACTTTTTGTAGTTTTACCTTGTTCTTATTTATACGAGTACTTAAAATGGTTTCTTGGCTAGTTTGATGTGTGTTGCCTTTTTTAAGGTCGCATTGATATAATAAAAATGTTACCTAAATCTTCAACAAGTTGTAGCATGAGTCCTCCAATGTGAAGGTCCCCCTTGACCCTTAGGGTCCGTGCCTCCTCCCCCCGAACATCCGTCACCAAGACACGGAGTTCCCAGGAACCATCTCCCACAAGATTCCCGTCCGAAAACATTTTAAACTATTTTAAGGCACCCTTAACACTTCTTATTCCCGATTAAAACACTGTTTTCAAAGCAGAAAAATGGGATACCCTTGAAGGGCTTGAAATTAACAGAGTTTAAAGGGAACCACACCCACGAAACACGTCATTTGGACTTGACTAAACTTTAACTTAACTTAAAGTTAACTTAAATAGTGGTTAATATTTATGATGATTAATTTCCGATTGATAGAGTGAGCAGGATGAGGAGAGTATATATGAGAGGAGGTTGACAATTTGGACAAATAGGACATTTATTATGGGGACACATGTGGTGGGACGACGACGAGGGTTGTTGGAGAAGGACTGCACAAATATAACAAAACTCTCTGACTCTTGAGCCGATTTGCAGGCACATTTACAGAACCAAAGCCGTAACAACTTCAAGACAATTTAAAATCCCATTTGCAGCATTTTAAAAGAGACGTTTTGGACAGATTTTAATATCATTTTAAGGCGTTTTTTAAGGGCAAGGATATTTTCATTAATTACCTCCTATCCTACAATGCTATAACTTCAACGTTGTGGGATTGTGACGGACCTGTCTTAACCCAACCAAATGGCCTCTTTTTTATTCATCCTACACAGGAAAGTATATGCTAAAGCCTACGACCATAACGTCCATAACCATAGTCCGGATTCTCCCGACTATAGCATATATACTCTTGTTCCATTCACTCTCATGATCTCATGATCTCATAATATTTAGGTACATATCGAATTCGAATCATGGTCAATATGTTCAATATTCAATAAATCGGATTGAAAATAGAAGTGAAAGAGATGCCTGGAATCAATTAATTTAGAGGTGGATGATTGGTATGTGAATTGGCTCAATTCGGCGATTAGGAATGTTTAATTAAACGGATGATAATTAGGAATAGGGATGATGAGAAATGTGAAGTAGGTTGGGTCGAGTGTGTGGGAGTGTATGGTTGGGGCGGATTGAGACTGTTGAGGGGAGGGAGGTTAGTCAGATTTGAAATGTTGTGGCGGGAAGCGGTGCCTCGGACTCTGCTCTCACTTTTTAAAAGAGGACTGAGGACTTTGGGGACTGGCGGTGGGGGTTCCTGTACGCTCCAAGCAGCCCACTTGACCTCAAGGTCATTGATAAGGGTTCGTGGAACTGACCGACGCCCTTTCCTCCAAGGAATCATCACCAACGATATTACTCATCTCAATAGTACCGTCAAATTACAAATATCAAATATTACAAAACCAAAATTATTTTCAATATTGAATATCAAAAATACATTGCATTACCTACATTGCATTGTATATTTAAATTCCCAAATCACAACTCCTTAATTTATTTAACTATGAATATGAATTACAATGTGCAATGTAATGGAAATCCAATTTTGATTTTCAAAATAATTCGAAATGAATTTTGTTTGCTATCCACGATTGTCACGAACATACAGTCATACAGTTCAAATTTCCGCGCTTTCTGTAAAGCATGGTGGATTTTAGATGTTTAATCAATCAAAATTCGAAACCCAAATTTAAGTCGGTGCGTATTTTTTGTTGTATCATAGGTGGGGATGGTGAGGATGAGGATTCGGTGTCGTCATCCATTTACAGTTTACTCCTTAATCATCAAGGACGCGTTCTTTTCGACGTGCTTATCTACAAGGAAGGACACGAGTCGCTTCTAATCGACTGTCACACTTCCCTCAGAGACAAATTAATTCGACATCTCAAACTATTTAAGCTTAAGAAGGCCGTGGAAATACATCCCGTCGACCAATTATCCGTCTGCGCCATTTACCATCAACAATCATCGGCGAAACCTGTAACTTTCTCCTTCTTCAATATCATATACCCATAAATGATAAATTATCAACTAACCCGTTTCAACAATTCTTCGAAACGTTATAAAAACTTCAAAACGTTTTTGTTTCTCACTTGTAGGAATCGGTGTCTACAAGGACAGTGAGGCTAGTGGAAGAAGATTCATGTTGTGCCCCTCGAACAGGGTCTGAAACTGTTGAATTAAGAAAACGTGTCTCCCTCCCTCAACAATTACAAACCGTTCTGAAGGAGTCGAAGGCGTTGGCGGTTCTTGACCCCCGCGGGGTGACGGAATTAGGTTGGAGGCTTATCTGCCCTGCCTCCCCTCCATCTCTACCTTCAACAGGGTTCGATTTGATTGAAGAAAAGAGCTATCGTCAACGACGCTTTTTAGTGGGTGTGGCTGAAGGACCCGAAGAAGTGCCTTACGCCAACTCTTTTCCATTAGAGTCAAACGGAGATTACCTGCATGGAATTAGCTTCCAAAAGGGCTGTTACATCGGGCAGGAACTAACGGCAAGAACTCACCATACGGGCGTTGTTCGGAAACGACTCATGCCTTTCAGGTACTAATACATACAACGATACAACTCCTCATATTCTCAACATTTCTAATCTCTTTTTACTTATGAATAAATTAACTATATTTAATATTTGTATGCTGGAATTGCTTATACAGAACTGAAGGGGACGTTAAATTAGATCCTGATCAACCACTACAAACTTTGGAGATTGTAAACGAGAAAGGGAAGTCGGTTGGAAAAGTACGGGCATTGGAGGGGCAGCTGGGAATCGGGCTGTTAAGGATCGAGGAAGCGTCGGTTGCAGCGTCATTGACTCTTAAAGGCGGAACTGGGGAACTGGTGAGAGTACACGTAACGAGACCTCATTGGTGGCCAATCCAAGCCTCCAAGGACATTCACTCTACTGGATCTCGGACGTAGTAAACGTTTAACCGTAGTCATTCATCTAATCTCATGTAAGATCATGTAATATTCCATCTCACATTGGGACTTATGGGATTGAGTTCCTATACTAATAATTCCTGTTTTTAATTACGCAGATAGCTAAATTGGATTCGGAGCTTTTATATTTAAGAATGTCGGAAGGAGGAGTTGCAGATAAGACAAGTTCGTCGGGATCAAAGAAGCATGAAGTTCGTTATTTCGAATGTGGGGACTGTGGATTGCATGAGGAGTACAATTGGTTTGGGAAGAGTGTCCCATTCTGCAGGTCAGTCCTGTTTCTGGACGAGAGTTACGTGAGCCGTGACCCCTTCTCTGCCGGAGCCAACAATAACAACTTCCTCCTCTTGGGCTCAAACTGTGCCCTCTGCTCCCGAATGACCTGCCAGCAATGCTCCGTTTTCTACACCAAAAGATTCTGCGCCCAATGCTTCAAAACTAATTCACATCTCCTTCCACAACAACTCAAGGCCAAAGTTAAAGTTAATAAAGAGTGATATCTTATCACATTCGAATTCTTATATAAAAGATAGCTCTGAAGACTGAAACTCTGACTAGCAATTTACCGGCATTTTCCTCCACTCCAGCATTTCCAGCCTCTAATTTCTCAGACAAAAATCAAAAAGAGGCATTTGGCATTCGAATTTGGAAACTCGCCCCTTATGACCTTTAAATAGTAACGAATATTTATTAAGCCTTGCTGCTCTTATTTTTGGTTATCAAAGCATTGACGATATTTAAAACACGGATTCATTTTACGTCGAATTTTTATTTTTAGAGAATCGGGTTCTTTGAGACATTGAGAAAATAATAATGTTTGGTATTTTAGAGCGGGATTTTGGATAAATTTAAAATTCTAAATAAGGAATAATCGAAACTTTTAAAAATTATTTTGGAAAGGCTAAATTATGAACAAAAACAAATGTTGTGGATTTACATGAATTTATGAAACTACTAGACTAGAGCATAGAGATTGTTTTAGAATCTGTCATATTTCCAATGAAATTACGTTCCTTTTGGCTTGAGATTTTGAGTAAATTTCAAATTCAAAATTTGAATGTCAAATTTGGTTTTGAATAGAATTTATGTATTTATAATAAGAGTTATAACGTTATAAGACATAACTACTAGATGTCAACGAGTTTAGTGGGTGGTCCCCCAGCCGGGTTCCTTAGTCGGGTCACGAATTTGGAGAGGGACGTCAGTTTTCTCAAACAAAAAGTGGAGGACGACGCTCGTTGGAAACATCTTCTCGAAAACTGGATACTCGAAAATTTTGGTACCCTCATGCCTCAAGAAGGCCCTGACCTTTAAAATTACATAATAATAATATATCATATATAGATCAGAAGAAATTGACTGCCATTTTGTTTTGAAATGAAAGTCATACATCATAGGTGAATGCGTAAGATTCAAGATTGAAATTAATATAATTTGATATTTTAGCATTCGATCTCCGAGGGGCCCTCTTGGCCAAAGAAAAAGGGACTGGTACTGGTCAACCGGATGTGGTCAAAAGGAGAGGGAAGACGAAACGGGGGGTGGGTGCCAATTCAGGGGGCGAAAAGAAGGTCAAGAGGTCAGGGGCGAGGGCGAGAGATGAGAGCGAGGATTCGGAGCAAGAGCTCAACCTCTTGAGGAAGAAGGAAGCAGGGATGGAAGTGGACGTGGACCCAAGGGACCTCATCATTTCCCCCGACGCTCCTTCTGGTATAACCACAAGCAAACTTCATTTTAATTACGAATCTGTTCCTTTGATATAATCATCCGTGTCTTATTGGACTTGCAGGGTCAGACGAGGATCAAGGGCCTCGGCGCTTCAAACTTCCTCCTCAATCCGAAAGTGACTATGGTGAGCCTGAGCACTAAATAAGCGGTATGCGGAGAAAAGCGCCCCACCATAAGCACCCCACCATAAGCGGCCCTAGCAATAAGCGCCCGAACAAAAAGCGCCCTAACAATAAGCGCCCCTGCCTCTAGAATAATCGCCCCACGACTTTAACTAGCAGATGGTGGATTTAACTTATTATGGGGCGCTTTTGATGGGGCGCTTTTTTCCGCAAATCAAATAAGCACTAACTATATATCCTAATTTTGCAATTCTGTTATTAATTCATAATTTGTAATTCAAAGATGAAGGTGGATCACTTGAATCGGGTCCGGAACAGTCTGGAGAGGAAAGTTCCTCGGAAGAAGAGCAGCCAAAGAAGAACAAGAAAATGAAATGGACACTTCATTCCTCCTATTCCAGTATGGACTCCCTCAAGGAAAGTTTCAACATGCGAGACTGGGCCCTTTGGACAACCTCCAGAACCATCGACTTCACCAAGATTTACTATTACTGCAAAATGTGCCGGAAATGTGGTCCTGGCCGCCTGATGCTCAGATTCCGCTCCCAAGATTCCGACGTCGAGATCTATAAAAATCATTTGGATCATGACCACTCCAGGAAGAACCGACTCACTGACGAGATTCGCTCAGAAATATTCAATTTGTACAGAGCTGGGATGAAGAACTCTACTCAGATAATCAATTCATTCAAAATCAGTAAACCGGATCTGAGAGTACCGAGTCCGAAACAAGTTTGTTACGTTCTTAAGGTCAGTATCAAAGATCCTATGGAGTGAGGAAAATCAGTTTTAAACTTCTAACTTGGTCATTCATTAGAGCTGATGTTATTTCTTATTTGCTTTAGGCTCAGAAGAAGAGAGAACGGAAGGAAAAGAAACTGCTAGAACGGGAAGATGAGAAGAAACCAAAAATAAAGAAATCCTTAGAGAAAAAACTGGAGAGGAGGAATGATAAATTGGAAGGTAGTATGGGAGGAGACTTAGGTTCGGTGGGGGCTGTCAGAATGGATATGGATTTGACCAATCTGGCAGCAACTAACAGTCGGGATCATTTCCAAAGTCCACATCCACAAATCCTTTCCGTTTCTTCGGGATTCAATCCTCCGACATCTTCCCTTCAGCAACCTTTCAATTCATCCCTCTATCAACAACATCCAGGGGGATATGATCCATCATCATCTTTGCATCAGCAATTCCACTCACTCTAACATTTTAAGAACCTGGTAAAGCCCCAAGGGTTTGTGACAATTTAGTCATGTCATTTGTCAAATTGACCCAGAGATTTTATAATTAAGCAAGTGTATTAGTACAACGTTTGACGTTGCGTTATTGTCGTGCTCGGGCCAGGGCTGTAAATGGGTCTAACCCTCATAGCCATTCTACAGCGCCCAGCACGACTTAATGACGCTAAAGTTCCTAGCTCAGGAATCCTACACGATGCACGAGTCGCTTTATTTACCGGATGATAGTGAATGTACTGTGTTGACTGTTCGATTATAATTTATGATTTTTCAATCTTGTATAAAATTATGAAAGTTAGATTCTTGAATGAAATGAACTAATATATTAATAGTAATAGTAACATTCTGGAATTTATTTCACCCGAGGATATAATCATTAAGCAATTTCTCTCTATATCTACGACTTCACAACTGGCGGTACGCGGTCTCGATGCCGTGGTTTTGTTTTAATCTTCTTTGGTTTTTGTTGTGGAGTTGTTGGAGCGAATTTACTGCTGTTGTTTTGTCTTGTTGATCTCTCGGGTCTCGGATTCTGTCGCGGGCTAAAGTATCTTTCCGTTTGCTTCCCTCCCGAATTTCCAAAACTTCTCTGAGGTTGTCTTGGTTTAGGTGTCCAACCTGCGGATGTGGATGGTCTTTCAGGTCTCTGCGATTGCCTCGGAGGTCCAGAATTTATAGCTTGTTTATTAGATCTCGTCTCCTTTTGTCGTTCGCGTCTCTTAATCTGTCTTGGAGTCAGAGGTTTCGCATTTGAAATGCTAATTCTGGGCTGTGCAGTAGTAGCAGTAGAAGGAGTCCCGGCCAACTGTTTCGCCACTCTCGCCTTCTTCGCATCACTCAGATTTGGCTTCTTTGAACTCCTCTGTAATTAGGTATTTTTATTAGCAAATCGGCTCTGATGGTAAAATCACCAGAATAAGGTATGGATGGAATTCGTAAATAAATTCCGTTTACCTTAAACTTTCCGATTTCCGCAGTTGTGTCACCTCCAAAGTCCATGACCTCGCTCCTCTGCTTTTTACCTTGGGACCGTTTCTTGGCAGACGAGGTTGGACGGTTGGGGTCATCCTTGTTCTTTAACTTTTTGACACATCTGGAGATACGGAGTGTTCGGTTCTTGAGCTCCGTTCCATCTTTTTGTAATGCAAGTTCGACGGAGGAGTTTTCCTGGAAATTTACGTAACCGAACCCCTTTCCCATTCCCGTGTTTCGATCTCGAATCACTCGAACACCTTCAACTTTGCCACAGTCTTCGAAAAAGCTTCGCAATTCCTCGTCCTGCATTTCTGTTAAAATAACAACATTTTAATAAATAATTATTTACGGTAACAACAAATATAAGCTGCGGAGGCAGTTAAAAACAAAAAGATGCTAACTCAAATGAAGATTTCCGACAAAAATGGCCTTTTTGTTGTCTTTCTTGGCACTGTGATCAGCCAAATCAACGATGAGGTGATGGTCTTGAACTTGAAGCCCGTTTCCGGTTTTCATGGCTTCTTCTGCTTCTTCTCGACTCTTGTATCGAATAAATGCTGCCACACTGTCTCGGTCCGGATGTAACTCCTTCCTAAACAGTTAAAAATATGCTTATTAAGTGTTGAAAACACTTTATGTGAATGACCAATCCGTCTGTCTGTCTGTCTGTCTGTCGGTGCGATAACTGGCGAACGGCTTGACCTACGGTCACCAAACTTTGTACACTTGTTCCTTGGGTCAAGAGTGAGGCTAAGTTCGAACTTGGGTCAAATCGGTCACACCCCCTGTCCCCCATAAATTAACCCCCCCAAAAAAATTATTAAATCAGTTCAAAGCCCTTACTCATTTTAAAACTGCCGCTTAGTTAGTTTACATTACACTCTATGTCTATTATCTATACATGATAATACCCTGAAACTACATTTCAGAGTGCGAAACCTCGGCTTTTTGGGGAAATTGAGATACGGTGTTTAAACGATTCCCATGAGTAATAGAACATCTTTTCCGCATACGGGACCACTCCCACTGACACCAGGGTGCAAAACCCGGGCTTTTTGGGGGAAATTGAGATATGGGGTTTAAACGATTCTCATGAGTAATAGGACATCTTTGACGTATACGGGACCACTCCCACTGACACCAGGGTGCGACACCTGATGTTTTCAACACTTGGTTACGCCCGTTACATCGGTTTATTATTCAGTTGATGAGTTTCGATCGAAAGATAATTAGTGATCTTACTTGTTAATGGCAACTTTTTTAAGGCGTTTGGGCTTGTCAGGAGCTGCACAACGATATCGGAGAGTTTCAATGTCACCAAACTGACGAAATAACTTTAACAGCTGCTTTTTTCCAACGTCTTTTGGAACCTAAAATAATCATAAATTCAAAATTATAAATTATGCAAAACAAGAGTGAAGTTGAGTGAGTTGAAAGGGTGAGGATTAATGTGCCCCCTCTAAATCTGAATTTGCCCCCTAATTCGGATGAACTTGCCCCCTATCAGGCTGAACCTGCCCTCATCTTAGGGGGCGAATTCAGATTTAGGGGGGGGGCACATTAAATTTAATACGAGTTGAAATTGAATTGAATAGTGAATAGAGGACGTACGTTTCCAACGTAAACAGTTCTGCTTTCTAATTCGGGGTCCTTGTCTTTGGGAGCGTTGGACTCTTCCACGGTTTTCTTGACTCCTTCTCCTCCGACCTTTTTCCCTCTCGTTTTCCTTTTGACCTCTGACCTTACTCCTATTTCTGCTCCTGGATCCGGAACAGCAGATTCCGCTTCTTCCTCTTGAGCTTCGTGTTCCTCATCTTTGGGTTGGGAAGGTTTGACCTTTGCCCTTTTAGTTGGTGGTGGAAGGGCTGGAACAGGAGCCAGAGGGGCTTTGGCAAGAGTAATTGGGGCCGCTTGCACAACCCCTCCCCTCCTGTTTGCGAATTTAGCCTTGGCCCCGAGACGAATGTCCTTAGCCTCCCTGTTCCTCATCCCCCTCTCGGCTTTGACCTTTGGGGCTGCGGGTCGAGGCAGTGCCAACTCATTTCCCAACCTTTTCACACTTTTCTTCGGAAGAGCAGTGACCTTGTTTTGAGGTTTGAAGAAGGAGGCCAATTCCGTATCAAATTCCGGGTTCTCGACACCGCAACTCTGGGCAATCAGGTCACCCAAACTTCCCACTTTATACTCCCCGCTCATCTTGACTATCTTCCTATTCACTAATTAATTACACTACTTTAATTTACAGACAACAGACAAAAATATACAGCATCCGAGATGATTAGCAAACATTTGTTTTGTCAAAATTATTATTTTTTAAACCTACACGCACGTGCCTGCAATGCAATTCTACAAATCCTATATTTGAAACTACAGCCTTCCCGCCAACATCTACCCACGTTTAGTCTACTGTAATAGCCGAATTCATATGAAATAAGCAGGCCCTTCCTTGCCCTTTATCTTGAGGCCATGGATGGGTTCCTAAACTTGGCACTGACTCGCAAGTAAGACAGTTTAGATTACTAATTTAATTAATAATTAAAAGAGGCTGGGGAATTATTCGGGTATTTATTTCGGGGTGTGGGGAATTGATAGGATATTGAATACATATAAAATAATACACCTATACACAATATATATTCATTATAGAGAGTTTAGAAGAGAGGATTTGCATATGCAAGACCAAGACAAGCTTATATTATTTGCTCAGATAGCCCTCAAACTTCCGATTTACATCGAGAATGTGGGTGTGGTTATTTTCAACACCGCCGTTTAGTTTGCTTAAATTAAAAAAAAATGTACGAAATAAATTTTGTCGAAAAACGTCCAAAATAAATCGACTACAGCTTGTCAAAGAAAATTTATCCGCGAATGAATTAAATTTTTGCCGACAAATAAATCGACTACAGCTTGTCGACGAAAGTTTATCCGCCAAATTCTATGACCTAAATTTTCGCTGACAAAATAAATCGAATGCAAATGACCGCAGTGAAGATCACTAAAAACGCTGATTTGCTTCAGCCTCCCATTATGACTTGGAGAGCGTTATAGTTCAGTCTTTGGCAAAGGGATCCTCTAATATATTTATTTATAATTTGCAAAAATTTACTGTACTAATTAATTCATTTTTTTGTCGATTTCGGGATCCACATACATTTAAAAGGGCCTATGATAGTAAACAAATACATATTCAAAAACAGTTATATAGTCAGAAGAATCATGTTTATTTACAAACTCATTTTCACAAAATAATCCTTCAAAGTTAATACGTAATACTAGTTTGGCATACCAGTAGGATAATTTATACTGTTTTGAAAGTTCAGACGGAAAGAGCGTGGAAATGTAAGGCATATTCATCGTCCGATTCGGAGACGGAAAGTTCGGATTCGGAGGTGGTGCGGCTGTCCCCGTTCGAGGGTTCCTGTCCTTTCTCCAACATTTCGTTTATCACTTCCCACAAAACCGTTTCTTTGGGAAAGTCATTGTCCACCAAGTTGACCAAATAATACGTTTCCGAGATCTTCTCTATCACTTGACGGGATTTCGAATTCTCGGGATAAAGTTTAGCCCACTGCACATTCCATAAGGCAAAGGCTTCGTCCTTCCAGACCAGGAAACTCTCGGGGTCGACGACGGTTGGCTGGAGGATCTCCCGTCCTGGAAACACGCCCCACGTCACAGCTATGGGGCAGTGGCGATGGGCATTTGTGTAATTATATCGGCCCTAAAACAATGTACATTTTGAATCAACATCAAAATTAAGACGAGTTGTACTGTTGTAGATTGAGAATATAAAAATAAAGTACGTTTTTGTTGATGATGTGGTAATTAATTTGAGGATAACGAGCTAAAATCGTCTTGAGGATTTGAACGTTTCGACCACATGTGAAGAACTCGAGGTAGGCCTTTTTGTAAACGTAGCCCCCTGGTTGTCCCCAACCATGAAGAGGGTCCGTACTTGGCAACCCATTCACATTTGGTTGAGAGTTGATTGTCAAGACCCCCTGTCTATTCGCAACTGCCAATTTCTCCTGAATCTCCAGCGTCTCTGGTGACAAGGCTTCGTCGTTCCACGGAATTCGGGTGACCTACAAGAGGATAGCAATTCAGGTCAGAAATCGAGCCGAATTGTGAATGCAAATAGGCAAGTTATTCTAAGCGGTGAGGTACCTTGACTCCTCCTCTGTTCGTCTCTCCACTGAGATAGGAGTAGAATACATCCCAAACGTCTTCGTCGGATTCTAGGGACTGGCCCCACATTTCCAGCAGTTCTTCTTTGGAACTTTTACTCTTGAGATAAAAGAGATAATAATCTTTGAGGTCTCCGAAAGCAGGGGATTCGGCGGAACCCCATCGACCGTTCGGGAAGTCATCCCAATGTCTCGTTCTATAAATGTAGGCATTGGGTCGGGCGGACCAAAATATGGGACGGATTTCTTCACCACATCTCCGGAAACTGGGAACTACTTTCCAGGGAAGTGCTCTTTGAGGTTCGGGATTCCATAAGCCCAGTTGCTTCGTAATTGCCATCACTGCTACTTCTCTAAAACATCAGCATCCCAGTCCTTTAAATAGGTTCAACTTGACGAAATGATGATGGTGATATAAATAGGAATATTAACCTGTTGAGAGTATAAAAATGAACTCCAGGAGCCATTCCGGATTGAAAGAGAGATTTGATCATTTCAACAGCCTGATGGACTCCATAATTTCGGATCGCCTCGTCGTTAGCCTTCAGTGGCTCGACAATGTCCAGAATCTCCTGCGGTACTTCCAATTTCGACAGCTTGACAATATGTCTGAGGGAATCGTAGCTCTACAATTCAATTTCACAACAACGAATTAAACTTAACGTTATTACCAGTATGCTATGAAATAATGAATTAAAATGATAAAAAGTGTGTAACCTGAATAGGCATGACACCCGGAATGATTGGAACTCGAATCCCAACCCTCCGACAGTCTTCCACGAATTTGATGTAGACTTCAGTCTTGAAGAACAATTGTGTAATAATGAAATCGGCTCCGGCGTCAACTTTGTCCTTAAGGTAAAGGATGTCTTGTTCATAGGACGTTGCCTCTGGGTGACCCGTCGGATAACCCGCAACGCCAATTACAAAATAGTCCCCATAATTATCCCGAATGTGCTTGACTAGTTGACTTCCGTACGAAAACTCCGACGGCCCTGACTCTTCATTCCGATCTGTAGATTTCAAAGTCAGGTTTTTTAAATCATATTCTTAACATTTTAAGCCCAAGGTAGCAGCTAATTACACGCATTATGAATATTTTGGGATAAATGGAATCTCAGCTCCGTTTTTTAGACTACGAGCATGTCAGTAACAATTATAAAGCAATCCGACCATAAAATGATCTTCTCATAATGTTTTTACAATCCCATCAAATCAATACTAACAAAGATTGTTTTTTTCATTGATGTCGAATCGTATGCAAGTTTGCATGCATCCGTCAATCTGACCGTTCTTTAGATACAGGATAAGAGATTCACATTTATTTCTGCTTATTTGATTTTTCTGGTCAAAATAGTGGATAATGCAATAATTTAGTGGATAGTGCTGAATAGTTTACATATACTTCTATGGCATATACTGACTGGAATAGTGGAATGAGGCTCTGCATAAGGATAATGACTATATCTAGCTCATTCATTCAGTCTCAAGTCTCAAGGCTATGCAAATGTAAACTATAAATTGAAATGTGTGAATCCGCATTGGAAATTTTTAATCAACTATCTTAAGATAGCGATTAAAAACTTGATAGTATTAAGGATAGTGGATGTTATTTACCACCACGAAGTGCAAGAATGTTCCTGATGCCAGCATGTTTTGCTTTGGCCAGATGCCGATTGATGTCTTGGACCGTGGACTCGGAGCTGGTCATATGAAGAATCGTGTCCATGCCAGAATAGTTCAAAGATGCGGATGCAATTGTGAGGGACGAGGTTTCAGAGTCACCCCCTGGATTCCCTGCGGGGTGCCAGGTCACGTCACAAAACAAGGGCCCTCCGCACCGAAACCTCTCCAATCTAAATCATAAAGAATTAAGTCATTCATTAAATATTAAATCACATTCATCCATTGAGTAGCTTGATGTATGGTATTACAGTTAAGCCCATTATCCTCATATTACTGAATTATTGACACTTGGCGTGTCTGGCTTAGTGGAGATAATGGATAGAATTGGAGCATTGGTTGGAAGTGCAAACAGTAAGCACACGTTCCACTACAAATAAGCTTTACACTCTGTGCCCAAAGTACACAAGTACAAACAACGTAGGTAATTGTTTTGAGCTCTTGTTTACAATTAGTAGAAATAATAATAATACTGACTCGAATTAAAGTCATAAAAATAACAAATTTTTGAAGCAAAAAGTAGAACTCACCAGGAGGGTTTAGACTTAAGAATTAATTTAACTATGTGATTAATAGCCATAATAGCAAGTTAATATTAAGAAATTTGGATTGGGATGGATGTTGTAGAGAGGTGGGGGTATGAGGGGGGGGGGCCTTGTATTGGTATTAAAGGTGTGTGGGGGCGTAACCTGGCGAGGAGATTGACGGCGCCGCTCTTGGTTCGAGGTGGGAAGAATTCGAGGGAGAAGAAGGGCTCCCCCGACTCCATGCGCCCTTGGATCTTCTCCATCAGACTGCGGTAGGTGAGGGACGTGACGCTTTGGCGACGCCGACGGTTTTCGGCACAGTCCTCCGCCCCCTCCGTCCCTTGACAACATGAGGACTCCTCCACCCCGCGACCGCACCCCCTCTCCACTTCCGACCCCACCATCTCAACGAGTACTCTTGGACCTTACTCTCGATCACTTCCCCTGCACTCTCATCTATTTCTGAAATCAAAAAATATTAGAAATCATGAATTAGAGACTAATTAACGTGTGGCATTTATATTGTATATATGGTTCTCCAATTGTTAATGGAATATTGAATTCCCATCTGCTCTGTTACTTTGTTAGGAGACTCCACTTGACACGACATCAAAGATGTTCAAGTCTTGAAGAAAAGTAAAAGTATATGAGTTGGACACTGCGAGTGTCCCTGTAGTGGTGAAAGTTTATTTTATTCCAGAGTATCTACAGCCGCTATCTAGCCGATCTGATCTCATCTCATTGTCTATTTCTAAGGATGATTAACCGATGACCTATAATACCTAATACCCATTTCCCTACTGCCTACTTACTATGTCCCTATCACATATCGAATTAAATAAAAATCATTGAGACTTACTTTTACTAACTTATTATTTTGTATATTTGATTTTAGCCGGAGCCGGGATGTAAAAATTGGGTAGCCGTGAATTAAATCCGTTTCGTCCTTTTGCAGAGGATTTAAATTTAACTTAAGAGTTAGTGAGTGAATAGGAAAGAGAAGGTGTTTGATTAATTTAATTCCTCCGTCTCTCTGTGCAGTCTGTGCTGTGCAGTGAGTGTGCAGTAGTGTTGGTGTGCCTGTTGTTGGTGTGAGACTGATTCACTGATTGCCACCGAATCACCTCTCATGCATCGCTCATCCTGCATGCATACTGTATTTCTTCTGTAAACATAAACTTCTCTAATCTATAGCCTCATTTTTATATAACAGCGTTATGCAGTTTCCAGTCAACTTGCTATACAAATCCACATTCATATTTTTATAGTTTGCATAATTTATATACGCAGGCAGCATGTACAAAGTACATTCTGGCTGGGCTGGACCCTATTCCATTAAATCATTAAATGTGTGCACAAAAACCATATTTATTTCATTTACATCCTCATATATTCCTCATCCTCATCCCCTATCATAGACAGACACTGTCTGTAGTATCAGTGTCTGGTATGGTTAGCCCCTTGCAAGCGGACATCACAATTTTATTTAAAATGTACAGTCTATATCCGAATATATCCCTTCCCTCAGTCATGCCCTAACAAAACAATATTTCTGATCGAAAATCGAAACTGCATTCAAAAACCCTAATGTACTCAACTGACGCATCAGCATCGCAGAATTCGCAACAGGTGTGATTTTAAAAATCCTTGATGTACCTACCTGTACAAAATGCTCGTGAAAATGTTTCGTATTGAAGAAGCGTAATGGGAAATCTCATGTTGCCCCAATCACAGAGTAAACATTGTGTAGTAAATAGTTGTTGAATAGCCATTCATGTATACCAATTTGTCTGCACTGCTTTTTGGATTTTTATTAATTAAGTTCCCTTCGTAATTTTCATGTGAATACTATTCGGTTTTTATCAGATTTCATAAATAAACTTCAAAACATATTCGGAATTGTTTCTCCTGAATAACAAGTAATAGTTATCACTGAGCTTTGATCATAGAAATGGACAATATAGTAGGCAGTAGGCTTTTAAAGATGAAAGTGGTTTATATTTTGTGTAAGATTGTGGGATCTAGAGTTGACTGTACCTTGAACTGATGGTGGATGAGGATTTTATGAATTTTTATGCTTCTATGTTTAGTTAGAGTCGAGGTGATTGAGCGTCTACCTGTCTGCAATTGCACGACCCAATCTACTGTCTACCTCATACCTTGCAATTCCAGATCATTTGGTGGAAACGAGCTGATCATGCCTTCAATCCCTGATCTCACCCCTTTCCCATAATTAATTACAACTCTGTGCAACCTAAGCATCCAAACCACAATAAAAATAGGCAAGTCAATTATATTCCCCCCCCCCCCCTTCAATGAGGAAAACATACAACATGCCACACACACGTGCTTCATGAATGCTTAATGCTTGCAATTTGTATGCCAAAATGACAACCGCTATTCACTTGGTTTGTGGTTAGGTCAATCATGAAACAAATGCATTGTTTTATTTTATTGGTTTTTCGACGTGGCATTTATTATTCCGAGAATGCAGGTGTCTCAGGATTGCTTGACAACCGGCGTCTCAGGGGGTTACGCGGATTTGAAAGTTTTTTCGAAAAAAATCAATTGGGTGGCAAAATCCAGATTTTGCCACCCAATTTTACTATCAGTTGTAAAATGAAAAATTTATGAATGAATTTCTAACTGTTTTTATGAATGAAAGATTGTTAGGGGCAGGGATTCTATAAGTAACCAAGGCATCAATAAATTGGCGACATGGAATAGTGGCATTCCTTGCCAATTCATTGCGAATCTCTATGCTTAATTTCGTCCAATTTGTATAGTATTTCATGTCAAGTTCTTGCTATTTCATTCGATTTCAAATCGGTTTCCTAGACACGACTAAAGAAGTAATTGTGAAATCCAAAATCCTGAAAGTTGTAATTTCTCAAAAACACCTTCAAATTCGCGCAACTCCTTCAGACGCCGGTTGTCAAGCCATCCTGCAGGTTTCTAAACTCGGGTTCTGAAGACGGCATCTGAAGACGCCGGTTGTCAAGCAAACCTGGTCCGAATGCCTGTGATGTGGCATGGCTTTGCTATATTACCCCAGTTGCTCCTAGCAACCTCGTATTCTAGGTACCGTAGCTCCATATCCTACCCCTATCTACCTCGAATAACTGGGTTCAACCCAAGGTTCCTATACTCTTGGTTTCCTGGGTGTCTTTTCTTCAGGAGGTTGTCCAGGAACTTATATTTCGAATTCCTATTTTAGGGCTACGGGAAAACAAAAGTATAGAAAAAACCTATCCAAGCAGCTATTACGGGCCCGTTGCATTAAAGTACCGAAACAATTTGGTCAGTCACCAGTGCCATTCCTTGATGTCTAACTTATTTATCCACTTCTTCTTTTAGCCTATATTTTAGAAATTCAATGTGGTCTGATTACTAAGGACGATTTTTGTTACTAGTGGGGACTTTTAAGTGAAACACCCTGTATACTCTAAGCAATAGATAATACCCTCAAATCTCAAATCGTATCCATAACGAAGATTTTCCAAACTAACAATGGACACTATTTAAGTGACAAACGAGTTAAGGTTCCAGAGTATTAATCACTGAGGAAAAAAAGTGTTAAAGGGGGGTATTTTGAACCCGGATATATCATGACCCAATCCAGCTAGAAACTTGTACTAAAATGTATTATGCACATCAATTCATATACAAAATTACTGAAATATTATTTATATCAAATTGTGTAAGGAGGGATGAGAAATTCAATTATTTTAAAAGTATATTTTTTTTACTAGCGCACTCACAGGGCCAGATAGGGTCATGTTATCAGCCTAATTTTTTTTTCATCGGAAAGACATTTTAATAGGCAACACGTCCTACTGGGTCAAAAGTTCAATTTTCGAACGGGATCACCCTGAAAAAAGCGTTTTAAGCCAAAATGGTGATGCAATGTTTCAGTTTTTTATTTATAACGCAAAATCCGTAATAGATAGGATTTTTTTGACCCAGTAGGACGTGTTGCCTATTAAATTGTCTTTCCGATTAAAAAAAAATTAGGTTGATAACATGACCCTAACGGGCCCTGTGAGTGCGCTAGTAAAAAAATTCGACATCGCCTTGGCCATAGTTACTAAGGGGTCGCGCCCACATTTCTTAGAGGGGCAGCGTTTCACGGACTGACATTCGGCGGTTGCTAAGTATGCATTGTAATTGTCGACAGCGAAATTACTCTGGAACCTTAAGGTACCAGAGTAGTTTTTAGGTGGAAATATTGGACCTCCACTTAGCAACCAGAGCTGAGGAATTCAATTCTACTTTACTCAAAGTTTATACCAATTTACTAGGCATTGCCATGACAACGCTTAAATCCTATGCAAAATCGGCTAAGTTCATCCCGTTGACAACCAACCCGGTCATCATGATTTTTTTGAACTTCGGTACACTTGTGTGCCCGATCGGGTAATGCTAGAGACTTGATTTGTTTTTCATCGTGTAGACAATTTTATAGTGGAGGTGTGATGGGGGGGGGGGTAAAAAAACCTGCGTCCAACAGATTTAGCTTAAAATCTATAAAACCAAAACAATGCATGACAATTTTTGTTTAAAATCCATTTTTCGACATGATCGCGTCAACTACGTTGATTTTAGCCCCCCCCCCCCCCCATCACACCTCCACTATAAAATTGTCTACACGATGAAACACAAATCAAGTCTCTAGCATGACCCGATCGGGCACACAAGTGTACCGAAGTTCAAAAAACATGATTTTTTTTATACTTAAATTCTACGTTATTCCTGACCAATAGGGTTTGAGCAATGGTCTGATAATTATGAGCATTCAAAAGTCTTTGTAACATAATTTATTTGAGAATTTTAGATGCATTCGTTGATGAGAAGGAGGGGTTTAAAGAACCCCTTATGACACTTATTTTCCCTTGGTGATAATTACTCTGGTACCTTAAGGGTTGTAATATATGCAAATAGACTAATTTCGACCATGCTGATTACGAAAATCATAATTTTAGCTCTGCGAATTTACTCCTTGGGGGTCAAAAGTAGGTGGGAAGGTCAGAGACCGCGCAGTTTCAGCTAAAAGTTAGGAGTGGTGAGAAAGGGGGAAGGAGGAGAAAGTCGAGTTTTCCACTTTTCCTTCCTTTTTCTCGCGAAACCGATCAGAAGATAGGGCGCTAACATTGGAAGGATCGGGAAAATAACATTGCGCTGGTATTAGCATTTTCACGAAAAGGGAACGGGAGAATACTATAGGAAAGTCTAAACTCACGCCCGTTTTTTGACCTTCCCGCCTATTTTTGACCCCCAAGGAGTAAATTCGCAGAGCTAAAATTATGATTTTCGTAATCAGCATGGTCGAATTAGTCTATTTGCATATATTACAACCCTTAACTCGTTTGTCACTTAAATAGTGTCCATTGTAAGTCCAAACTAATGGGAATTATCGAATCCCTAATTTTGCAACAGGTTTAAATTACAAACAAATTGGAAATGACCCCCTACGGGCCAATCAATGGACCAATTTCACCTATCTTCGAACTTAGCCTTTGGTTTTAGCCTAACCCCAGGTGTATCAAATTCGGAGGATCTAACAATAAGTTAACGCTAACGGAAGTTATCGAGTTAACAGACGGACAGACGGACAGACACTTGTACAAACGATGAAAATAGTTTTGTTTTCCCGTAGCCCTAAAATGGGAATTCGAAATATAAGTTCCTGGACAACCTCCTGAAGAAAAGACACCCAGGAAACCAAGAGTATAGTAACCTTGGTTCAACCCAGCACAGCTCGGGTACATATCCTACCAACTAGCATGGCTCGATAATACGATACCCTATCCTTCATACCTCGCATAACTCGGTAAGGTAACCTACCGCCGCAAACCTCGCATAGCTCGGTATCCTACTAATTCTACGTAAAAATTTTAATTTGTGACAAAATGGCATATAATACAAAGAAATTGAGGTACCATAAACAAATATAATAAAATCACATAATAAACCCAAACCAATTCCAAGGTTAGCAGATCGATTCTACTACATACAGTACAAAAGAATTTATTAGGCTTATTACAAACTCATCGATGCTCCAGATTCCTCTTTTGCCCAATTTACAATTGACTGACTTAATTTAAAAGTAATTCATTAATTTTTAAAGCGATGGGGGCCATCATAGATAGAATTGTTGGTTATAAATAGTGAATTAATTGTAGGTCATGTAGCGTGGAGTGGCTGAGAACTTAGCATATGCTTTAATCACTTTGTTGATAGCCTCAAGGAAATCCTTCTCCGTCGCAACCTTCCTTCGAGCACGAATTGCAAACATACCAGCCTCCGTACAAACTGACCGAATCTCCGCACCTTTAGACAAACAATTCATCAGTCACTTTCACCTCGAATAATTATTGAGCTATTACGATAATTATATGTAACATTTAGTAACATACCAGTTGAGTTGGGGCAAAGTCGGGCAAGGAGTTCGAATCGGATATCCTTCTCCGTTGACATGGATCGGGCATGAATTTTAAAAATGTGACTCCGACCCTCCAAATCAGGGAGTCCGAATTCTACTTTTCGATCCAATCGTCCAGGTCGCATCAATGCAGGGTCAAGGGTATCCGGTCGATTCGTGGCCATCAAAACTTTGATATTTCCTCTTGGGTCAAATCCATCCAATTGGTTAATCAACTCTAGCATCGTCCGTTGTACCTGTCAAAATGTGAACCAACAAAATTTTACCAATGACAGACGATAATATATCTCTCGAAGAACTATTATCGTTCTATGGTTCGATTGAATTTATACCTCGTTGTCTCCACCAGCTCCATCGTCATATCGAGCTCCTCCGATCGCATCGATTTCATCAAAGAAGATCAAGCATGCTTTTTTGCTTCTGGCCATTTCGAAAAGCTCTCGAACCATACGAGCACCCTAAATAATATAATTTAAGTATATAGGTAATTTTCAGGTAGATGAAAAACAGTTTCTTATACCATTCCATGAAATTAGAATAACAAATTGAGCATTCCTACCTCTCCGACATATTTCTGAACCAATTCCGATCCAATAACACGAATGAAGCAGGCATCTGTTCGATTTGCGACTGCTCGGGCACACAATGTCTTTCCTGTTCCCGGTGGGCCAAACAATAGGACTCCCTTTGGAGGTTCAATACCGAGGTTCACGAATCTTTCAGGCTGTAGAGGAACAAATAACCATAAATATAAATATATTTAGAAGACTATTTGATACTTAGGTGAAGAGGTAAATGAGATTGAAGATTATTACATGGAGGAGAGGAGTTTCAACGACTTCACGCAGTTTCTCAATCTGCTCTTTGCAACCACCGACATCAGCATAAGTCACGTCCGGCTTTTCTTCAACTTGCATCATTGTCACTGAAGGATCAATTTTTGGTGGCAAGGGGATGTGGATTTGATACTTGTTCCGGTCAACCCTGCATTAAAAAAATAGTTCCATTAGATTTGCAAAATGAGTATAGTGTATATTAAATATTTAAACTGTATTGAGATTGAGACTTTTGCCTTGTGAACGAGTATGAATGTAATTTGTAGTTTGCATACCCAACACGCATTCCTTCTTCAATGTCAGTCGGAGCAACAGAGTCGGCCAAATCGACGACGAATTTAGCAAACTGCTTGACGTTAATGATGTACTTGGCATCTTCCCCTTCCAGGCCTCGAATGATTTTAGTGCATCGAGCCACCTAAAAAATGATTCCCAATTTGCAATTAATAAATTGAAATTAAAATTGGATACATGCAGAATGCACGGATGGAAATAACTAATATTCCAGATATCCAGATTCTAAACAATTATTTAAAGAGGACCTGAAGAGGCTGTTCATTTTGTAGAACTTGTTTATCGGCAGCCAAGTCCCAAAGAGCAGGTGGGGCAAGGCCCGTGTCCGATTCCTTGATTCCACTTAATTCATTAACCCGCTTAATTATGGACTGGATGTCATCTTCCGTTTGTTTAATGGACTTTGAGTACGGTCCTTGGCCCTAAATTATCAGACAGAACCACAAGTCAATATACAATACACAATATACATGGCTAATTAATTGTACATTCATTACACAACATATAGGACACAATAGACAGTATTACAGGTTGCAGGTACTTTAAAATTAATCAAAGGCAATAAGTGTGAATTTGTGATGCGATAAGACAGCAGTTAAACTTACATATGTTTTGAGAAGAGCAATATCTCCTTCGTCCAGGGCTACAGAAAAATAAATAGATTCAAGATTTATATTTATTATGTATTACATATTTGATATTATGTGTTATGTATGTAATGTCAAATGTTGAATGTTGAATGAATGTATGGCATATGACATCGTAATATTGAATATGAAATAGTGAATAGAGTGCAGAGTCCAGCAGAGAGTGGAGATTGAGCTGTTTTGTCTTTCATGGATGTTTTCGTCATTTTGCATTTAATTGAATATTTTAACTTTTAATGCATAATGTCAGTGTAATGTCAAATGTCAAATGTTTAATGTTCATTGAATTTATTTTGAATGTCAAATGTTGAATGTATGTTGGCTTGATTAATTGATTTTTTTTTTATTGCAAAAAATTGTGAAAATATGAAATATGTGAATTGTGAATTGATTCATGATTAGAGGATAGAGGATATGACAAAAATGAAAAATATAACAACTTTGAACTTTCAAGTTCAAAAGTTCAGTTTCAAAACTTACTTTTGATTTCCTTTTCCTCTGCTTCTTCGGCCCCCTTCACCTTCCGCATGTCACCTCCCAAATGGTCCGGCATCTTTAGATTTTTAATTACTCAAAACACAATTACCAAATCTCAACGTTCTCCTTTCGATTTTCGGAAGGAAATTAGTGTTTTTCGGGGAAGAGAACAAATATTTGAGCTCAGAAGATTTTTCAGCTTTAGAGAGAAGGCGAAGAGAATGAGAATGACATGATCATTTTTTCAAATATTTTCTGCTCTCTAATATCCCGCCTTGGCACAGAAGCTCAAAAACCCACACTCTAGTCTCTCATCACTTCTTCAACACATTCAACAAATGGGAAAAAGATATGGATAGTATAATAACAACGGTTTTAAACGGTCTATCACAAATGCCCATATTTCATGACCTCAAAACGGTTGACAGTGTCTAATTTCATGAAAACAACTACAGAAGTAAATGATGAATGACGGACTGTATTATATTTACACAATCATTAGCATATAATATATTATCGGATGTCAGGGCGAGAATTTTTGCCATGTAATATTTCTATAGCCGACAGTGGAAACTTTCCGCGGCATATCGACTTCCATTTTTGGCATTTCCCAGATAAATCATTATGTCAATTTGAGAATCTGACTTGGAAAATATACAGCATGAAAATAATATGAATTGTAGATGCCAATGAAGAACTGTAGCGGAAGTACCCCAATTGGCACATCCAGAATGCTTGATTTTTTGTGTGGAACTTACTAAAATATTATTACCAATAAATCGTTACAAACCAAGCGTAAAAAAGGGTGAAACCAAAACGTTACATTTTTGAATATTTACACGAATATCTATATACTTACTGACACGTAGGAGTCATTTCGTATAGGAATTTTCGAGTTTACATTTTTTGGGGTCAGGGGGTGTGACCGACTATTTGAAATTTCTATTGGGCTTAAAGCCAAGTAAATGTAGATTTCAAATCCGAAAACCGTTTTCAAAAACTACAACCGTTCGAAAGTTGGAGCGTAAACGGACGGACGGACAGACAGACAAGGTGATCACATTAAGGGGTTTCACCCATTAATAATTCAAATAGCAAAACTAGCTGCCCATTCGGAAATTAATCAGGCTAAAGAAAAACACAAGCAATGAACATTGAAAATAAACCATCGAATATGACTACTAACAATATATTATGATTTTTGGATATTCCTAATTTTTGTCTTGATTTTTTGGTATGTCTTACAATTAGTAGTCACATTCGATAATTTTTTCTTAATGTTCATTGCTTGTGTTTTTTAACCTGGTTAATTTCAAAAAGGGCAGCTAATTTTGCATTTTAATCATTGCTAATATTAGTAGGTTCCACAGAAAAAAAATCAAGCGATTCTGGATCTTCCAATTGGTTTACTTCCCTTGTTAGTCTATATAGGGAGTAATGGAGACTATTAATTTTTATTGAGTGTAAAAGTGTACAATTCCTGATGTCAAAATGCTAATTAATTTGTAATGTAGTGTTTTTTAAGCGATTCCGACGACTCCGCATTTGAGCCGACTTCCAGCGTTTCCAGTCTTGAGACTGTCAGCGTCTCCACCCTTCCCCAAATCGTCCACCTTCTCGTGCACCACAAACGCTCGTCCGATTATCGAGTTGGTTCCTGGGAAGAGGGAGATCTTGGAGTCCGAGATCTCGATCACCGCAACACCCTTGTCGTCAGAAATTATGTTACCCAAGTCTCCGGCGTGACGAGTCTCATCCCCTGGCGCTCCGTGCGTTTTCTAATATACAATTAAACATTCGTACTTTAATGCGATGCTCACTCATTACCATCAATTACATCAATTCATTACCGAATCCTAACCTAAGCTAACTACCATACCAACATTAATTACAGTTACGAGTTACGACATCCCTTGTCACCTGTCACCCCTGTCAGAAATGAAGAACGCGAAATGAGGGGTTTCTTATTCTTTATCGTTATTGTGCCAAGGATGGGCCAGGCAGAAATTTAGAAAGGCCGTCTCCTCGAAATAAAAAGTCCTTATTTTATTTAGTTATTTTCAAAATCCTGCTTAATTGCAGAATAAATAATAAATAATGAATGGTAAATGGTAAATGGTAGGAGGGAGGGAGTGCGGAATTATGAAAGAGCACATTACGCATTCTGAGGTTGAGTTATTTACGAGGTTGGATTAAATATTTAATGAAAGGGCAATTAGTTTAATGTCCTTCTCTATAGCTCACAATATCTGCCTCCAGCCCAGCCTCCTTTCATACCTCATTTTAACAATGCTTTATTAGCCCTTTCCCTTACCAACTTATCTTGCATTACCATCCGCAATTCATGAATTACATTGTTTCCTAACCTCCTTAACATACTAAATGTTAGTTACATGAATGTATTCAAGTGATTTCATTTGAATTAGCTATTGTTTGTAGCCCAAGTCTGCCCAAGTAGCTGAAAAAGCTGCAAGTGAGGACAAATCGTGTTCAAAATAAAAAACATAGTACATAACTAGGAATATGATGAGCATTTACATTCCTACTCTGACACATAAATCATTGAAAAGGACATAAAATAAGTGTTAACGAAGCAGAGTCTTTCCATCATAAATTATACACTTGTCAATATTTTAATCATCATTATAGTTAAATCCCTTTTAACATGTTTCGTATTTCTAGTATTTGAACTGGGATAAAATATTCTGCATTGACACTGAATTCGAATTCTATTCCGTTCAATTACATCCTAGTTTTAATTTTAATTTAGTCCATGTGTCATGGTTTATCCCCTCTTTCTATAAACATGAAAATGGAATAAGTCATGAGATTGTGGATGGGATGTCCCTGGATTTTTTGTTTCTAATCCTAAGATTACGAAAACAAGATTCAAGGATTTGTTGTACGTCAAGCTGGAGTACCTGGAATAGGAATATGGACATGTGATTCATCCTCCTAGCTATAGCCCCTAGCATTTTATAACAACCTAACCCTATTGTATCTTCTTCTAAAAATTAAAACCAAAACCGGTCTATTATAGCTGGACCTATTTCTATCAAAATATGATTCAATGCAATAGCCTGAGAAAGAGGTATAGAATTATAGGACTGACTAAAATAAGTACATGCAAAAGGTAGCATACATGGTCAATAGAAGAATAAGAGATTTTGTGAAACAAGTCCCTCCGGCCAATTCAATGATCCCATATACATTTTTTCGCCACCAAAGCTATTTTAATGAAGAATGATAAATGTGCTTGGCGATTAAATGGAGATTTAAAAAAAAGGTAAATCCGGGACAAATAGACCCTCCGGCTACTAAACTACCTGAAACCAGTATAAGCTCTAAATCCCACCACTAACTCCTTTTAATCCCTATTTATATCCCATTTGATTAGCACTCCATTTGCCATTTCAAGTCAAATCATTTTTTCCGACTCTGGATACCTTTCCCCACAACTAACTACTCCATATCTTAATATCTAGGAATCTATGAACGCTAAAGAAATGCATTTATATCACTCCCTTTCATCAACTTTAAGGGCTTACAACTTGAATGACAAAGTGTCCGTGAAAGATGATATGATATGGTGTTAAAAATTAAATAAGGTAATTAGTTAGAATAGGTATAAGGAACGTACATCTAGAGGATTGAAGTGTCCCTTGGTAGAGCCACATCCACCCGAGACATCACCCAAGGAATGTACATGGAAACCATGTTGCCCCATCGGGGTCAAACCCTCCAGAGTCCCTTTGATCGTCACAGGGCCAGATGGGTCGGACTGGACCAGTTCCAGCGTACCGCTCACGTTAGCCGACCCAACGTTCAGGACCACCGTGCCCTTCATACCTCCAGTCTGAGAATTCACATTAATTATTAATTAAACTCTAATTGGCCTAAATGGGTATAATAAAATAAATGCTCAATAAGGGTGCTTGAGGGTACCTGTGGCTGAGGGTCAGGGGATGGAGGTAGGGACGTGGCCACGACCGCAATCACGACAGCAAGCGTGATTGCAGTCACCACACCGATTAACGCTACGATCTTCATCTTCATCTACGGATCAGAATGGAATTGATTAGTTAAATGATTATCGTAATATTCGTAATTGTGGCTAAGGATTTGTGGACGGTCTGTGCTGGATGAAAGGAGAAATAAGACTGACTGAACAACACCGACCACCACCATCACCTCCAACGGCTCCAACATCAGCATCAGGAATGTCAGGATCCATTACAACAAATACAAAAATACTACGACCACTTTTCCTAACTTTTAAATTGGAATACGCAAAGTTTAACAAATCATTAAAATATGCATAATTGCCTTGGATATGTGAGATTTGATGTGTCCTTTACCTGCATTTGCATTTGCTCATAGAACCTATGAGCACATGCATGTAAAGGACGGATTTAATTCCACAATCCCTTTTTAATTCCAGCATGCATCTTCATCTTATTTCTCTAGATTCTTCAAAGTAGCTAATTCTAGTAAAAATGAAAGGAAACCATGTTTTTAAAAGATCGTAATTATTAATCAGAATTATCAGAAATGAGATGGAGATGGGCTAGAAACAAAAGTGGAGTTTATAATCGTCTGAATGCCTTGGTCCCCATTTACTCTTTAATCATAACGTCACATCTTTAATCTAATGTATGAATCCGGAATAATTTTCAAAAAATTTGACAAAATCAAATAGAAGATTGAATTTGAATTTATTTTGGGAGAGAAGTTGGTTTAAAGAGGGTTAGAATTAGACGGTGGGTTATCGGTGGACCCTCGTAGTATATCATTATCCTCTTGTGTGTGGTTACGTTAGTTTAGCTCAAATCAATCATTAAATGATTAAATACTAAACCCATATAATTATTTTGTTTATCCATTTGGGCTTTGTTTCAAGAGGATCCATGAATAAGTAAATCCCTCTTCCTTTAATTAAAAAATCAAAGAAGCAGAATATGACCAATATGACGTGTCCTCATCCAATTAAATCAACAATTTCAGATTGTTTTTCCGGACTACCTCATCATTCCTATTTAATATTGAACTATTTATATCCATTATATCCTATCAATTAGACACACAACCCCACATACATCCATCAATCATATTCATAATACTAGATCGTAAATATTTAAACAAGTCCCATACATGACCAATATTGACCAATGCATGTTCAGATATATTTTAGACCCCGATAGTTCTAATGTTACTTTCGTTATAATAAATTTTAAAATCAGGGGAAAACTACTACATCAAAACCAACAAGGATCTAGGCTTAAAAAACTCTGAAACAGGATTCTAATATCTTTACTTTGAGATCGGCAAAGTAATTGTAATTTTGTGAAGTTGAGTTTGTACATATACGTATAGTACTAATCTACACTGAATTTTGTTGTAGCTAGAGACATTTAGACTGACGGAAATGGAACATAACAATAAGATGCAACCAAACCGTTCTGTTTGACACCAAACCTCCCTCAATCCATGGATTAATACGAGATCGTTTATAAATTTAGTATCGTTATCTTACTTTTAATAGTTTAAATTGTCTATTAGATCCGCGTAGAATCCACGGATGCACTGCGAACAAAGTGGTTTAAATAAAATATTTTTGAGTCTCACTCACAATCAGGAGTAATTAACAGAGTGATACGTAATTGCGTTACATGCCATATCAACTTTTATTTTAGAGGGAGCAGGGTAAGGTGAGATTGTTAGATCTGAATAATATCCATTAACTTAAACTATCGGTCTGGTCAGAGATTAACTTCAGTTCCCTGCTACAAGAACTCGGCAGATAATGTTCAATTAATCACGGATCTCCGATGTCATCATATCATAAATTCGTACCCTATTAAATATCATTAGGCAGCGTATTTAAAATAGATTCGGAACTTATGATTTCAACCATTACAAGGTCAGATATATTTTATGCACCCATAGTTCCTATATTAAAGTTTCATTATTCTAATTCCTCTTTCGTATGAGACCGGTTTGAAAAATATCGGGGTGGTACAGTTGGGAATGTTCCCTTGTAAGATTATACCTAGCTGACAATGAATGTTTTCAGGGTGAACTCAGAGAATTACTTGAAACTTTTTTCGTCACATCTACGAGTCAAAAGAAGCATACAAATCCAAAAAGTAACGCCTCTATTTTATGTGACTGTATTAGAAAATTTTGCGAAACAAAAATCATGAAAATTGGCCTTTTAAATAGTCAAGTCTACAACGATTGGTCCGATTTTAAAAAAACGAGTTTTTAACTGTAGCGTTGATTAAAAAACTTTTGTGTGTTGACAGTCGGACTAACAAGTAATTTACTCGTTGCTTAATGACCATTTGAAAAAGTCGATTCTCATGAATTTTTATATTCCTAAATTTTTCTATTACAGTCAACATCATCAATGAGGGCTTTTAATTTTTTCGATTTTTTTACTTCATTATGACTGGTAGATAGAAGTAAATGGTTCAAGTAATTCCCCGAGTTCAACCTGAAAGAATTCCCTTGTGGGCCAAATATATTTTATGCACGAATGCATGCACATGCACCCATATACAGAGTCCGAAAGACCAAAAATCATATGGATGAAAGATGAAATCAAGAATCGGGCAAAATAAATGAAAAAGCCTCATTCCTTGCAGTGTGAAACAGAGGGATTGACTTGAAATTAAATGTGATATGGTGTGGCACTTTATTTTTACCAATTCACAATTAAAAATTCATATTTTCGTCCCTAACCTAACCTAACAATTAAATATTAAATGTGTACTTTATTACTGTCTGTAGAGTTGGAGATCATTGGGTCGATTGGGGGGCTATGGAGCAGTCCTCGTGGCCGCAACCACTCCTTTCCTCATCCGCCCATCAGCTGTTCCTGTTCCAGATGAAGGCCTAACTGGGACCTCTGCCCCTTCCCCCCAAACGCCACAAACAAATGAAAGCAATAAGACTGAACGGAGAAGGTCAGATGTGGTGTCCTTTGAACAAAGGTTGGCAGACTCGATTTCAAAGGGACGAGAGGCATGTCAAAAGGTCAAGGACCGACAGGCACTTCCCGGACTAGCCATCGCCGTCAGTGTCAACGGACAAGTCGTCTGGGTCGAAGGTCAAATCTTAATTTCCATGTTTCTAAATTCTAAATAAAACTGACGATTGACGTTTCTTCTGCCTCTAGGTATGGGCTATTCAGACCTGGAGAACGGGGTAGAAATGTCAGGGGATTCCGTGATGAGGATCGCAAGCATCAGCAAGTCCATGACCATGGCCATGTTGGCTCAACTCATGGAACAAGGCAAAATCGACATTGACGATCCCATTCAAAAACACCTCCCTGCCTTCCCCATCAAATCGGTGGATGGAGAGAAGGTATTGGTTGAATACAATATTTTAATGACTTTAGATTTAATTGCTCCTTCAGTTTACATTTCTGTAGGTGAGCATAAGCACTCGTCACCTCCTCAGTCATCTCTCAGGGATTCGTCACTACACCAAAAAATCAGAGGTTCAAAAGGAAAAGAAGGAGGAGCCTCCTTCCGACGCTGATTTGAAAGAGTTCTTTATGAAACAGGGTTGTCCCGATTTAGAAAAGGCAATGGAACTGTTCAAAAACGACGACTTGTTTCATAAACCAGGTACCAACGAGTCCATCTGCACATTAAATTAAATACATTTGGAATCCAATTTAAAACGTTTCGTTTTTCAGGGACCAAGTATCTTTACACAACGCATGGATGGACAGTCGTCTCTGCAATTATTGAGAAGTTGACGGAAACACCGTTCCCGAAATATGCCAAACGGATGTTCGACTTCTGGGGACTTCGTAACACGTACTTGGATGAACACGAACCGATCATCTACAATCGAGCTAGGTTAACTAAATTCTTGCGTACTGACATTAATTTAAACTGACATCCGTCAAAAACGGTAAAGAGATGAACTGAATTGTATAACAACTTGTAGATACTATTCAAAGGACAAGGACGGCAGGTTAGTGAACTCTCCATATGTCGACAACTCCTGTAAATGGGCCGGTGGGGGCTTCCTGTCAAATGTTACGGATCTCCTTCGATTCGCACATGTTCTACTCTACTCCAAGCAATACACACCTTCTGCAAACGGTAACCAAACTGCCGTTCCGCTATTTTGTGACATCATTTCGGACACTTGTGTCATATCAATATTTTAAACGTTTTAGATGCAGGGGACGGAGTGGACCGTAAGCCCTTCTTAAAGGGCGAGACGATGTCGGAAGTGTGGAAAGGTAACGAGGTGACACGTGACAAGAAGAATGATGGTGACGTCCTATACGCCCTCGGCTTTACAGTCATTGACCCCTTCCGGAAGTGCATGTTCTGCAAAGAGAGGGGATTGAGTCGCGTGGGTCATTCGGGTGGGGCAGTGGGAGCATCCTCAACTCTCGTCATCACATTTGACCCCAAACACAAATGTGATTCGGAGGGGGTGGGACCCAAGGGCGTCGTCGTTGCCATGATCACAAACCTCATCGACGTCGGACTAACGTCAACTGCCACTGACATTGCCGATCTCTTCGCCTGGATGCTTTAATTACTCGACTCCAACGAGCCCAACGGCAACTATTTTTATAACTTTCCTACGTCCACGTCCACGTCTCCTTAAGTATAAAAATACATTTTACATTTTGACAAATAAAATTTAAGACTAAAAATCAAATATGTTTTCTGTACCACATTTCATATTTACTATCTCATATTTTCGAGTTGATAATTTTATTTGGCCGTGAACGACTTGGGCAAATCTGTAATTCTAATGTAATTAGTAAATCATACGTACTTAATAGCTCCCTTGCATGGTGAAATAATTTGTGTTCAATTTCATGTCAAAATGTGTAACAATATCTCACCTCCGTCGCATTGTTGTTGTTGTTGTTGTTGTAGCCTTTATTTATTGTGTCATTCATCCGTTCAAACAAAATTAGTCTGGTCTCCCACGGGTGGCACCCCTGGCATATTTACATAAGATAATAAAAGAGGCTTATAGTTACGAGGAAAGATGATTATAATAGATTATAATTTATAACGTAGAATTTATAACATCAAAAGAACTAGTATTAAATTGTATAGAATTCCCAATTTTTAGTTTACAAACTCGTTGTTTCTTTCTTGTAAGATCCAACTTGTCACTTCACTACTGACACTGATCTTTGTTTTCTCAAATTGTTTTATCATTACGGGAAGACTGTTCCATAATTTCAATGAGTAGTATCGTACTGAACTTTCAAACAGAACAGTGTTATGGGAAATAACATTACAATTATTAGAATTTTTAGTTACTCTTTGACTTGAAGAGTCGATACTGTTAACATCAAAAAAGTTAATTAACCTAACGATGCATGGCGGGTACTTGGTGTTCCTGTACACCTGCATAATACTGTTGAACTTAAGACGCTCAGTTACTGTGAACTGGTTACATTTTTCCAGTAAGTCGTAATAATTGATTTTTTTATGTTGTTTACGACAATCCAACTGACTATGGACACTATTTGGGTGTCAAACGAGTTAAGGGCTGTAATCTTGCAAATAGACTAATTCGACCATGCTGATTACGAAAATCATAATCTTAGCTCTGCCAATTTAGGTCTAGGGGGTCAAAAGTAGATGGGAAGGTCAGGGACTGAGCAGTTTCAGCTCAAAGTTAGCAGTGGCGAGAAGGGGGGAAAGAGGAGAAAGTTGAGTTTTCCACTTTTTCTCCCCTTTTCTCGCGAAATCTATCAGAAGATAGGGCGCTAACATTGGAGGCACCAGAAAAATAACATTGCGCTGGTATTAGCATTTTCAGGAAAAGGGAACGGGAAAATACTATAAGAAAGTCCAAACTCACGCCTGGTTTTTGACCTTCCCACTTACGTTTGACACACTAGACATCAATTGGCAGAGCTAAGATTATGATTTTCGTAATCAGCATGGTCGAATTAGTCTATTTGCAAGATTACAGCCCTTAACTCGTTTGACACCCAAATAGCGTCCATTGTGAGCTTGTGGATTTTTATCTTGCGATTTCCAGAATCGCTTAGTGTAATATTTATACATATTTGGATGAAAAAAGACTACTAACAGCTCATTTATCTTATTTTGGATATGCTTAAGGTCGCCGATTCTGGATGGACCCCAAACTAACAAACAGTAATCTGTGATCGAGATTACATAAGCGTTAATCAATAATTTTAATAAGTGTGGTGTTATGGTGCGTCGCAGACGCTGGATCATACCTATACTAACACACACTCTTTTCAATACGTGTTCGTAATGATTCTTAAAGTTAAAGTGGTGGTCAATAAAAACTCCTAAATATTTAAAGTTATATACTCTCTCTATCGTCCTCCCATTACATTCCAGAGAGATGTTCTCCTGGATTTTTGTTTGAGTTTTATGTATTATCATAAATTTCGTCTTTTCGAAGCTAAGACTTAACCCTATCGAATTACAGTAATTATCTAGGTTATTTAAGTTCACAGACATTGTTTTTAGTCCTATATTAATGTCATCACAACCTAAATATAGGACTAAATCGTCCGCATATCTTTCTACCCTTTTTAAAAACCCCGAAACGGGAACATACAAAAGTTAATTGCGTTCCTATAAGGCTTTAACCACCATATAACGACAAGGAATTGGAGGATTTAATTTCCCTTAAGATTAGTTCTAAATTTAGTTAGTATGAAAGGATATGGTTAGCAAGAGCAGAGACGTAGAACAATTTAAGGCATGTCCTTCAAGTCATTACAAATGGGTTATGAATAAAAATGGATATGAACTAAAATGATGTCGAATGTAATTAGTCTCGTGTGTTCAAAGATATTAGTTTGTGGAATTAGGGCCGGTGGTGGTCCTCATTAAATAGGGTTTAATAGTTTCAGATATTTGATTTGTCCAAATCAAAACATAGCACTTCATTGTACTAAAACATATTTGGATGGGAATAAAATAATAAATGTGCGGCAGTTAGTCTTTGTCCATCTACGTATTCCTCAAGGTTAATAGTCTTCTTGTCACAAGAGTCGTAACGACGTAAGATATGTATACTACTCCTGTCCCCTCATTTCATTAAACGGATCATCCCAAAGTTACCGTTCCATGACTCATCTCAATCATCCCCAAAACCATCTATTAAATAAACGTTGCGAACGGATATCGTAAAATGGTGAAACCACACGAGCAAACGTCAACAATGTTTAACGTCGTCGTCTTACAAGTTAGAGACGTTTTACTAAAAAATCTCACATTCCCCCAACCATAGAGTAAAGTCGTATACATCGTTTAAAAGTACTTGATAAGTAACAATAGCTTTCCGATGATGTATCATACATATAGAGTTACAACTTCAAACAATGTGACCTTTGCCCGTGGACCCTTGACCTTTGACCTATACGGCTCCCAAACCAACTTTAACTGCTCTCGAATGTCATAAATGGTTTTCCGAAAAAATGATTTGAATATATTCAACGGTTCGAGAGTTAGAGCACAAACTGACGGACGGACGAACAGACCGAGTAAAACTATTAAAGGGTTTAACCCTTTAATAATTGAAGTAAAGTCAGTGAAATGAGTTAAAATGTGCTGAAGTTGAAGGTAAAGTGTCCAGAAGAAGGCTGCTTTGGTGTGGGAATCCCAGTCCACCAAATTCTCATAATTCTCCCCTAAACAGCTTTAAAGAAGGGAATAATTAAATCTATTAAATCCGACCTCCGACTCAATCTCATATCTCTCAACCCATAGATCTTGGCATTCTCAAGTCTCGAATATAATGGAAGGTGAGGGTGGTTCATTGAGAATTATCTGACACTTTGTCACCAAACTGCGAGATCCAAGAGGGGACCGTTCATCCCCCATTTATCCAACACTCGCCAATTAATTTAAGACCCATTCTTAAACCAGAACCTATACATCCTCCTATTTCTTTACATACCTTTTACCAACTGCAAACTCATGTCCGCCAATACCATTTTCATTATTCATGCATCCTCACAATTACATCAGATACAATCAGAAGAATTATGTTGAAGATGAGGACTAATCAGTAGTTGGAAGGTTAATTAGCCTCTATCTCTTCACTTCATTCTTCTTTAATTTCAGAAGCCATCATATTTTTTAAAATTATGATTGGATGATTCCCGATGATCATAACCTTCCATATACCTCATGAGACTGGAGATTTCAAGCCTTGTTTGTCGCCCTAAACGATTAGTTATAAATATCTTACTTGTAAAAGATAAGTTGGGGTTTTTGTCGGGGGTTTATTCATCGGGGTTTAATTGTTGAAAGTAATTAAAGGGTCGGTGTTGTTTATGTACGGGCCCTTCCTCTTTTGCAACGACTCTGGTTTATGATTCCTTGGGTATGCCTCTCAACTCTCCGCAATTTTCTTTTATCGTTTTGGACATAACACTAAAAGTCTATTTCCTTTTGCATGCTAATCATGAGGGACAACAATAATTAAAAGTTAAATTCAGTGCACGATTTATTAAACCTTCCTTCCATTCCTGCAGCCCGATCATTTACGCAACAACCACCAGAGAATTACAACAAACGGCAGGTTTCTCTCATCTCATTAAATTATCTCAGCAGAGCAGAAATATTCCCACAGACTTGGAGCATTTAAGTTTAAACCTTATTAAACCGTTGGGAGTGAATAGAATGAAGACGCTGTATCAGCACAGGGCCCTTGGAGGGTTCTCGGGGGTAACGTAACTTATCATCAAATATAACCTTAACAAAAAACGTACTTTTCAGAAGCCATGTCAAAACCCAAACCAGACCTCATACAATTTAACATGGGTTTGTGATTAAAAAGTTAAGGAGTAGACGTTGGAAAGATCGTTTAAAATGGTTCTGTATTTGGAGTCTCCAGTAATTAAGATTTCGAAAAAAATTAGTGAAGGTCAAGGATGTTAATGTGATTGTGTGTTTTGTTTGTAGTTTTTAGGATTAGGTCTCCTATTGGCATCGACCGTGTTTTTGATTCAAGTGGTTGGCTACCAGAATCCAGGTCTCCTATATGCGGGATACAATAATCCGCAGTACCAAGGGGCTGACTACTACAACGCTTCCTACAATCTATTCGGATATCAGTTCAACCCAATTATTGCAATCGCGTCCGTGGGCCTCGTCATCGGGGCACTTCAGTTCTTTGCTTCTTTCGCCCTCTGTTGCGGATATCGGGTAACTAAACTTAACATAATGACCACAAGAAGGTTAAATGACCCCAAATAAATGACCCTAACTGATGATATGAATGGTAGTACTCGTCGGCAGCGATTGGCTGGGTGATCGGTCACGTGGTTCTCCTCCTCGCAGCGATCGTGTCCATCGCGCTGGGCTTTTACTACGAAGTGTACCTGTACCTCTATCCCGCGAACGGGATCTACTACGACGCGAACACGGGTTTCCTGGCGCCGAACGGGAACCCGCGCCTCAACGGCTACAGCGGCTACAACAACAACCTGTACGGGTACAATGGGGGCGGGGCGGCGGGGGGATTCAACGGGTTCAACAATGGACTCAGGAATCTGTTTGGCTACAATGGCTACTACAATCCCGCGGGACAGGCCTATTTGGGACTCCTGGGCATCGACATCATCTTCTTCCTCGTCGCAATCGTGGTGGTTGGGTGCACGATGAGGCGAGACAAGATCGAGGACTCTTACGATTCAAAACTCTATCATCATCACAATTCCAGCCCCGCGACAACCACACGAATGTAATTCCACTTATTGTTAAATACGAGAGATTTAGCGAAAGATTCATTGCCGATTTGGCAGTCCAGTAAGCAATACAATACAAATTTAAACAATTTGAATTCAATATATATATATATACCAATTTACGTTTAAGATATATACAAATCTAAGCTAGGACTAGGACTATAATAAATTGTTGGAATAATTGGTAATAAATAATAGAATATTTGGACAAGGATATTGTTGCATTGATTTTCACACGTCAGTTTCAAAACGGACCTATGTTTTTGGTTCGGTTCTATATTCACTAACAAGTAGTTTAGAAATAAACAAAATTTGTATGCTCTGTTTTCACTCTAATAGTTAGCTGATTGTCCACAGAATTCTACGGAATTTGCAATAAAACTTTTCACTTTACCAAATGTGAGAGTGACAAGAATTTGAATGTCTCCAATTAGCCTGACTCATTTATTAAAACGTTAGACTATAAAGATTTTTAAATTATAATTAATCCGAGTCGTATAAAGCATATCACGTTGAATAATATTTGTTCCATTAAAAGTGAATTAGAAAGTGCAAGGGAAGTAGGAAAATGTGTAACTTTTCATGACCAGGTCGGGAGTTTGAAAAATGATAACTTAAGTAATAATTAAAAATTGAAATGATATAAAAATGAAATAGATGATATTTGAAAGCATCTGATCTGTTTGTGAGTTGCTATTGTATGGATAGTGAGGGATGAGGCGGAGGTTAATTATTGTGTGGGAGCAACTCACCTTCACCTTCCTAATTTGGTATCATCTCTCAAGAACTACACAACACCTACTTCATAAACAACAGATCAAACAGCAAAATATCATAATTTAAAGCAAGCATCATTTAAAACCCATTGATAAGTTAGGGTATAAGATCGAAATAGGGACATCCTTCCCCACAGCCAGTATGTTACGATTCTCATTCAGAGAGCTTTTCAGTAAAATAAAACAAGCTCAAGCTGCATTGTAGAGATGCCTTCTACTAACTACTAACTCTCTTGAATTTGGTTAAATAGGTGAAGAATTAAATAAGTTGGAATGGGAGTCGTAGATTGTGAATGAGCCAGGAGGAATGTTAATTAGATGAGTCAGAGAGCGGATTTGGTGGCTCAACAATCTCTCATTTATTACCATTTCTGTACTCTGCCCATCTAGTCAACTTACTTTACTACATTTTACATTTACAACAATTACAACTACATACAATTTTAATACTCAGCCTCCTTAAGATCAGTTAAAGTTACTTTAGAAACAATATAGACAGCCATCCCCGATTTTGAAATTCTGGAGGATGGAAACTATAAAATTGCCATATCCAATGTTCCTCTAAATTATTCAAGTATTAAAGTTGATAAGGGGTGATAAGTGAGGGATAAGGTTCTTGGCCTCCACACTCATTCCGTCAGTCAAGGACCACTTGAGGGGGATTCTGAGAAAATGTCCCGAATTCCGAGGCAAAATGAGACTGGCTCAAGGTTGGGACAAATGCAGGTCAGACGCTGAATCATTTACTTGTTAACTCGAGTTTTTTTTGCAAATTAGGAAAGAAACTATCATTGAATTTATGGTCCTTGGAAGACGCTGCACAATCTATTACTGTATAAGACAAGTTCAGAAGCTAAATATTTTAATGTGGCACTGCAATTGCTATTCCAAAGAAAGGGAAAGCGTTAAGTTTGGGTTTGGCTATCAGTTGAATGTGTCTGAAACTGTGACTAATTTGGCTTCTACAAATGATAGGTTTGGGATGATTGAGTACTCTGGACACGGGGTTCAATTGTCAGTACCATAATAGATACATCTATTATGTGCAGTAGCGTGGAGTAGTGAATAATGTGAGAGTATAATTTAGTGAAGTCGAGTGGATTTAAAATCCTGATTCTTATTAAAAATAGGAAAGTGTGCCTTTAAATATCATTTCCAGTTAGAGTTACCAGCCTTAACCTCACTTATCTCAACTACAATTAATTGGGAATACCGTAATTGTCTTTTACCCTCCAACTTCCCAATAATGCTTCAGGATTTTTAAAACGATTTTTGGATTGAAATATATATTTGTTTGGGTTCAGCCGAATAAATGGAACCGCTTAAGATTCATTCCTAAATATTCTAAAAAGGTGTTGTTTTATTTTCACCCTTTGTTACGTTGCATTGGTATGTAATTATATAACGGTTTATTGATCTTTCAAAGGAGGAATATTGGCTAGCCCTTCCTCCGCAATAGAAATTGACATTTCATGCACAATCTACTAAATCTACTAGCACTGCAAACTCCAAACTCGGTTCCATATCTTTACTAGTCAAATATATAGGACACTTTATGTCATCCTCTTATTCTTAACGTCTCGATACAATATTCTTATACTCCCTGTCCAATTCAGCTATTTTAAATGCTCTAATGAAAGATGCATGATTGCTAAATGAGTGATAGAATGAGTACAAAGACCTTTTCATTTAAAATATGTAACTACTGTTCAACTGTTCTCAATCCTTATTACATATGTCCTATGGAACTGATTACAATTATAAGGAGGTGACACAGAGAGAAAGAAAGGTATCATATTGTCCAAAAATGTTTGTAAATTGTGGTTGGTATATGGTATCGATTAGACTAAATCGATTGCTCAAATTAAATCGTGACTAGTGGTAGTGGGATTGGGAGTCTAGAATACAATTCGGGGGTTTTGGGGACCGTGCCTCATGTCCTGATACCCGCTTTTCCTTAGCTCCCGAATTCAGAGTCAGTCCTTCCGAACCCTCATTCCACTTACCTTCTCTCCGCACAAATATGGACTTGGAGCCAGGCTGGTCCTGGACTACCACTACCAACAATTTAACTAACAACAACAACACAACAACAACTCAAAAACTGGTAAATGTCAGTCCCGTTGTGGACGACGGACTGACCCTCACAGGCACTACTACAATAGCAGCAAAAACGGATTTTAAGAGCGGAGCATACTCATCTGTACCTGCCATCCATCACCTTATTTCTTAATTAGGAAATACATTACCTGTACCTGAAAATATATGCCCATTCTTACTCATAGAAATATTGAACATTAATCCTGAGGGCAAGTTCAGTCCTTTTTTGGAACTAGAGACGAGTAAGAATAAAAGTTGGATTAGTTGGACTCTGACCTCAAGACTCCTCATAAATGGAATTGGTGGTTTGTGTTTAGGATTTGGATTGGCCAAGCAAACTGTGCTATTATCTATTATACGGTTAGATGATTAAGTTGGGACTGTTAGTGATTGGAGATATGAGATGGACTCGATAATGGAGATGTACTTGAATCAAACTTCACGGTCCATTGATGACTCCATCCTTAAGGTACTGCCGAACTGCAAACAAATCAGAGTTCAATCATACAAAGGCCAAGTAAAAATTAGTCAATGCTCCAAAATTCAATATCAAGCAATGATCATTTCATGGTTAACCATTGATTGAACATTTGGTACTATTCAAGTGATAATGGTAACGTTGAACGTGGGGCCTTACTCCAGGAATTTAGTTCTAAGTCTTATAACCACCAAGGATGAGGCCGATGAGGGAACTAAAATTACAATCATTTTAGTGAAACAACCGAAACGTTTTGTAGGACTTACATTTTACGTTAAAAAAGAAAGCTTAATAGTTTCCAGCAATTGTTTTTGTCTCCCCAGTTGTGTTGTAATGCAGGGGTTAAATTATAAATGTCAGAGAAGATTCAATGTGTTTTTGAAGGTGGGGAGTTATTTGGGTGGGTCAAGTAAAGGTTTTTGTTGATGTTTGCGCAGGCGCAGTTTCAGCAGAAGCAGATGCAGGAGAAGGAAGCAAAGTTGTTGGAAATGTTGGGGAATCAGCAGCAGAGGGCGCTGGAGAAAGCGAACGGAGTCCTTAATAAATTAAACAACAATCAGTACAACCGTTCCACCAGTCCACACCCTCTTCTCAGTAATTCAAACTCCAACTCCGGATCCCTTGCTGCCGGAAAGGTAATCCACACACTAAAACATGCAATTAAGCCACCCAAATCTCTAAACTACCGTACAATCTTCCAAAATTCAAATCAAATCAATAATGTCTACCCTATTGTTCAATTTTATTTTGACCTTCAGGCCCGAAACGTTGAGAAATGTGCCATGAATGAAATAAAGTGTAATGTGAGATAAATGTCTTTAGGTTCGTCAAATGTTTGAAGAGCGACGAAAAGGAGGTGTAAATGTAAACGGTAATTCTGCGTCAAGTGGTCGGGGCGTTGACAAGGGCTACCCGCTAGACCCGATCCAAGTGAACGTGACGATACCCGCCTCAAAAAGCCCCGTCACTCGCAATGAGCCGATTTCGGGGCCAAAGAAGAACACGATGGCCCCTCCAATCCGACCTTCCAACCTGGGATCGGGAACTAAACCGCCGCGGGAAACGACGCCGACAAAGAAGACTGCGACACCAAGTCCCAAGGCGACCACACCCACTTCAACGACCCCCTCCAGAAGTGGAGGAGTGAGGTCAAGGGGGCCTGTGGAGAGGTCAAAGGTCAAAGTGGTGAATTCAGGGGGGTCAAGTAGCCCCTACCCGGATGGAGACGAGGTGGCTTATCCGCCGGGGGCAACTACGACGAAATACTCAGACTACGCCTCGGAACTGGAGAGACGGGAGGCGGGGTTGGGCCAGAAGTTGAGGGGCCTTAATCTGAATGGGGGTGTGACGAGTCCACCCCCACGGACTCCTCCCACTCCTACTGCCCCAGTCGTACGTAACTTACACTTCGTTTCCAATTATACAAATAATAGTTATGAGCGACCCTTTTATCCTAACATACAAAAAACGCATATGGAACTTGTCCTTCCGACTTAAAGAAGGTCAAGTCCTTTGTCAAGTTCCTTTTCAATCACAATTTCTATACAAAATTGTGAAAGAAAGTTGAAAGGAGAAAATTGTCTTTTCTTCGACCCGTCCAATCATATTTACAAAATTACAAAATTACAAAATTACAATATTCTATATTCAAGTATTTTGATAGACATGCCGAAATCCTCACTCCTCCCGCACCCATTACACCATTACACACGATACTTAAACATTTATATACTTTTGATATCATCTGCACTTTGTTTCGATTTTTTTTACTCCGGAACTCCGGACCGGGTGTTCTTGGCTTCGAATTAAATGACCTAAAAGGATATGATTGTCCGTTAAACGTTCCCTTTAAAGTCGGGGTTCGGAAAAGCAGGGCTTTGTTGAAAGTTAAAGACAGGATATTGGTTTTTTTAATGATGAAATTGTTCGTAAAAGCAGAGGGGTTGGACTGTACTACTAGGAAAAAAATGATGGATTCTTGTGAAAAAATATTTTTTGAGTTGAGTTGGAATTTGGAATGTGCGTGAATTGGTGTAGAATTAGGAGGAGGCTTTTGAATGAATAATTAAATGCTTGAGAATATGGGAACTGAAGGCTAGGAAATGTGAGGCACTGTTCAGTTATTTATGAGATACCCTGGCTGGCCACTCTCGGACTATCTTCAGCAGACTTGACCATAATCAGAGAACTGCAAATGGATATGGATAACCTCTTCTACTTTAAGTAGAACAGAACCTTACCTTACTATTCTCACATCAATCCTCATTTAAAAACAGAATTTAAAATTTCCAAATATTCTTTGAATTTGTAAAGGAGTAGGAAAGTTGGTCCGATCGCTTTTTCTCATGAATGTAAATCCTAATAATATACATAGCTATAGGGAGCTTAATAATGAAAGCAAAAACTGTTGGATAGATTTCATGTAAATTCTGTAGATGATTGTTTTTTGAGATCTGACTTTTGTTTCCTTATGACTGACCAACCGAGCATATATAATCACTTAATTTCAGAAGGAAAGAGGGTCAAGCTCTCATTCGCAAAGTCATCGTCGCAACTTAATATTTACACACTTTAGCTCATCTCTCTCCATCCATTAATCCTTAACTGACAAGGGAACATTCCCAACCGTACCACCCCGATATTTTTTAAACTAGTCTCATTCCAAAGAGCATGTAAAATAATGAAACTTTAATATCTATAGGAACTATGGGCGTCTTGCGTCTAGTTAAAAAAAATATCAGTGTGGTACACTTGCGATTGTTCCCTTGTAAGAATGGAACTGCAGAGAAAGTTCTCCCTCCATCTCCCATCCCATACATTCTCACCAAACACAATGTTGACATAATGTCAAAAAAAGGTGCAACATCCCCACCATTTCCATTCTCACTCACATTTAATTATCCTTCAATTCTCTAATGACAGAGAAGATAACTCCGTACCTTAATTAATGGTTCTTTTTAATTAACTATAATTACTGTAATTATGTTTGGCTAGGGGAGAGTAGGAGAATTGTCAGGAGGGAGGGCTAGGTCCAGCACCGCTAGACCCACTTCTTCGGCACTTAAAGTCACACTTGCACCAAAACAGGTTCCTTTATATTCTATGCTAATTAAAACACGCATTTCAGAGAATTCAGAATCCCTTCCAATTAAATGCAATCCCAAATATGTACAGCTAATCTATTGCAATCAATCGTCATCAATTTACTTCCTTAACTCGTATTAACCCTCTCAAGTCCCAATTTACCCCTTCCCCTTTTACAGGAACTAAATTGACTAATCCCGCAATTTGGCATAAGCGTCTACAATTAATCAAGTACCTTCAAATGGGATTAAAAAATATGCTTGGATATTTATAGCTTTTCCTATTTAATCTATTTCTATGCGATGATTTTGTTGGAGAAAAGGATCCAATATTAAAGTGTGTTTGATTGTGATGGAATTGCAGATGGTGTCGAAGCCTTCGTCGGGGACGAAAGTGAAGAAGGGTCCCTCAGGCCCTCCTCCACCAGGATTGGAAGACTGCAAGGTTTGTGGCCGATTCTTCGCTTCGGATCGAGTCAAGAAACACGAGTCAATTTGCAAGAATGTTGGAGTCAAAAAGCGGAAAGCTTTCGATCCAACGAAAATGCGGATGCAAGGGACGGAAGCGGAACCCTACATCAGAATCGTCTCTGGAAAAACAAAGAAGCCCCCTGCCCCCACCCCTCAGGTAAACTAACCCCTTTTTATTATCCTTAATAGATTTGGCTAATTTTAAATACCTGCCCCGATAACCGTAGCGTCCAAACATCGTCCGGTCAGCAAAAACTTCTGTTTAAGAGAAAATTATTCGTAAAATCTTAATTCTTACGAGTCATGAACTATCGGACGGGCACATCTTTTAAAGGCGATTTTAAACCATATAGGGTTTCTAGTTGCTCCTGCATCGTTAGTTGGTACAGAATGTGTTCTTAATTAGTAAGCTAATTATAATTAATTACGGCGTGATATTGTAGGCAAAGAAAGGAGATTGGCGAAAGAAGCACGAGGAGTTTATCCGAACGATTCGAGCGGCGAAGGAATATTCGACGCACGTGGCCCGAGGGGGTGACCCCAACGATCTCCCTCCGCCCCCGCCCTCCGACAACTCGGACTACATTCAATGCCCCCACTGCAACCGGAAGTTCAGTCAAGGGGCTGCAGAGCGACACATCCCCAAGTGTCAGAACATCAGGTCTAACAAGCGATAACCCAATTAATAAGCAAAACTTATGTCCACTAAACATGTGACATAAGAACCTATCTACACCCCTCTCGATGACATTCCAACAAACTGGAAAATAAATTGCAACATCCATTTACTACTAAATATCAGAAGGAAAGTTTAATATTTTATTTATACTAAAAAATATACATGCAAGTATATTCTGACACGTTAGTTTCCCTTGGATTCTGACATAAAATGCCTTACTTACTATACTTACTTATCTAATACCGAATAATAAATAAAGATGAAAGACTTGCAACATGACATTTTAATCTTTTATTCATTCAGTTTCTACCTGCGTTTTCATATGCAAACATTCAAGGCTTAAAAGTACCTCCCACACCTACACATACCAATATTTGTCTGACAAATCGGTGGTGATTGGTTTGAGTTTAGAATTTATAAAACTCATCCGGTGACAAGGTATGAGATTGTAATGATAATGGAGGATTGTGGAGGTCATGTAAATGGCAAGGCCACAAACTGAAGCGGCTCTAGGGAATGGATTATCGACATTATCGATCAGTTATCCAGCATTTTTTGTCCCATCATGTCTCCAAAACTACAAGGTACTACAACACAAACTACTGTACAATACACCGGAATCTCCAACGCTAACTGCTGCCACTCAACTCATCCATACAATTCCATGTACAAAATTCAAGGAACACATTTGCATGGTCTCTTCACAAAAATGACAAACAACAAAAAAAAACGGGATTTTGAGGGACGGGATTGAAATGTTCTTGTAGGGCTTGTAAACGTGGTTGATGGATGCTCAAGTGCCAATTACTGGAGGACAAGTAAGTGTCGTGTGGATTGCCACATGTCCCTTCCTTACTACTTATCCATCCACTCGCAGCAAATTGCGAGAGAGGCAAATAAAATGCTGGCATATATCCTCATATTTATATCCATCAGTTACATACTCTAGAGTGCATGCTATTATCATTGAACATGAACTAATTTCATAAACCGATTCACCTACCTTCCATTTATAAAGCTACAGTTGCGAATCAATATTTAAATGTCAGTGTCAAGAATCTGCACACTTTTCTAGCCCCTCACCTTCATTATCTACTTTAGGATTAGAGGATTTAAAAATGAAATTAAAAATATTATTGAGCCGAATTATGAACAAGGAGAAAGGGTGATGCGATCTGCGGAACATTCCACCGAATCGTTTCACGCAACCCAAGCCAATCCTTCAAAAATCATCGTTATAATATTATAGGGATGACACAACCACCCAAGATTGCTTGACAACGGGCATTTGGGACAAGCAAGCGTTGTCAGGGTCATCTTGCCAACCAGCCAACCTGACATTATTATGTCATAACCTTAATCTATCCTTATGTGTTCTATGCCAAAATAAACGATGGCATTTGGACTGACAAGTACATGTCAAGTTGACACTTTATAAAATCGTTTTGCCCCTCACCTTGCCTTGGTATTAACAAGAGTGGTTAACAAGAAAAGAAGAGCAGGTTCACTAATCATGGAGCCCGTTAGAAAATCGGTTGGGGGTGGTAAGTTGGAGGGGGTGGCCAAGAAGATTGATACAAAGAAAGGGAATGTGGCCATGAGTCCAAAAGTCAAAGGTGTCGGGGTGGTTGGGGCGTCAAAGATGAGGGACTGTCGTCACTGCGGACGACCCTTCATAATGGACAGGGTCGAGATTCACGAGCTCATCTGTCAGAGGTCAAAGGCCAAGAAAAAGAGCATGAAGCCATTCATAGACCCCGCCACCAAGGCGGACAAGGGGACAAGTTCCGATAAAAACAAGGACCAACCACTCCCATCTGTAAATCACATTTGTCATAATTTAATTTCAGGGGCTTATGGTTAAGCCGGAGAGGTTAACCCAGTTGGGTTCAACTTGAATCAAAATTTACAGGACTGAATCATTAATTCAACCATGCAAATGACAAGGTACTTTATATGAACAGGCTCCGAACTGGAGGGAGCAGCACAATGCTTTAATTTCAAGTATTCGTGGAGCAAAGGATGCTTATCGAAAGACTGGGGATGGGAACTTATCCAAGTTGCCCCCACCAGCCCCTCCTACTTCTGGCGACAATATAATTCAATGCCCTCACTGCGGTCGACGATTCAACCGAGAAGCTGGGGAACGGCATATTCCTCAATGCAAGAATTTTAACTTCAACAAACCAAAGAAGATGTAAATATTTCTCAAAAAAAATCGACCAAGTGCTGTTGTACCATGCATTAATTTATTCTTTGACCTGATTAAATTAAATATCTTATTTAAACATGCTCTGCACTTAATATCTACCGAACATTCTATTTACGATAATTGAGATTTGTCTTTTCAACCATGCATTTTGTATACTATCAAATAATAATGCTCAGGCACAGTATAACAATATAGGTAATAAATTCACATTATTATTAATTATTAGTTATCTTAAATTAGCACATCCATCCATTGTTTGGATTATTCTGAAGCTGAAGAATTGTTGTTGATTTATTGTAGTTTGTTGGTTGAGAGATCGTTCCACAGCACCGAAACAGGCTTCTCCTCACTTTGTAGAATCATGTCGAGGGCCAACTGGAGGATTGCTTTATGGACCCCCTCCTTCTCACCTTTTGACTCCACCACCTAATCACAAATCACCTTAATTATTATCCATCCTGCATTTTGCAGTACGTACATCATTTAAAATATAAATATGCGTTAGTTCTGATGCCGGTGGGTAGTGTTGGGAATCTGACGAACCTTCCAATAACTGTCGTCCTTGAGTTGAAGGAATACGGACTTTACTTTTTGCTGGAATTCCTTGACTTCATATCGTTCTTGACCAAAATCACCTCGTCCAGCAGCCTCATCTTCAGTTACATTCAAAAATATGACACCGTCAGGTTTCGGTAGACCTACGTCCGGTCTCATGCACCAATCTAAATCCAAGGTCCCCTGAAAACGTGAGAAATATAATATATAGACTTTGAGCTAATTTCCAATTTTTACTTTAGTTATTTAAAAGTTAAATGGGACGGGTTGTGACCTTTGCAGCCGAGAAGGCTACTCCCGAGAAAGCGTATCGGTCGAGGACGATGGACTCTCCTTTGTCTAGAATCTCTCGTATCTTTGGCCTGGAATAAGTGGATGATTGAAATACAAAATATAGGGTATAAATAAGTATTCGATTATTATTGGTAAGGGAGTAGTAGTTAGTAGTTTAGTAGTACACAAGTTCCCATCGATTGGCAGAGAATAGGAGATGAATGGCTTCGTCCTTTAACTCCTTCTCACATTTCAAGTAGCTGTCGATCATCTTCCCGATCTCCGTCGTCCTATCTGCAATTGATAAATGAGAAAGAAGAGTTCAGAGTTAGCAAATTGTTTGAAGGTGTTAAGTTAATTAATGTTAAACTACTAGTTAGTTTGTACCTGGGAATGAGAGTAGGTGTGAGGTTCGTCCGTGTGCGTTGAGGGCATCGACGAGGAGCCGTGCGTGCGTTGACTTGCCTGCCTTGTCACAACCTTCCAAAACTATTAGGGCACCCCGCTTCATGGCTCCACCCACAATACCTGGCATCCCTCCACTAACTCCGAACTCCAAACTGAATCAACAAATCATAATAAATAATATATTTGATATTACAAAATATTTTGTATTTTGTATTTAACATTCAATCCACTTCAAAATTTGAGATTCAAAATTGAAATTGAATATACAATGTATAAGTTTAATTTACTTGAAATGTGTGAGTATTTAAGGAATATTGGGGTTGTTGGTTGTGGGTTGAATGTAATGTGGCTGAAGGTTTAAAGTATAGTTAATATTTAGTAAAGTCAACACGTTTCCCCGGACGTTTGGCATTTGGAGTTGGGTAAACAAAGGGTTAATCCCGCCTTTCTCACCTCAATTTCAATACTTTTTCAATAGCTTCAATTGAATGGAGGTTAGGGTTGGAGAGTGGGGCACAAAGAGACTCCCTTTGGCGCCAACTCCATTTCAATTCAATTCTCTCTCATCACAACATACAGCCACAATCTCCAATGCACAATTCAATCAATGTCAAATGTTTATATTTGATATTCTCTTATTTCTGACATTTTTTATCACGCCACGGCCACGGCTTAATTTTGGTTAGGTTACATAAAGATAACCAACCTATCCATTCAACCTCAACATTAGAATTTACACAACACAGAACGCCCAAAACCTTACAATTACAATCAATTCCCGACTCAATCAATCACAAATTTGAAATTCGACGGTGAGACATGCCCCAATACATGCATTGTCATTGTGAGTAACTCACAGGATTGGAATGAATTCGCAATGTATTATAGCTTGTCTCACCGTCTAGCTCTGACCTTTTAATACTAATCTGTAATCGATAATTATGAATTTTTAATTTAATTTAGAGTCAAGAGTTGAGAATTAATTGTGCTGGGTTGTAGGGTGTAGGGCTTGAGAGATGAAGAGGAAAGGTGAGGGTGGTGGTGGTGGGGCTCCGTCACCGGAAATGCTGCTTCGGGTCGTCAGTTTCATTCACATCATCCTCGCTCCTCTCACCAAAGTTGAAGAGAGCTTCAACTTACAAGCCATCCATGACATCTTATTTCACAGAGAACAGCTACAAAAGGTCTATACTCTGTACTCTATATTCACCCTAATCCTTACACTACAAATTCAAAATTGAAATTCACCATTCAATTTCACTCTTCTCTTGCCCTCCTTCACCATTTTAACAGATTGTATGTCTTATATTGTATAGTATGACCATTTGGAGTTTCCGGGAGTCGTTCCGCGTACCTTCATTGGTCCAGTTGTCGTGTCAGCTATAGCCTATCCATTTGTCGCACTTTCACAGAAATGGTTCTCCAAAGTCGTAGCACAAATCATTGGTAACATTTAATTATTTTTATTATTACTACTTACGAGATTATGTCCTGCTCACTTTAATCATACATTGATTTCTAAAATAGTTCGAGTCTGTGTCAGTGAACTCGTGATCCGTGCATTTCAGAAATTCCGACAAACAATCTCGTCCGTTTTTGGAGAGTCGGTTGGAATCTGGCTTGTCATTGTCACTGCCTCCCAATTTCATCTCATCTTTTATTTGGGACGAACACTTCCCAATATCTTTGCTCTTCCTTCAGGTATTTCACATTTTCACATAATTTTACAATTAAATCACGAATGTAGAATATCTTTTGTTGTCTGATCTAATCCATCGAAACGTTAAGCTCAATTCAATCTCAAGTCCTTAATAATATTCCATCTCTTTGAATATAGTGCTGCTGGCTTATCATTATTGGATGAAGGGAGACCATCCGATGTTTATACTCACTGCCGCCTTCGGTACTATCGTCTTTAGGGCAGAATTGGCAATGTTGTTTGGAATTTTACTCTTTATCGAGCTTATTCATGGACGTATTTCCATTTGGAGGTAGCATTCTCCTCTTGTACTTTCTTTGCATAAGTGTGTGTGACAAATTAGCGAAATTAAATTAAATTACCAATTGAACATTTAGGAGCATCAAATGGGCAGTTCCTTCAGGAATAGGATGCATCTTGTTAACAGTTGCTGTGGATTCAATATTCTGGAGACGGTGGTTGTGGCCGGAAGGAGAGGTCTTTTGGTTCAACTCTGTCATGAACCAAAGTCATAATTGGGGGGTAAGTCATCAGAAATATCCTTATATTCAGTGATATCTCGTATCCAGAAGAGAAGTACACGGGACTTAACATCTGAATAAATAAACCGATGTAACGGGCGTAACCAAGTGTTGAAAACATCAGGTTTTGCACCCTGATGTCAGTGGGAGTGGTCCCGTATACGTCAAAGATGTTCTATTGCTCATGGGAATCGTTTAAAACTCATATCTCTAGTTCCCCCAAAAAATCATGTATAGATGATAGACATAGAGTGTAATGTGAACTACATAAGCGGCAGTTTTAAAATGAGTAAGAGCTGTATACAGATTTAATGTTTTTTTGGGGGGTTTAATTTATGGGGGACAGGGGGTGTGACCGATTTGACCCAAGTTCGAACTTAGCCTGTGTTAAGACCCAAGGAACAAGTGTACAAAATTTGATGACCGTAGGTCAAGCCGTTCGTCAGTTATCGCACCGACAGACGGACAGACGGACAGACGGACTGACCGTTCGCATAAAGTGTTTTCAACACTTAATAAATACAAATTCCTGATTTTACCTCCCCGGTACTTCCCGTATGCCTTTTAGAAATCATACCGACTTTTACTACTCCGTACGTACTTATGTTAGATGTATTAATTAGTGTTGGCTAGTAAGCTGAACTTGTAAAATGTCACGTACTCTTAATTTCAGACGGAACCGTTTCTGTGGTACTTTTACTCGGCGCTGCCACGTGCCCTCTCCACTTCCAGCGTCCTTCTTCCGCTTGGATTTTGGTTTAACTCTCGGGTTCGAGTTCTAGTAATTCCAGCTCTGATCTTTGTATTTTTATTTTCATTCCTGCCGCACAAAGAACTTCGGTTCATCTTCTACATCATTCCTTTGTTAAACGTCGGGGCTGCGGCGGGTTCGGATTATTTGTGGAAGCGTCGTGGGAAGGGTTTCATTGGCGGAATGTTTGCAACCTCAGTCCCATGCATCCTTATCGTCAACGCTGTGCTTTCAGTAGCATTCCTCATCGTCTCCAGTAAAAACTACCCCGGGGGGAATGCCCTATGGACCATGCACAAACTCGAACCTCTCAATTCACCCGCTGTTAATATTCATATCGACGTATACTCTGCCCAGACAGGCGTCTCTAGGTATTACAAACCCAAGCCTATCTTTATTTAAATAGATAATGAACTTGCATGGACGTATAAATATATGCAACTGACTACTGATTGCAGATTTTTGGAACTATCTCCGAATTGGACGTACAATAAGACGGAGGGGATGTCGCGTGGGGGACAGGAATTGAATCGATTTTCTCATCTGTTGGTTGGAACGCATGACGTTGAAGATCGGTTGACATATTTCAACACACATGACATCCTCGTCTCTCAAGAAGGATTTGTCGGGATTGACTTTTCCCTCAAACGAATACCTCCAATCAATATCAAAACCGAACCCAAGGTTCTGGTTCTTAAAAAGAAGGCAAAGGGAACCCAGTTCTAGCTTCTTCCTTTACTTTATGTTATCCCAAATTTTAATGAACTAGTCCTCCATACAATTCTTTATTTTGAGCTTCCGAACACTGACAAGTGAAATGGAAACAAGAATATGGAAAAAATATACTCTTTAACTCTTTTACGTATTCCGAAAGTTTATTTTATTGAAGAGAATGATCATTTGAATATAATTGTTGTTGTTTAATAAAGTTGTAAGAGGGTATTTAGTATCCATTCATTCCTGTCCTCTCCGTTCTTGAAAATGTGGATTGAAATGGTCAATGTCGTCGTCGTCGGCCATGTCGACGTCGCCGCTCCCGTGACCTTGATTCTGACGATGAGGATGACGAAGAACTCTAAAATACAAATGAGCATAATATTATTACGGACTCGGATAAATTGGAATTGTTATGAAGGAGTTTGAGTGCCAGAAAATGAAATATATTACGGATGATCTAAGCTTTCGTCCCCTCGAAACCCTGTCTGCATTCTTTCCAGCCCTTTTCCAGTCCCACCATTTTTTCCCCTATAAATATAAGAGTGGAACCTAATTAAGAAATGGAGTAATATAGGCAGTAAATGAGATATGGATTGAATTAGTTTATGTACCTCAACAATCCCAAAGGAGAGGACCAAAAAGATAAGGACTAAACTGAAAAAACCGATCTTCATGGTTGATTTGTGCTTGGGCGTTGAAGAGTAGGAATTAAAGGATCCGAATCTTCAGGTCTTCGCTCGCAGAGTAACAAAATCTAGGCTTTGGAAAAGGTGGCTAAATTTTGTTAGGTTGTGAAGTTAACATCCGCCTTCCAAAAGTTCCAAATAACATTGTTTCCAGTAGCTCAAGGAGGTTCAGAACATCAAAAGTACCAATTCAAATCCTTGTAAGAAATTGAATGAACCCGAATGGCGCATTGTTGTAGAACAAAAGAATATTTCCCTAATTGTTGACACGAGTTAAGAGTTGAGAATGAATGGAGGACTTTCCTGTTTTGTACGAAAGCAGTCCTTGCTTATAATTACATTTCTAGGATTTTATTGGAATTTCAGACCAGAGATGGGAGCGCTCCGCCGTCGGAGCGGAAAATACACCGCTCCGCTCCGCTCCACGGAGCGATTTTTCGGAGCGTCGGAAAATTAGCCGCTCCGCTTGGCGGAGCGGAGCGGTAATTTTATTTTGCCGGAGTGGAGCGCCGGAGCGGCTCAAATAAAGCCGCTCCACCGCTCCATTTACTCAAAATTAATACAAGGAAAAATCAATTCATAAATCCGTCTGTTTGTCTGTTCGTCCGCACGATTTCGGGCAAATAGCTCAAGTTTACATAATTCTAAAGGTATGGAAGCGAAAATGGAGCGATAATGGAGCGTATGTTTAATAAAGAGGACGCTCCGGAGCGAAAAACGGAGCGATAATGGAGCGGAGCGCTTAATAAAGCAAACGCTCCATGTTCGCTCCACGGAGCGGTAATGGAGCGGAGCGAGAGCCCCAAAAACCGCTCCGGAGCGGAGCGAGAGAGCTCAGAAATCGCTCCGGAGCGGAGCGGAGCGAATTTATTTTTTTTATTCCGTGGAGCGGAGCGGAGCGACCTTTGCCGGAGCGATCCCATCTCTGTTTCAGACTAAACAAATTGACAAGAATCATTCATTACTCATTAACCTTGTGAAATAAAGTATTATATTTCTCTTAGCACAAGTCAGAACCTTTTCGGGGGTTTGCTTTTTCTGATCTTGCAATTAAATATATGAGCTATGAGGTTTTAGACGGATTTGCCTGTACCAATTCGCTATGCTGATTTGTGTAGCCTAGCTCGACTCCGAGGGCATATAGAATGTTGTCCAAGTCGTGTCCCTGGAAATGTGGAAAGAAACGACAACTAATAAGGTCACCAAATTTGGTACACAACATTTTGAGGCAAAATTAGGAGTTGAGTTTGAAGATGGGTCCATAGGTTGATGGTTGACCCGTGGGGGTCACTCTTGAAAGTAAACGCTTCTATGCATTTTAAACCTATTCAAAAAGGGGTATACAACTATAAGTTGATTACTATAGCCGATTTTTGTTGCTTGTATAGGAGTTTTAGGTAGAACATTCTGTATATTCGTACATGTAAACCAATATTTATGTCTGCATATGATAATATTTTCATTTGAAGCCCAACGACATAATTCGTACGTAGTGCCACTAGCCCTAAAGGGCCTCTACGGAGCCGGGCTAAATAAGTTTTATATTTCAGCATGAGATATAGAAGCGTGTGTACCTTCGGAGTTGAATCGATAAATTTTAAAATTCGTTGATTCTCAATGATTAATTTAGTGCTACAGTGCAGAAGGGCTTAACGGCTTAAAACCATTTGATTTAGTCTTTGTTTAACTATCAATTCAATAAGATTAAAAATTATTACATCCAAACTCCGCCCTGGAATGAGAGCGATCAAAAGGTGTGGAGTAGTATGTAAATAAACCCCGAAGTAAAGACAGAATGGCGAGAATTAGAGGGCTGATAGGGGTCGGCCGGGCCTTGTTCCCAGTAGTTTAATGGCTTAATAATTAAAAAACAAACAAATAATGGAAGCCTCGTGTTTGACAGCTAACTAGCAATTTATTATTTTGATGGGAGTGGTTTGTACATATTCGTTGTTGGTTGATAAGTTGTAAATCAGTGGGTGTTTAGATACGCTTTAAACCATTCTTCTCCGTGGACTGAATTAAAGGGTCAATGACGCCTACGTCGTCGGCCATGTCGACGTCGTTCCCGTGACCTCGACTCTGACGATGACGAAGAGGAGGATGAAGAAGAGGAACTCTGAAATAAAAACAGTCAAATCGTTAGTAAGCAAAAATAAGGTAAAATTATGAGGGGGTTTAAGTGTCAGAGTTTGGTTACAGATGATCTAGGTCTCCGTCCCCTCATAACTCGAGCCGCATTCTTCCCAGCCTTTTTCCAGTCCCAAATCTTTCTGCTCTGAATTTATAAAAGAAAGGTAGGTTACAGTCTTACAGTCCCCAATTTAATTCACAAAACAATGAAATAGGGATTAAAAGTTGAATACCTCAACGATCCCAAATGAGAGGACCAAAATCATGAGGATCAAGCTCAAGAAACCGATCTTCATCGTTCAAAAGGGCTTCCAAGTTGAAGAGTAAAAATGGGACGATCTCAAGAGTCACGTCTTCGCTTTCCGAATAAAAAATCGATTGTCTATGAACTGTGTCCTGAATTTGGTTTCTAATTTAATATCCGCATTCCCTCCCATTGTTTCCAGCAATTCAAGGAGGTTCGGGACATGAAAAGTGCCCTTTCCAATTCTCGTCATAAATTCGGCGGAATGTGATTGTTGTAGAACAAAGGGACATTTCCTTCCCTCATTGTTGACAGAGTTAGTGCTGTCGGGATATCAAGGACCACTGATGTCTCAATTCTCTCAACAACCAAAGGATCATTCACACATTTTTAAACCTCTCCTATTTTCTACGAACATTTGTGGACTGGAAAAGTGGGTTTATGAATGCCACAACTCTTTGATTCAGATCACAACTCCAGCTCCATTGTTCTAACTAACAACCTTTCTCATTTATTATCTCTTTCATAAACTTACCAAATATTAGCCACATTTTATTTCCTAGTATTCTATTTAGCATTCTTACTCCATGTTTCTGGAAATTTGCGAGAGTTTGATGATAAAATCACAAATTGGATTAGAATAGTCTTTGTTCATCTCTCTGGCCCAGAATTGGCCGTTTTTGTGACTATTTGTGAGTTGAGATGGCAGGAGAGGAGGCAGCGGCTCCGTTCCGCTTACACTAGAAGCCAAATCTGCAAATGTGAAATGCAATGGCAATGCAGTGTTTAGGTCTCTCAAATCAGGGAATATTTATGAGGGAAGTTTAGAGCCAAAAATTAGCAACTCATTTCATAGATGATCCCATCCCTTTTTAAGGGAGGAGATGATCAGTTTCTTTATTTCAATCATTAATTCCATTCATGATCAATACATTGTTCGCATAGATTAAGAATAATACTAGTATATAGAAGAATGGGTTTGTTAGTTGGTATGGCTTGTTTCACTGAATATCGGCTTGTTAGAGATGAAGGGAATGTAAGTTTGTAAGTTATGGAGATGAGGATTTGTGAGCCGACAGTTGGGCCTTAAAAGGGCATACAAAAGGGCCCACAAGACAGATTATTACGAGATAGCCTCTCTGGCCACTTATGGACATTCGACAGATTCATATCCCATTCCTTACTACGGAAACATAAGGAACTGGAACAGAAACAAGAGTTCCTGCAACTACAAACGAGGACCCGGCTTGAATAAGAGAACATGACCGAGTAGAAGAATAGAATATGCAAATTAGAACTTATTATCTTTAAAATGTGGATGTGGGACTCTTAATTATTTTATTCTCAATGTTTGTCTGGTGGAGAGTTAGGATTTAAAGATATGGGTAAGGTTCTAGATCCTAGCTCTCCCTCATACTACTATATAGTATCATCATTAGGCCAGGACTCATAAATAATCCCAATTAGCTGAGAAAGGTAATGGACTTTAGTACAAATTACTTGACAATCAAACCAATTAATTACTTGTTCCATTCCCTGAGAGATAGTGGAGTTGGGATTGTGGGGATAGGGTTCCGTCCCGGATAAGGGCTTATCATCTCCAGAATTCTGGCCACGAGACAGATGCTCCAATCCTCATCCCTCATCCCCAAGATGACATTCAAGTCAGAGGAACAGCATCTGGCCACTAAACCATCTTACACTCATACCCCAGGATTTTTTAACAAATCTCGTACAAGCTTTATGCACAACTTTTGTCTCTCCGTCTGTCCCACTATTTTGAGCACTGCTTTCTAGCCTTTAACGCTTTATACTATCCTTGTCCCATCTTATAGTTCAAACGTGGATGGATCATCAAAGACACATAAAACCCCCATTTATAGAAACAATGAATATAAATGAATTATAGACGAAGGGCTATGCGATGCCATGATCAACTGATTTTAGTCAACATTTAGGAAATCCGTGAACGAGGGTTGAAGGTTTAGATACAACCGTTTCGATGGCATATGATCTTTACTCTTTTTAAATTGAAGGTTCCTTTTAGAGCTCATCCCCTTATTCCTTGACTTGAAAGACAGGTCTCAATTTCCTTGTGAGTCAGCTTCAGCTAGGAGTTTGAAGCCATAAAAGTTGAGCTGTGGGATCCATCAAACATGAAACATGTTCATTAGTTTCCAGACTCCAGATCTAATATTTCATATTTCATATTCATAATATTGAAAATGTGGAGAAGGGATAAGCTCTTATCTCTTGCAGGAGAAGAGAGCCGTGAAATGAATATCGCTTTTGTAGCTGCATCCCGTCCCTTACAACTTCCCTATTTCTCTCTTTTGAAATGTAAATGGGAAGGTCCCTTTGTTTTTCTTAATTTGGAAATATGTGCAATGTGCTTGTGAAATGCGTATTGTGTCGTTGTGTGTGTAATAAGATGTCTTTGTGTGTGGGAGTGTTGATTAGTGATTGACGGGCGGAAGTGAGATGCCCCGTGGTTGCCCCGTCCAGTAGCCCACATTCGCCCCAGACTCCGTTCCACTAATTCCCATCACCTGCCGACACATGAACACTGACACCTACAAATAGTACCTACATCTATAGTAGATATCAGTCAGCCCCAGAAGCAGAATAGCTGTTTCCCCTTTGTCTTGGGAATGAGTGGGGATCCCTTTGGATTCTGTCTCGTCACGGTCCTCACAGCAACTCACTGACAACTGACAACTGACAAGGAAACCAGACCCCATCCTTCCCACACCAACACTAGATCCTTTTAATGGGTCCGAGGGGGCTCAGAAACTGGATCCATACTTATTCAGAGGCAGACACCATTCCCGTACCTTACTCTTAGAATGAGATCCAGCACAAGAGGAGGCACTAACCACAATCAACACCTCCAATTATCTGACCTTAATCTTACTATTAGACCCACTTTTAGAGAACCAATGACCCCAGCCATACCAATACTTAAATAAATCCCCACCTGGAGACATTGGTTATTTTAATCCACAAATAGGATTTATATTTCCAAGAGCACTTGATTAAAGTGTCCCATCAATCCATTGAAAGTAAGCAAGATTGAGGGGAAGGCTTTAGAGAGGCACGGAAATGGATCGTGACATTAATATATCTAACTAAACAATAATTTGAATAATTGATGCTGGATCGATAATTGATAGACCGAAAGCATAAAACTCTGTTCCTCTCCACAAAGAAAGAAATTGGAGAAAAGTGAGGTTCTGGAAAATGACGCTTTCATTTACTTTAGATGAGAATTATAAAATCGGTTTAACGGGACTCTCTATTCACATCTCGGAAAGGGGTTTGGTTGTTGTTTTCGTAAGATGTTTGTTAATTAGAGGATGTGGTTAATTGATGTTAGTGTATGAGGGAGGGGGAGTGGGGATAAAATGATGGACTTTGATTTCCCAATTCCCTCTCCATCTCTGTTATTCTGTAGCTTTAGAAATGATGCGAGAATTTGTGTTATTTCCGAGATGGAAGCTGGACTCGAAGCTTGTGTCGCTTGTGTCGCTTGTGTCGCATTGTAAGTTAAGACGGGAAGGGAGTGGGATAGGTTTTGGACTCGAGAATAGTCAACTTGATTTATGACTCTCTTTTTCCTTACAACAATCTTCCTGCCACTTTACAACTTGCCTTTTTAGACAGATCCATCATCCACATTCCCCCCATACTCCTCCACCAAACAGACCAACCAGCCTCTAACAAGACAAAAATCCGATACGGAGTCATTTGCAATTTCACAATATTATTTCCCGTCACAGCAAAAGATGAAAAAACATGCATTAATGTTCTGGCCAGAATCAGAAAGAGGTTCAAAATCTTTGAAATGATGATCCCTTGAGGAATTATGATTCCGAACTTGAATAGGAGAAGGGACTTGTTGTGATGATGAGTGAATATTTTGGACCTCAAACTCCCACTTTTACCTTTTTCACCATCACATTTATCAGATCAAAATTCTATCTTCCATTAGGTGGATGATATTTTTTGTTATTAAATCCGTCGGGTCTGACAAGTGTACAAGATGTTTCTGAAAGATGTGAGAATGAGAGGGAGAGGGAGGAGTTAGTGAAGGAAATAGGCAAAGCCGGATCTCATCTTTAGACAAGAACAGAGAATTATGATCAAATCCCAAGAATTCCTCTCTCTCTCTCTCCTATCAAAACTAATCTCCATCTTCCACAAGCCAAGGAATAGGTGAATCCAGAGATCAGGAATTATTATTACCTCATATCTTCCCTACAACTACAAACTACAACCCATCTATCAACCAACAAAGGATCCCACAATCTTCACTTCTAAACTAATGGAAAATCATTTCAATCTGAAAAAAACTCGGAAAGTCAAAGCTTCACATTCTAACAATGACATATGCTCCAAGGGCTCCGAAATTAAAAACGCATTTCAAAGTTACACATTTTACTTTTTTAATTTCAAATTAAACCAGGACATGCATTTGTCGGAAATGTTTACTTTCTCCCAACGAAATGTGTCCTTCATATTATGTAGCCTTGTCGCTTAATAAAACCACTGAACAAAAAAGACTTACTTTAATTACAGCTTAAATAGTTCGTTGGTTTATAGTTTAAGTAGTAAAATATGTTGGTCAATTGATTTTCCATATGTCGCATACGAGATCTGTGTTGTATGTGGACTTGATAATTCAATCCATCATCCGATCGGATTGACAAAAAGGGCAGGAAAAGGAGGATTAGAAAATTAAGTCATTTAAAAGACTTGTTAACGTGACAAAGTTGCAGGGTGTCAAAGTTGCCGGGTAGCAAAGTTACCGGTGACAAAGTTGCCCGGTGACAAAGTTGCAAGGTGACAAAGTTACCGGTGACACAGTTGGAGATGACAAAGTTGCCCAGATTATAACTCAAAAAGGCTGTATTAAAGGATTATAAAAGGAAGGTGATATAAAAGAGGACAAAAAGGTAATTTTTTTGCATACGCTAAACTACCATTACATACAGGGTGTCCGGTTTAAAACGTTACCCTTTTGAAATGTCATATCTCGAAAAGGGTAATAGTAGTAGGGTATACTAAAAAAATTACTTATTATGTTCTCTTTCTTTTTCTTTCATTTTAAAGTCCTTTAATACGTCTTTTTGAATTCTAATTTAGAACTAAAAGCAATGTTCTGAGTTTTTATTTTTGTAAATATTTGGCATTGAAGAGAGTTCACAAATTCTGTTTTACGAATTTGGGTGAAAGAGAGAATGCCGAGTGGCCGAAGAGTATGAACATAGCCTATTTAACCTCAAAATCCTTAAAATAGTTTGTTGCTTATTTATTATCATAATTCAAATATTCATAAATATCTCTCAATTGAAGTAATTTTAAAGAATGGAGTAGAGTGAGTGTAATTGTAGTAATTTTGTATGTATTCTGTGTTCCGAAATACTCCATTATCTCTCCAGCTCTACATTCCTTCCACAACTTTGTTTAAAAGTAATGTATTTCTGGTTATTATTTATCTGTGTAGGTCTGGTAAGGTGAGATTTTAGATTCTGTGATTGGTTCTAGCCTCTCTCAGTCCTTTCACAACATAGGAACACGGAGGACCAAGACGAGGTCTAACAATAAGAAAGCATGGAATTAGATAAACTTGTCTCTAGATCTCAAGAAATGAGCTCTTCTAATACAAGTCTCCGTGCCCGAGGTTCTAACAGAAACAAGTGTCCCCAATAATATTCCCAATAGCTGGGAATAGAGATTCAGAGAGGTTTACGAGTACTTGTGAACGGCCCCTTCTAATCTCTATGTAATCTCCTCCATATCCCAATGTTGGATTGTAACTCTTGTAAGGTGCACTTGTTCAGATCAACTATCTTCCTTCCCCCTCTCCTCTTTCACCTACACAACCAATACAACCAAATACAAAAAACAAGTGAATAAATGATCATTCTCTGGAGCAGACAACAAAAACCATCTCGCTACACTTACAATTCATCCTCCACTTCCATAAACCCCATAAAGATGAGCTACTAAATCCTGCCTCTTCTAAAGAGTGGAGTCCTTATGAACGGCCCCCTGAAAGCCGATCTCTTGGAATAAGGTTCCTTTATCCTCTTCTTCTGGTTGGGATGCATTTGTCCCTGGTTCATGCCACCGAGGAGCTGGAATTACTATTCTTCTTCATCATCTCCATTTAAATTGAAAAAAAAATAAGTATTTGTTGTAAAGAAGATAAAGGGAGATCGTTTATCTCCTTCATTTCAGACTCGGTTCATGGAAACCTAACTGTCAACTTATATGCAAATCAGGGATTACAGGATCACTTTTACGACTCTTTCCCTCTAATAATAGCTTGGATAGGAGTTGAATTAATTATAATAATTACTCCCTTACATACTTACATCTCCTCAATTACTACTACGAGGCAGTAGGAGTCATGACTTAGGAGAATGATCATGGGAGGAGGAAGACTATTTTATTATAGGTCCATTAAATTCCTCTAGTCTTGTTCAGCCCACAGAGTGCTTTTTAATAATACTTGTCGTGGATGAAATAATGATAGGCTCTCAAGCCCCCATCTCGTACCAAAGGCCCGGCCTCTCGAATTATAAAAATGTGGAAGATAGGAATTATCCCTTCATTTGCTCCAACAACTTATCATTGTCTATAAATTAGGACTCCATAATCAGTTACTTACCTTTAACTAGGCCTAAATATACTCTTTTATCACATTCCCTTTGATTATAGACAAGGATCTGACATTGGAGGGATCATTCACAAAAAATGCTTAAATATATCCATTCCATTACATTCGCTTTTAATGAAAGGTTAAGAGATTGGTATATATTGTTTGTAGTTGATGGTGGAAGTAGGTGGGAAATGTATTTGATTTAGGTTGGTGAGGGAGCTGTGGCTGCAATTAAATGTTTGGCAGGGGCCTATTTTCATTAGTCCCGAGTCATAGATTATCTCGGAAGGCCCAATTCCCACTCCCTCCAGACACACCCACCCGACCCTGGACTTTAGTTTAACATTTAACAGCCATCACACCCACTGCATTCCCTTGTACAACTCACAAATTCCTATGGACGGGAGTCAAGGAATTCGGAAACGCAAACGTTAATTAGAAACGAGTTTACAAGAGCGTTAAAACGAGATATTTTATAGTTTGTTGGAACTGTTGACAAATGCGAATTGGGACTATAATACGATATGATTACAAACCAGAAGATACGTTTTTTTATTAATTTAACCCAAATCCCGATATGTGAGCTAAAAATAGGCAATTAAATGATCAAGTTTCGTACAATCCATCAAGGTTGGAGTAATAAAAAGTAATTATTAAAAATAAAAATTCTATTTCCGGTCCCGTTGCATTTACTTTAAGAGGAACTTTTATTAAATCCACTACTCCTCACAAGATATTAAATATTAGATACAATCGTGTTAAGTCAGTTTAGAAAACCATTCGACTTCCCTCTAATGCATCCTATATTCTGTAAAATTTATTTATAATCACAATATTGAGTTTATTACTAGGGTTTAGAATATATTGGATTAATAGCTAAACAGACCAAAATTCTACATTCAGTACACGGTTAACGGTATCTTACAATAATTCCAGCAACTTTGGAAATATAGAGCCAAAGTTGTAATTGGCATTTAAACTCGTTAGGAAATGAATAACAATCCAATACACAACACGAGTAGTAATTTCAACAACTAACAGGTAGTTAACAACTTATTCTACAGCAAATATAGATATTAAATACGGAAAATAATCCGCTTTTATCATTTTACATCTAATGAAGTAATTTAGAAAAGTACAATTTTAATATCTTATTCCAATAAATATTCCAGCTCACCTCTTTCACGAAAACTGTCGAAACACAGCGTCGAAGAATTTAAATGATAAACAAAACAAAAGAGATTTTGAACTTGAAGAGTTTTATATTTAAATCGTACAATAATTATATTTCGAATTAAATCAAATCGAATTTGGGATTTGGAATATGTAAATTAGAAAATCATTCTTATAGACTTGAAACTAGCAATGCGCAATGGGATTATGAGATGGATTTGGAATATGATATTTTTGATGGTTAGTAGGTACAAGCCCACCTGAATTAATAATTTAAAAACTTTTGACACGGCCTAAATCTGGTTTAGCTTGATCCAAACTTCTCGTTTATTACCGATATATTATAAAACATGATAACAATTATAAAAAACATGTTTCAGGTGGATTACTATATTAAAAAGTAATACGTAAGTATTAATTAGCTTAGAAAAAATATGCTTTTAGTAAAAACCGGGTTTCGATTCCATAATTTCATTTTAATCTACCCTTGAATCCGTAGCCTAAAATCCAATTTTAAACTTTGGTGTTTAATTGTATGTATATACAGTGTCTTGAACTGGAAATCAACGTTTAATTTTGTTGTATTTTTTAAAACATAATACTTACGCCAATGCCAATCAAACTTGACCTTCCAATGGTTCCAATAGTTCCAGCTCCTCAGTACAAGTAATGTCTGGAGAAATAATTTTTAATTACATCATAAAAACGTTAATGTTACCCATAAAAATGTTTGTAAACAATAATGCAGATGCTGTAACAAACTAAAAAAGCCAGCATACATTTCTAAAAACTTCATTTATGCCTATTGAAACCAACCCATTGCATTTAAAGCTAATAAAATAATTAGGATTTGAGTTACAAATATTTTGCAAATTGGATTTATTTTAAAGCCATATTTCTCCTCTTGTGCGTTGAATAAAAAATTGTCGTCATGTTTCTGCAAGTTGGTAAATCTGTAAAAGTTAGTTAATGGCGTGTGAGAATGAGATGTAAAAGCTATAATTAGTGCATCTTGTTCTTATTCTTGTAGCCTTTATTAAGTGTTGAAAACACTTTATGCGAACGACAAGTCCGTCTGTCCGTCCGTCTGTCCGTCCGTCCGTCTGTCCGTCCGTCCGTCTGTCCGTCCGTCCGTCTGTCCGTCCGTCCGTCCGTCTGTCCGAGCGATAACTGGAGAACGGCTTGACCTACGGTCACCAAATTTTGTACACTTGTTCCTTGGCTCAAGAGTGAGGCTAAGTTCGAACTTGGGTCAAATCGGTCACACCCCCAGCCCCCCATCAATTAAACCCCAAAACAAACCATTAAATCAAACAGAATAGTGATATGTAGGAGTCCAACGCCAGGATAGAGCTCTTACTCATTTTAAAACTGACGCTTAGGTAGTTTACATTACACTCTATGTCTATCATCTATACATGATAATACCCTGAACCTATATTTCAGAGTGCAAAACCTGGGATTTTTGGGGAAATTGAGATATGGGGTTTAAACGATTCCCATGAGTAATAGAACATCTTTGACGGATACGGGACCACTCCTACTGACACCAGGGTGCAAAACCCGGGCTTTTGGGGGAAATTGAGATATGGGGTTTAAACGATTCCCATAACTAATAAAACATCTTTGACGTATACGGGACCACTCCCACTGACACCAGGGTGCAAAACCCGGGCTTTTGGGGGACATTAAGATTCGGTTTAATTAAGGTGACGTTTTCAACACTTGGTTACACCCGTTACATCGGTTTATTTTTCTTGCGATACATCCAGTCGAACAGAGTAAGTCTGGTCCTCCCCCAGGTCGCACAAATTAAATAGCTAAAATTATGCAGATGTGTCTTAAGACTAATTAAATTTAAATACTACATACTAGATATTTGTAAAATTGATTCATATTAAGTGCTATAGATTTTATTTCCTTCATCTTTTATGTTCCATTCAATCATTGCAGATCTAAAATTAACCTTTTGTGGGTCACAAGTCTTTATATTTTAGCGAAAGTCTCATGTGGGACATATGTCCAAATTCCTCGATTCCTTTGTATTTTAGTCTGATAAAAGGGGTTAATATTTTTTAAATAAATTTCGAGATTGTTTCCTAACTCCCAGGATGAGTAATGGGAACTAGTTTTCGAACGTGGAAACCTAAAAGTTGTAATGGTCTTAATTTTAAAATGGAGTAGGTGTAGAGGCAGTGGGTAAAATAAAAGGTAATCAAGTCCAGTCCTACCTTCCAGTTATCACTAATTACAGGTTGGAGAGAAGTAGAGTTTCCCTCATTCACACCCCTTCTTCTTCTTCCTCCATCTCCAGCCATTACATTCCCTCACCAAATAGCCAAATAACCAAATAACAAGAACAGAGAGAGGAAAAAAATAAGCATTTTAGACGAGGGGCCAACATTCTTCCCATCAACAAATCCAACATAAATAATAAAAGATTTTTAATTTAAAACCATTCCTCCATCCCTGCCCGACATAAGCAACAAATTACCTTCTCTTATTCTTCTTGAAAATAAATAAAAAAATGAGCTAAGAAAGGCTGGCAGTGAGTCCAGTTACTAACAATCGCAAGAAATATATTGAACAGATACCACAAACTAACAAAAGAGATTCCCAGCAAAAGGATTCTCTGTACAATTGACCCCAGACATTTATGTTACTAATGTTACATCCACTGGATTAGATATCGACTTGAGATTGAAAGATGATAGGCCTTAACCCCTCTCCCATTTACAGTTTCAACTTGATGATTTCCAGTGCTTTTTAAGTATTCTTATTCGGAGAAATATCGTAATTTGTTAAGTGTATTTGGGATGTCCCTCGTGCCGTCCGTGGTCGGAGAGAGGGGCTCCTCATCATATCTCCTAAACTGAAGCTGAAACTTTGATGAGGAAAGTGCAGGTTTTGGGCCACAATCTCATATTTTATTCAGGGCCTAGCCATTTACTACTCAAAGGACTCATTTAGGCCAGACAGACCCTCCTTACTTCAACTTCTCAAACGTAGAAGACTGTAGCAGTAGTAGCATTTGACAAGGGAACATTCCCAACTGTTCCACCCCGATATCTTTCAAACCGGTCTCATTGGAAAGAGGAATTAAAATAATGAAACTTTAATGTGGGAACTATGGGTGCATAAAATATATTTGACGTAGTAAAGTGGATCTAAAGGTCCGGAATCGGGAGCTATTTTAAGGATTCCTATAGTAAATCCCCGTTTCGATATCGCGAAAAGGCGGGTTCAGCGCAATACTAATTTGGGGGTTCCTCCAATGTTAGCTCCCTATCTCTATCGCGACTTTTCAGGGAAAAGTGGACTTTCTCGCCCATGCAGATTTTTAACGTCAAGCACGTTTTAACGCACGGTCCCTGACCTTTCAACTTATTTTAACAGTTCAAATATATTTTAGCGGCCTAAAGTTACAACGTTAAAGTTTCATCATTTGACTTTAGCTTTCGAATGAGACTAGTACTAATATCGGGGTTGTACAGTTGGGAATGTTCCCTTGTGAGTCTTAAGAGAGAGAGTAGTGGGGATTCAAGTAACATTTCCGGATTTGCTTTCTCTATCCTGCAATCTTTCAAATCCGCTTTTTCTTTCACTCTCCTCAATGGGATACATTTCCTATTCCAAATGAATCTCTATTTCCTTGGCTGGTAAATGGAGAATGTTTTTATTTGTTATACGGTACGAGGATGCATGTTCCATACCCGAATCCCCTCATTCCGGGTTCAAAAGGGGACTGGTTCTAGGTTCTAGGAATGTGGGATATTATTATTAGCGGGATGTAGGATTGGGGATGGGTGGGATCCGGTAAAGGATATCCCCATTTACTGTACACAAACTTGGTTCTTGGCAAATGTTTTTAAAATAGGGACTCTGAGTTATGCTGTTCCCTAGTCCCATGAAAAGGCCTTCTTGATAAAAGAACTTTTGTGCTGTCAAAGTGACGAGATTGTATTTCAAAAGAAGGACTCTTGATTGATGGACGTTTCCCTTTTCAACGCCGTTTCCACAATCATCTCTCAAAAGAATTACCGAGTTTCACCTGAACCAAACTCCAATTACATCCTTCACACCAGCCCCAGCTCCTACGGAATACCAACCAAAGAACAATCAGCTAAAGCAACAAGATTAAATAATAGGAGTAATTAAAGTTAAAGTTGGGTATTGCGGGATGTTTGGTTGCATGTCCGTCCCTCCATCCGGCTACAAATTGAGCTCAACTGTCATCCTCCCTCATGCAATCCTCCATGTCTCTCCGATGTCTGCCAACCTTCTCTTGGCATGTGCCAGGAACATTAAACCAAAAGCACTTGACAATTACTTTCCCATTCCACAAACATTTAGGCAACATTTAAAATCCCACAATTAAATTCATTGGGCTCGGAATGCTGAATGATCTTGGAGCTAGATTATAGTGATTATATAGGGAAGTTATGAGAGGAGGACACGGAATTCCCCGCATAACATCCCTTACCTCACCAACTACCCAAATGCTACCTTCCTCTCATCCTAATGGCCCATTTAATTATAAAGAATGGTTAGAGAAGAACAGGGTAATTGGCTACAAATAAGGGAGACGGGAAACCTCCTCAAATCAACAACTACATCCCGTACTTTCATCAACTTTACTATTATTATTATCATTATTATTATTGTTATTATTGGCCGTCCAGTCCAGCAGTTTCCTTATCTCCATTCCAATCTTGAAAGGAGTGGACTGGGAAATTAATAGCCTTGTTCTGCATGAGACTAATAACAATAAGAGTCAGAAATGTCAAAAAGATGCTTCTCTAAACTCATTACAAACGGTCGGAGGTTTAAAAAGGCAAAGGAGGCAGCTGTAAGTGTGGACGGAGCATTGGCCATGTTTGCGAGTCCATTGTCGGGAGTAAGAGTCAGGGACTGCTAAAGCTTTTGTGTTAATACTTTTATATGATCCGATTATTTACATTTGGACGAGTGCAAAGTTTCATTAGGCAAGGGCCCTTTGCATATAGGAGTAATAGGAGTAATCCCCTTTACTCCAACAATCCCTGCACAATAATCCGATTACAGATCCTTAAAATCGGCTTATCACATTTAGGAAGATACAAGAGCCCTATTCCACATTTAAAACAACATTTACTCTTCATTCTCATTACGAAAACTCATACCAGACCCTGTTACCACAATTCCAGCAAAAGAAATGATCAAATGACATTTAAAAATAACATTGAATTTGAGGAAAGTATTAACTGTCGAAATTCCAAAATCTTGAATAATTGTTTGTCTTAAATTGTAAAATGAGTAAGTGTAATACTGTGTAATGGGGTGTGTGTGGGATTTGATAAGAACTAAAAAATAATCCCTAAATGCATTTCCTTTCTATTTAATTTCTGCCTGAAAATGAGTTTAGCTTCGGAAAGTGTAGGTGTAGGGGAATATGGTAGATTGATTTAAATGTGTGGGATAGGGTAGACTCTTGATCCCACCTCCCTCCATAATCGCAGCCCTTTATCACAACTCTGACTCTTCAATCCAACTTTTAAGTCTCAAATTATGCAGAAAGAATTAAAGTTAAGCTCATTCCAAGTTAAGGTTCTTGGATCAGAAGCCTCAGCATTTCATATGATACAAGACCTGTACACTAGTGTACAGTTATTCCTTCCACGGGACATGAATTGTGAGTTGACGGGAGGTGACGGCAGGGGGGCATCCATAAATTAAATACGGAACCTCTTATCCAAATCCAACTAGGATACAGTTCTCTCCTCATATAAGCACCTCATTTCACTTTTATAAAATAGCTGGACCTGCAAGAGATATTTTTAGTTGATGTAGGTGGTAGTGGTATAGGGAGAGGACTGTAGGGTTGAAAGTAATGGTTGTCTTTGTGCCTCGGATTTGTTGCTTATGTTTGGGAATGTGAAGGTGAGTCCCTAATGATAATTTATGGGAATAATTCCTGAATTTGAGGATGAGGCAAAGTCGGGACTGAGAGCTCGGCACAAAAGGCACATCTTTCCTCGAGTCGGATGGAAGAAGGGATGGAGGCTCAAAAGAATATCTAAACTCGAAAGGAGATTGAGAAGAAGTGGTTGGAGGTCAGGAATCGAACAAGAAGCACTTTTTTATATCTCCGAAAGGAGCCCTTGAAAGGAGTTGGTAAGGGATCGGGAAAGGTGACTTGACCTCAAATCACAAAACTACCTCGTTCCCACACACTTCTACGAACACATTCAGCCATTTCAGCTACAAATAAAATGAGTTTGGATGTCTCGGATTCTAAACCCAAGTTCCCTTCATTTACATTGATCCCCACAGACAGAGACCCTTAGATTTTTTAAACTCCTCTCCCACCGACTTTGACTCTTATTCTAGATCGGCTCTCTAAGGCTATAGAAGGACCCTTTCCCAAGAAAGAAGCTAATGTTGGAATTATGATATTCTAAATTCCTAGTTTCCAGATTTCACTTCCTTTTCTTCCGCTCAATAAATCATCTTAAATGGGATTTAAAAGGTAAGATTGAGGGGTGAATAGTTAAAAGTGGCCCTCCGCTCCGACCTCCTCCCCCCGACAAGACCTTCTTTTCAGATTGTGCACCGTTTCGGAGCAATGTTTCCGGATCCTTCGGCCCCGCATTCCACCTACTTGAATAATAGATCCCAGACTGGGGCACATCCACACCCGATCCCGATTACTTATTGCGGGGTGGGGTGCCTTATAGAGGGCTATCTTACACGTTTGGGCTGGATGGTCCGGATGTCCAGTCCAATGGAATCCATTCAGTTGTGTCCCATTCTCGTCTATCCGACATTCCCCCTCTCTCTCTCTCCCGAACGGGACACCAAGGCCCCAGCACAACTAACATGCATTCCATATATTAATAACCAAATTCTGCACACTTCTATATACTATATCCTAGATTCATAGACCTAGAATAAAGGAAGGAAGAGACAAAACGTGGAAACTAATGCAACTTTTTATTAGCCACTAAAATCAATGCTCCGTCTCTTCGGATCCACAAAATAACAAATCATTATATCCCTATTCAGATGGAAGAATCTAGCTTTTCAATCCACTTTTCCCCCAACACTTATTTCGGTGCATAAACCAGTTTTGCCAACATGTCGGGATGGATTGGAGACTTATGCGGATTTTATCATCTTACCTTTAAAGCCTCATTTCGTGCTCACATTTAGAGTTCTGATTTCAGATTTTAAAACCTTCTATATTCTGTATATTATACGGGATAATGAAATATTCGGCTCTCATTTTAAGAATCCAAACTTGTGTTTCTATGTTCATATTAGCATCCAAAGGTTCCGTCCTCTTTCAGTGTGAGTTATGTTGACAGAGAACCGTCTCAGGAATCAATTTCGTAGATATCAGACGAGAAACGCCCTTTATTCCACTAGTTCTACTATAAATCTAAATTGACAGATTTTTATTTCCATTTCACCTGTACATAGAAAACAGAGGTCTCTCAAAATGAGAGGATACATTTATGACTGGATACGGAAATCAATACATAAATAGAATAGGTGGAGTTTGAACTCCAGTCAAATGCCTATTTTTCTAAAGAATTAAAAAAGGAGAAAAATGGTTTTAGTTTAATTTGAATAGGTGTAACTTTCTGAAACGCAATCCTTTATTGTTTTTGAGTCGTAGTTAAAGTGAATGTAGATAACTGTTGGTTGAAGATAAGATTATGTCAGTAATTTAGTTCCAATAATGCATAATGGCTAAGCGGACTTTTTGTCCTCTCTCTGCTTTTTAAGTTGATTGTGTGTGACTAAAGGATTTCCAAGTCTCTCTCCATACTTATCTCCTTAAGGATATAAAGAACTAACTGCATAATTGCGTTTAGTGAGGCTGTTGGACTGTTGGGATCCAGAGGCACATTATGAACGGTCCCACTCCCAATGTAAATGAATCTCTGTCTGGGGTCCAGAGCCATATACTAGCTGCACAGAGATGAGTTTATGGAATTGCTTCGTCTCGGCACTCCGGGGTTCCTTCCTTTTAAATACACCGACTCTTCAGAGATGATCGGAATAACATCAGACTCCTCTCAAAAACATACCTCACTCACATTTCACAAAGAGTCCTAAATGAGAAGAGTGCAATTATTAGTACAAATCTGCAGCCTCAAAACCTGATCTCCATCCACCGAGAAGATTAGGACCAGGATTTGATGGGATGGAAGGGTTGATAGATAAGTCTCCCCGATTTGACCAGCTCAATCTCATCAGTTTATGATCATTACTAGTCTGACTAGATATTATATTAGTAATTCAAGTAATGGGAGTATTCTGCCTCCAGTCCTATAATATTCCAGACTCTGAACGGGACACAGCTCTAATTTCTCTAATGGCTTCCATTTCCTAATCCCCCAAATCATAGTAAAAGTAAAGTGAGTGGGGTAGGCGGGGCTTGGGACGGGAAGTGAGTATAGGTATGAGAGGGGAGTACCTGGGGTGCGGGGCGAGTGGGGCGGGGGCGATATAGGGGCTCTAGACGCCCCTTCATCCCCAACCACCTACTTTGACAAAATAAACTCCCACCCTTGTAGAGGATTACAAGAGCACTTTCACCTGCAATCAAAGGACTAGCACCCATTTCACCTATCAAGTACTACTGCCTACTCACTTATCTCAAGCACAATATCTCAAATCTGTACATGTTCAAAAATAGTCTTAAATTGGCAGAGTGTAGCGTAGGGTATGGAAAGAGGGGAGTTTCTGATTTATAGATAAAATTAATTATTCTAATGCTGTAGCTGGATTGTTTGTGACTCTTGCCGGCCATTTGGGGAGGGAGAGGGACCCCACCCGCCGTACCCTATCTCCCATCACTCCTATCCCATATCCCGATATTTCGGATATTTCGGATATTCGGATATTCCGGTGTTTTGGGATATGGTTGGCTGGTAGGGCTGGTTGGGTTGTAGGGACGGCACTAATTCCTTGTTCCACCGAATTGATTTTTAGTCCCAAGCTTCCGTCTCCGTTTCCATTTGGTCGGTTCGGTCGGGACGGAGGGTGAGTATTTGGAGGAAGAACGTTGGAACGTCAAAAGGCACTGACGCTTAACATACAATATACACCACATGAAAAACAATAACACCGAATTCTACCCTTCCCTAGTCCCTCCATCCATCCTCCATCCATACCAAACATCAAAATCCTGGCTTTTGCAAGTCAGTGTCAGGGCATCCGATTTTAGATATTCAGAGCCCAAACCAAACCAAATCTCTTCGGAATTACATCTCAAAGGACTGAAACATAATATTAGCTCACTTGAGACATGGAATACTCAAGAATGTGACACAAGTTGAAAGGGAATAGAAGAGTCCTATGTAACTTGTACTTATTTCTATAGGTTAAATAAATGTAGTTTGGGGTGAAGGGAGACAGGCTCCTCCCACAACTCATCTAATCTCTCTTCTTATTCCAGAAGATGTTATTAGAGCACTTAGGGCTCATGTGAATGGGCTTTTTAATTTAATGCTTTGATGATGTTTGATTGTAGGCAGGAGAGGAGTAATGATAGGTCAAGTCTATCATCCCCTATCCTCAATTACCAAACTCCATTCACAGAGAGACGGCTAGGAGCCATTTCAAGTCAGAGGCAAAAGAACTGCACTTACGGGCCCAACCACTCAATCTACGAAACCGCAAACCCTGAAACACCTCCATCCCAATGACAATACAGAGACATGCACTTACTTACTTTAGACGAGACGAGGATATAGATTTTGTTCCAATGATATGGATTATTATGGCTTCTTCTCAAAAGGCGAGATATTTGTAAAGATACTCAAGTGGTGTTTTAGTAAAAGTAGGCAAGTGTTGTTTGAGATGGTGTCTTTGGTGAAGTGTATTAAGTATTAGGGATTGATGTCTCTGAGATCATATTCGGAGATTGTGGTTTCGTGGTGTTTGATTTGAAAGAAGGGACTTGTCAATCTCCTCTAACTGTCAGTCAGAGTCGGTGATGTAAACATAATGATGGGATGTAGTTCCCTTGTTCTTGACTCACAACTCGTAGAAATAGATAACCGGAAATAATGATAATTGACCGTCACGAGACATTGGCTCTGTCCTCAGTAGTTGTTCCTCATAAACCGAGCCCCCACCGCTTTCCCAGTCCCCCCTCCCTCTCGGCCATGAAATTTAAGATTACCCTCAATCCATCTACAAGACATCTCAATCCAACTATTCTACATTACTTCAAATGAGCATTGATTTTTCAATAAAACCGTATCCACTTGCCAGTCAATATTCTCATCAATCCACTTATTCCATTATCCCGTGAAATGACAAAAAAACCCGACTTTTCTCCATGATTTTGAAATGCATTGGGTATGAGTATGATACTGCTCCAGATTTGGAGACAAGGCACTTTAAACTAATTGGGGAGAGTGGAGAAGGTGGATTGGATTTTTGGTTTTACGGGATAACGTAATTTGTAAAAGTGAATTTGAGAATGCGGCTTGAGTTGGTGAGGGCTTTTATTTTTTAGATTTGGTGAAGTGTTTTGTGAAGAGGACTCGTGTGGTTGATACTTACTCCGTCTCCGTTCGAAATAGACTTTTGTGAATTCTGAGTTGTGAGGTTGTGAGGGGGAGTAGAGCTGAAATTGGTTCGGATCTTTCCACTCCAACTTTCAAACATTCAATCCCAACGACACTCAACCCACTTCAGACACACTTGTCACTAACATATCACACTTCTCTCAAACAGACACTGACCCCCCCCCTCTAGCCCCACCCCACCCACAAGGACTTTCGACTACATATCATCATATTCATGTTCTCGACTCCCCAAACAAAAGCACCCCTTCAAAACATTTCCCAATTACAAGAAAAATACTGGCCTTTCATAGAAAATGAGAGAGAAAGCTTTTCGGTTCTTGTTACTAATTTGCGAATATGCCAATTTGGGGGTTCAGTTATTCCGCAAAAGAGAGTGCCGTTAAAGCTAATGGGCGACAATGAGTCTAGATTTAGAAATAACATTTGTTCGCTGGAAGGGGATGAGAATTTAGGTCTATTTCTTGACAAGTGGTGGATGTCCATTGTGAGTACTAAAGTCTGATTTATGAGTCCTCTTAACTACCTTCCTCCGACAAGGCCCTTTCTCATCCAACAATTCTCATTACGGGATTTAATTCTGCCCAGACTTATTCCTCATCAACTCACACTTACCATCTTTTTACACCCTTTCAGGTCCTACAAACATTAATGGTTTATGGGAATTAATGATGCCGAAGGGGGCCGGAATTAAAAGGAGATCAGTCTCCTACTTCCATCCAATAATCCCGTCTCTCTCGGCTCGTAAAAAAATAATCAGACTCGCGAAAAAGTAAAAAAAAAAAAACGCTGTGAGGGGATTCTGACAAGGGAACATTCCCAACTGTACCACCCCGATATTTTTCAAACCGGTCTCATTCGACAGAGGAACTAAAATAATGAAACTTTAATATAGGAACTATGGGTGCATAAAATATATTTGACCTAGTAAAGTAGGTCGGAAAGTTGGAGACCTGGCGCTGTTTGAGGGATTCCTATGGTAAATCCCCGTTTAGATTTTGCGAAAAGGCTGGATCAGCGCAATACTAATTTGGAGGGTCCTCCAATGTTAACTCCCTATCTCCATCGCGAGTTTTTAGAGAAAAGGGATGAAAAGGGGAAAACTCGACTTTCTCCTCCTTCTCCCTTTCTCGCCTATGCTAGTTTTTCACTTGAAACTCGCGGTCCTTGACCTTCCCACCCACTTTACTAGGTCAAATATATTTTATGCACCCATAGTTCCTATATTAAAGTTTCATTATTTTAATTCCTCTTTCGAATGAGACCGGTTTGAAAAATATCGGGGTGGTACAGTTGGGAATGCTCCCTTGTGAGTTTTAAAAACAATTTGGTTGGGGCGGTTTAATGTCCGTGTCAGAGAAGAGATAGAAACTCTCCTCTAAATGTTTCACTCCAAAGGGGAGCAACGTTACTCCGATTTTATCCACCTTTAATTAGGGAGGAGGAAGGGCTGCATTTGCATCGGAATGAGCCCTAATCCATTCATGCCCATTTGACCCTCATTCCCCCCCATTAAGATAAGCCTCATTTAAAGAGGGGACTCACTATTTATCTCGAACAATCCCATTACACCCCACCTCCATCAAACTCCCGAATAACAGTTCCATTTTACAGCCCACTAATTCTGCCCCAAATCTGCCCGTGGGGGCAATAGAACCCAACAATACTCACCCATCTACCCTCCGCGTAGAAATTAATGGACCCCACTGCCAACTTTTACTTGTAGAGAGTATTGAGGACTCTTTCTTTATTCAGTATTCAATCCTAATTACTAGAATCAAGTTAATTAACAATTATTATTACTGTACAGTTTAATAATTAATATAATCATAATTATCGCTACGGATTATTTAATCGCACCGACCTCTTCCTTCCTCCTCCATTCCCGACACGGGAATATGCTTATGTACAGTTATTTTCGTAGATTAAAAATGATTAGGAAAGCTGTATCTGTCAACAACAACAACAACAACAACAAATGTAGGTTTCCGGTAACTCTGTGGAAAGAGTTGGGCTGGAAAAGTATTTCAACTCTCCCTCACAATATGTCCTCATTTGAAATTAATGAATCAAGTAAATATTCTTTCGGCTAATTTAAAATAGTACGTATAATATATTCATGTCTCTGCCTTGGAAAGCCAACCAAGTCCTCATCCCTTACAAATTAGGGGAAGAAGTGTGATTATCTCTAGATCCTAATTAGGAGTAATTGTAACAGTTCTTCAAAATACCCTGTTCATTTAGGATTCAAGTAAAGGTGGTTATTGAAACAAGTCAAAAGTTCGTATATCTTCATGTCACAGAAAGGTCGGTTCAGAGGATTTAATTTCCTACGTATACGTCACAAAGTCACTTCTGTAGTAGCAATCATTGGAGAGGGTCCTCTTTGTAATTTCAGAATTTTTATCTAATTGACAGGAGTCTTAAATTGTAGAGACAAAAGTCAGGTTTTTTTTTGTACAAAAGCTTAAGAAGGTTTTAGCAGATCATTTGGATTTTTGACACATTAGATCCTTTTTCAATTTTTAATGACTTTTTCTTAAATAGATTGGAAAAGACTGGAAAACTGTTGGATTTATGTTTAAAAAACTGTCACTCAATTCCTCCAGGGATGATTTTTCCCTAATTTCAGTTGATTTTTCGTTTTTTTGGTTGACTACTGGTGGGGTTCGGTTCTGAAGCGTTGGTTGAGAGAGTTGATTGGAAGATGAGAGATCCACATTTGATTATTTGATTATTTTGGGGGATGGTGAGATTGTGGCTGAGGTCAAGAGGTCAACTCCTCGGTCTCCTTAAATAAATAGATGGTGATGATGATGATGTGGAGATGAGAGGTTGAGATAGGAACCCTGTAATAATTAAAGAAACAGATTAGTGTTTCGGCAGATAAGGATTTATTACAGTTCTTGGGAAAAGGTTTAATTGTTCTGAACCGAGTGTGCATTGTTGTAAGTCTTGTGAGGATGGGGGAAGGGGCAAGTGTCCATAAAAGACACCAAACAAATTGTTCCACTTTTTTATCTACGCTTTTATCGGGAGATAAAAAGTCGCGTCTCCCGTTACCCCGCTACAATCTCAAAACACCCTCACCAACTCACAACAAAAGCAGACTCTTATTTCTATATCTTTTACTCTTCTACTAGGAATTGAATTGGATCTTGAGACCCTTTCAGAGAAATGTGGAGAGGCGATGTAAAAATAGGGATTGATGTGGATAGAGGAGGGACAGGTCTCTTTTAAAAGCGATTGCAGTGAGTGGGAATGTGATAATTATGTAAATAGGTTTGTAGTATTGTAATTGACTAAGCCCCATCTTCTTATTGGCTCTTTTTATTGGAAGGAATTCCTTGTGAATGATAAATGTGTGACATAAATGGGCCGGGATGAGAATTTAAAAGCTGCAGATTCTGTTTTTATTGAGGGATTCCAAACCTCCTTGCATTTCCGACACTGACCCTCCCACAAAAACTATAAATTAAAGGGAATAGAAAAGGAAGCCATTATTAGAAACCACTGCACTGACTTTACTTTTAAAAAAAAGTGGAGGAAATAAAAATCCTTGAGACTTTAGTAACTTTAGTTCGTGACTCGGACCTGAAAACAGCCTCCACTTTTCATTAAAAATCTATAATTACGAATCCGAACAACAACTCAACTTTAGTCCAACAACTAACTCTGAAGGGGCCTGTTCACAAGGAACAGGTCCGGACAATGGATCCGCAAAGGAGCCGCACCTCTATCCTTTGTTTCGGAACGGGAATAATGGTTGGTTAGTGTTTGGGAACGAGGACACGTGAGTTTGGAACAGCCCTTTGGTCCTTCCGATAGAATTTCTCTAGGATTTTTGTATTTAAAGTGAAGGTGGTTGTATGTGAGATGGAGGTCGTAATGTAAGGAGGGGAATGGAGTTTTGACATGTCATTATTTATGTTTGAAAAGTAACCCTTCTCTGGTCTTGGTAGTTGGTGGGAGGGAGTGAGAATGGGAATTATAAAAACCCACTCCCTCTGCCTAATGAAATTGCTTTTAGCCTAGGAAAAGTAATTATAAAATCCAACTTCTCCTTCCATCAGTTCCATACTTACAGGAGGCATCCCCAACACAAGGAACAAGGAACAGGCAGCAAAAGTCATTTAAGGGCACAGATAACATGGACTCCTTCATTAAAGGAACTCTATTCATAGGAACACGGAATCAGTTCCATTATTTCTAACCAAACTTTTGTACATCTTTTCCGCCCCCCCCCTTCGGGAGGAAGAGGGGGGGGGGGGGACTATGTAATGTAAGTAGTAGGGTGATGGTGGTGGTGGTGGAAGATAGAGTGGAAAGATATCCCGGCCTCCAGATAAAAATAATGGGAATCCGAAATGAGAATTGAGAAAAGGGAAAGTCAGCAGAACGGAGAGATGTGTTTTGAGATAGGAGAGGGTCCTCGCATGGACTGCGGTGGGGGCGAGGGCGAGGGGCGAAGGCGAGGGGGCGAAGGGGGTGTGGTTACCTGGTTGATTAGAGATGTCCGTAATACTGTGGTGGGTAGTGGTAGGCCTCGTTGTGGAAAGCGGCGTCTGGAGGTCGATGTACCATTTGCTGCCCGTCCATCATGTAACCCATTGACGCTTCCGGACCGTACGCTCCACCTGCCACCACAAAAACAACATCAACTCATTAACAAAGCTCTCTCTCTATTATATTCCTAGTTTCCTAGATAGGTATATTCCTATAGTTTGTAGGTGTACTTTCACCCCAGCCTTTCTCCTGTCTCTTTGATTAATTGTTTAAGTGGGAAAGGGTGTAGTTGTTGGGCTTGGGTTCTATGGCGGAGTGATGGGTCCTTGGGGCAACACTTTCAATGATGGCAGACCAGCTGGGAGGAGGAGGCCGAGGGGCCCGCACTTAATCACCCCATTAACTCAAAAGCCATACCTTCTCAACCTAATGACAACTCTTAAGATATCCGAAACCCGCATTTCATCCCAACAAGACTTACTTATTTAGAGGCAGAGATACCACTTTCACCTGCACATCATAGGAGCAGAGATTCAGTTCATGAAATACACAACCACATACTACAATCTCATCCTTCCTCTTCCTCTTCATATTCTTATTATTCCTGTTCTTGTTCTTGTTGTTGTTGTTGAGGTGATGGGGGAGGTTGTAATTAGGAAATGTCCGTCTCTTTTCTCTGAGGCCTGACTGATGTGTTTCTAGATGGATGCCTAGATTGGGTAATGAAGTGGAGGGGGCACAAAAGTGCCGCAACCGACACAAACAGAATTCAGACGAAAAAGAGCCGACTAAATTGACAAAATATAAAAAAGGAAGGGAGGGAGACAGTGACAAAGTGATCCGGATGACGTGGGGGTGGCTAGAGGGGGGGGGGGGCTCTGTAGTTTCTGCATTTTCTGCTTCAACGAAACATCCAACAACTCATCTCTTGCATCTTGCGACAAAAAAGTTGATTTCTTGTCCTTAATTATTCAAAGTAGATGAAAAGTAGAGTCCGGTAATTAATTCCTCCGTATCTCGGGATCCTCTCAGTCACACCGCCACTTTAAGAGCCAACCTTCACTTTATCCCAGCCAGACTGGCAGACTTCTGTAATGGATCTTTGACATTGACATATGGATCGGATTCCCCGGATCAAACATCTCTCCAAAAAGAGGTTATTGGATTGAGGGAGAGAGCTTGTGATTGATCACGTTCAATTTCTGATGTTCTTGAAAGGGAATAAGCGTCGGCAGATGTTGGTGACTGAGGGTTCATGTTCTGACCTGACCCCACAGGGTCACCCCAGAAGGTCAACACACCAAACTCATTCCAGTCTATTATTGAAGAGTTGAGAATGTATTGTCGTCGTGATATTGGATGGTAGCAGCTGGAGTTAATAGGTGTGAGGCAGATTGTGAGGGAATTAAGAAGGACGTTAATAGGGCCCTGTAGGTGGGGAGATTGTGGATTAATGGGCAGGGGCCCTCGCACCCTGTCATCCACACCAGCACCCAACTCTCACAAATCATAACTTCTCTCTCTATTAAAGGCACTTATTAACCCCCTTTGCTTTTATTTTAGAATGTTACCACTTTTTCGTTATTTGGTTCTTGAGATGAGAGAAACGTGGTTGATAGGCGAATGTGTGGGACGGAGATAAGGCTCAAGGGTCGTTGGGGCTGAATTGTACTGGGGAAATGGCTTATGTAATAGGACACAACTTACCACTCGCTCCGGCTCGATTTGACTGATCAATCAAAGGCTGAACGATCCTCCGTCTCGCGTTGATAAACCTAAACAAATAGAAAATGAATATTATTAGATATTATTAGCCAATCAATCAGGCCCGACATTTCATTACATTAATGTCCCCTTCCTCTTCTAATCCCCACCTCCACTGACTCCACAGACTCGACTCCCGATATTAGGAGACTGAACCTATGCTCTAACCCTCATACATAATCACATCCAGACACATGAGATCGGAGAGGCTGTGGAGGGAGGGAGTGGTGGAATTACGTCATTTCGACGGCACAAGGGCTCTTCTTTCAACTCCAAATGCCCGACTTGGGACATGTAATTACAATTCTCTGAGATAAGGACACTTTCTCCTCACAACATCTCACATTACAGAGGCTTAATTACCGAATTACAGCCTTTCACAACACATTCTTATTGTTAGCATCCTTACATCCTTTTATAGGAAGGAAGTAAAGTTGTTTTTGTTGTTGTTGTTGTTGTTGTAAAGGACGGAGAGGGCTCTAGTGAATTATTGATTACTGAATTAAGGTTTGGGTTCCCCTCCGAACCCTTTCTCCATTTTCTGTGCAATTTCAGTTCCAATCATTGTTCCCATACATCTTGTGCCCAATCTACATACTCGCTTACACCCGTCGGAGGAGGATGGGACATATATTATGATCAGAGGGATATGTAGCTATTCCCCTGGATCCAGCCTATGCCTATTTATTTATTCCACATCCCCATTCCAATTCAGTGAAGGGAAAAAATGGGCACTTTCTTTTTGATCACTTGGGCCTCGTTGGAGGTGTCTCTGCTCTTTTATGTCCCCATGCAAAGGCCATCAAGACCCATTCCCACTCACCCATAATGCCCCATTCACCAAATTACAACACTTTCCCCCCCAACACACCCCTCCCCCACCCCGGAGTTACGGGAGCTATGGGAGCTAGTATGGGGGGATGTGGGACGGGGAGAAAGTGGTCAGTAAGTAAGTGGGGCATCTGGACCCACCTCACGTCCCCCAAAACGACCCTTCATTTACTGACCATTTAGCCACCCTCACATTAGCACTCCTTTGCAGTCAAGGAACGTTCCGGTTCCCTCAAGGAATTGTCCCCCACTCCCTCACCTACCTCCAACTCTTAACTCTAAAAGTAAAGTGAGGTTGAAGGGGGATGCAACTGATTAGGGAAAGTGAGGTCGTGTTGGGTGGAGGGGGGGGGGGCGAGGGGGCCATGAATCAGCCTGTCACATCCCCCCACTCTCCCTTGTGACGCAAAAAAGAGTGGAATTGTAATGTATGGAATGTGATTGTGGAGAGACCCGAGAGACACGAGGAAGACGCGGAACAGAATTGGAATAAAAAACATTTCCCTACAAGAAGATCCCTATTCTTTGAGCTCTGTTCTGGAAGGGATTAAATTCCTTGTTGATGTTCCCCTAGATTTATTGTCTCTTCCCTCATATCAACATCTGCACGACAGACTCAATTACATCACCGACACACCCCCTCACAACAAAAACTCCTAGCTTACAATTCCAGTTTTCGCAAAAGGCCCGAGTCCGTGGCAAAAACAGAGCCGGGTCTCTGAATGTGTTAGGTAAATGAGACCCAGTCCATTAGATCCATTACTCCCTGAACTGAATGGAGAAAGCGAGGAGAGAGTGTGTAATGTAATTAGAGGCCAGGATTGAGTTTCAGTTGGATCCGGTGCCATTGTTTTGGTGCGGGTGTCCGGGTCCCGAGGCCCAAACAAATGGATTGAAAGGTAATCTGATTAGAACTGAATTAGTGAATGGATCCCATTCTAATCAGATTACTTTCTCGGGGCAAGAGAGAGAGAGAGGAGGAAACAAAACAAGTTCCCATTCAAATCACAAATTGGGCAACAAGAATAGAGCTTTCTCCATCCAGATTCGTTACGCGATACGTCGATACTCATCCTGGGTTAGAGGATCCTATACAATAGATAGGGCACTACTATGTCAACACATACCGCCACAATTAGAGTGCCCCAGCCTCTGCGGAGGGGGCAATAAAAGGGGGCGGTTGGGGGAGGGCGGCTGGGGCGCCTGGGAACCTCAAACACCTGAGCCCAATCCTAGGAACAAGTAATCAGAGTCCCCTATTTTCAATCAACTCTCTCTCCCCTACAAAACCTAGAAATACAGAATCCAATCACCCGATATTCTATTCTCTCCGCTTTCTTAAATCTCCTACTGCCTCACGAGCAACAACAAATTCGACAACTACAGACAATTGAGGTGGGGGGGGGGGGCAAAAAGCGGACCGGGACGATCAAGACATGATTCTGTTCTTTGGGGGTGGGCTAGGGGCTAATGGGCGACTGCCGCTTCTTTATTATCCTGTCTGTCCTAGAACTGGTAGTGGGTGGAATAGAATAAGTGACAAGTATTGAATGTAATTGAGCCAGTGGGATAAATAAATTATGCGGGGGGTAAGAATAATATTTACAAATATTGTTTCCTCCCTCCCCGTCCTACATCCAGGCCATTGAGGACATTGAGGAGGATGAATAAGAGATGAGGAAGGGTGCTTTTGCATAATAAAAATAAATGGAAATGCAATTTCAAGGAAAGTCCCTTCAGTTAGAAACGTCAAGCTGTCAATCCGCCAAACACACTCCAACTCAAGGCACAAAAAATACGGGACTTATTGTGGAACCACATCCTACAACTAACCCAACAGCCACCAGAACTCAAAACCACTAAAAAACAGGGATACAAAAACTTTGCATGTCATTTTCTGTGGTTTAGGAATGAGAAGAGGATTTTTATTATTCTGCCATCATGATGAAGGGATTTAATCATGATTTAACTCAATCCTGACGACTTGTCACATTCTGAGAATTCTGACCCTCCTTCCTCATCACCACAAACCGCAGTAAGGACGTCGCAAGTCAACCCAAAAATCAGAACTGACGTGGGTGTGGTTTTGAGGTGGGAGGAGGTCAGGGAACAAGCCAACCTGATCCTGTAATCAGAGATGATGAACAAATGTTGTGGTCTGAGTATTGGATATCGGGGTTGATAATTGGTCTTATTGGTCATGTCCATCTCGGAAATGTCATCAGAGGACGAGGACGAGGCTCATAATAACTCAAACTTATTGTCCCCAATGACTCTACTTTTCGTCCATCGTGTTGTTGTGTGCTGTGATGGATGATTGGATGAGACGGCACTTTCGTATGTCTCAAGACTGGAGAGAAGAAATGGCATTGACGTTGGAATTGAGGGGAGAAAGTGAACGGGGTCTCAGAATACCCACGCAAATATCACTTTGCCCCGCTTCAAGCTCTTATTCTTGGGACTTGGACCTCCGTACAGTTGGAAGACCGGAGGAACGTCTCAAGTCCTTGTCCATGTAAATAGAGAGTAGCACACCCACTCTGGATATCAGAGGGTCTCCCTTTCCCAATCTCGTTGGTAGATAGTGTAGGTTTGTGAGATAGTGTCTCGTAAATGTGGGGATGGATGCGGAGCCGTCGGAGGGTCAAAGAGATGGTGAATGTATTTTATGATGTCGGAGTGTTGTGGAGCGTGGAGAGTTGGGCCTCCATCTTCTCATCCGCATTTATCAATTTCCCTTGGACCGGAAAAATGAGGCAATCGGGAGCGGAGAACGTAGATTAGTTAATGGACTGTATAGGAAATCCCTCTCCCCTAAGCCCCTCTGCCCCCTCCGCACAACCGCCCCACTCCCATCCGATATGGGGCTTAGGCACCCTCCGACTAAGGCCCATCCTGACTGATGAGTCTTAATGGGAAATAGGTCCCAGGTGACCATCCCTTTAAGCCCAACACCTACAGCACCCTAGCTCCATTTTAATTCCGCAATATTCCACCTGAACCTCATTCATAATGGGCGAGGGTGCAAATACAAGTCTCTGGTCTGGGATTAGCAGAGATTAGTTGGCTAGAAGGAGCAGATGGAGACTGTCCCAAAGGACCAGGAAACTCCAACATCATCTCATTATGCATCCCAAGGCTGGGTGGGATGATTATTATTTAAAATTTTAAAATATGAGAAGGGAACTTACCAATTGTTGACTTGAAGGATGGTGAGTCCCGTGTCTTGGGCTAATTGCTTCTTCTGGTCCTCGGAAGGGTAGGGGTGCTGGAACAACAAAAACATATACATCTCATTAGAACGTGATCCCGAGATTGTTGGGAATGTGCATCCCCTCTCCTAATAATCATAGTAGTTAGTGCGGATGAAAGGGGGAGGAGGCCCTGAGATCAGTCCCCCCTATAATCAGAGCCACTCTGACTTGTGACAATTTGTGAGCTTGTGAGTTGGGGGGAAGATGTCGGGGAGGGGGTGTGGCACTTTGACAGTTTGACACGCGATCCTTCAACTCTCATAATCCACTCCCTCTCTCTCTCTCGGTACAAATCCCCCTCCTCCGACTCCTTTCCCATCAGAATGATCATGGAATCATGATAGGAGAACCAAGTCGCCAACTCATCATCTATTTTTATTCTATTCTTTTCCTATTTATATATACATGTCCTATCCGTTATGGGCATAGGTCGGTGGTGGCAGTATGCAGTATGGAGTAGGGAATAAAAGAACGGGACGTTTGTCAGAATTCGTAGCCGTCATCTCTAAATCCGCCCCGCTCCCCAAGCCGAACGTCAGGACGAGTTCTCATCATCAACATTTCCGTAATGACATTGCAGAATATTATGAGACTGCACTTTAATAATAATACGGAGAGGAAATCCCGACTACTCTTCCCCCCACCGTTTTTGCCAGAACGGGAACCGGAGTCTGGAGGGGGATTTGTGCTGATGAAGAGAGATGATGATTGGGTTGACAGGAGGAACGGAATCGCAAATATCAAACACCTGCTTCAGCCAGGGAAACGTCTCGGGGGCACATTTAGAGGCTTTAGGAGCTAAGGTAGGGGTGGTGGGGGTGGTCGTGGGGGGTAAATGGCCCCTCTCGGCCCAACAATCCTCCTTTCAAGACTATGCAAATGTTGTTTCTGGGGATTGTGGGCATTGTTCCGATTATTCCGACTTTTGTAAGGCGAGGATGACTTGCTGGGACTCAATGGCTCAAGCACGCGTCCCATTCTATCGCCAACACAATCTCCTTCTCCCAAAACGGATAAAAAGTGAGTTTGTGAAAGAGATCTTTGATGTGTGAATTGAAGTTGGAGATCATGATTCCATCATTATCCTCCATTCCTCAACAGAGTCCCAGCCACACTCATCCAAGTCATTAAGGGCCTAATTGTAAAGGAGTGATGTGAGGAGGCAGGTTCCGAACATCATCAACAACAAGAGATATGGATGATGATGAGGACATGAGATCGGGCCAAGCCGCCATCTAATTATATTCACAACCCACATTCCATACCACAATCTTTCTTAATCACTGCCACGAATTCCAACACTATTATGAGTAATCTTGGTAGTTCGGATGGGGGTGTGGGTGGGGGTGGCGGAGGGGGAAACTGAGATATTCCCATGACCCCCATCATAGCCCCATCATAGCCCCATCATCATCATACTAACTTCTACTCATCCCATACTCTCATTTCATCGTAAAAAAGTTGTTTTGTTTTATGACTTGATGCCTGATTGAAGGGGATGTCATTGAATAGCAAGTCAGAGCAGAGGGCCGTTCACAAACTCACTTATCATCAGTATATGATACCTACTCCTTATACTCTTATGCCTCATGTGAATATTGTAAAGTAAGAGTTGTCTCTTGGCAAATGTCAAGTCCTGTTCTGCCCATGTGAAAGGGCTAGAGATAACTGTGCCTTAATGACGTCTGTTTCTGAGATATGGGGATCTGGTTAGGGGGGGGATGGGGATATATTTTGATGTAGCCATTAGCTTCCGTCCCCTCGAAACAAGTGCTTTGAGCTGAGGGTCTCTGGCAGTAGTGGACAAATGGGGGGACTCGGCACATAATCCTACTGTCCATCAAACAAGGAATGATTTTTATGTTTATTACTTCCATCCCAGCCCCTTTATCGATAATACAAGAGCATTTTGTTGGACTCCAACTACTTTTACTCCAGCCAACAAGTCTAATCGTCCGAAAACCTAATCTTTCCCCTCTTCTGTCCCTAATATTCTTATTTCTTATGAGGGGCCTATAGTGCCAGAGTGCCAGGCGGGGTCTGGACAAGAGACTTACGGTGAGATGTTGGAATAGCCAGGCTCGGAGGATGTTGGTCGCCACTTTGGGGAAGATGCCTCGTTTCTTTTGATTCTTTTTGCCGGAATCGTCGTCATCTTCCCCCGTACCCTCGCCGCTTCCAATACTTGCATTACTTGCGTCACCTACAAACAAAAACAGATACGTCACATTTAGGTTGGGTGGCCCAGCACATGAACAGAAATAAGTCAGATCTAGAGGTCCCTTTCTCGGAACCAAAGTCATTATCATCATCATCATCATTATTATTACTATTATCCATCAACTAGGAAGCATGACTAAAGAACATCCTCCGATTTCTAAGAGGGAGGCTGGAGATGTTCCCCACTCTGTCATCAAAAATGGATTAGAAGTTGTTTTGAGGTGAGGAGGTCAGTAAGTGGACCACAGGGCACTGGATTTCGTGTCTGACAGCCTCTCCTTCATCCTTCACCTAATCTACTACATACTATGAGCAACATTTAAAGTTGAGCTAATGGACTTTGTTTTAGAGAGCCAGGTTCCTCCACAACATTCTTTTGGCATGAGAGTCATGATGAGAGGGAGTTTAAAAATAGTGGACTGGTGGAATGGGAGATGTGAACTAAATCTGCTAAATCTGTTTCGAATGGAAGAGAGACGGAGAGTAATGAGGAAATGGGGATTGACAGATGCAGTTCTTCTTCTTCTTCTGCAACGTTGGAGTTCACATCTGGATCTCATCCACACAGAACCAACCTAGCTCTCCTCTTACAATTCTTTCAATCCTCAACTTCCTCTCCAAGAGGCAGAATAGGAGCGTCTGATATGATTGTGATACTCTCCGAGAGGTCCCCCGTATTGTTTGGGGACGTCACGTGCCCAGTGGGACACTAACTACTCTTTTCAACACTCCCAACTCAATTAATACATTATTCAACACCTCACTAACATCCAAACATCCAAGGCACAACTAGCCCAGCTATAAAACATCTTCTTGACCAGTTGCCAATTTTTTATCCCCTCGCTTCCTGCACCGGAGAATCTGTTGGAGTTGGATTCCTGATCCTAATAATCGGAGTGAGGGAGTGGATTGGATGTCAGGAGCAGAAGAACCGGATCCCCGGAACGTGGCCGAGAGGATTCAAGTGGAAGGAGGAGATGCGGATGTCATGTGCAATCCATCAGCCAATAATCTCCCCAACCAAACACCGGCACAATCACAGAAATAAGAGAACTAATCTAAAGTAAGGTCCTAAGGGCCCCCCCTCACTTACTGGCATAAGGATAAGGAGATGAAGGGACCCAGGAGGAGTGGCGGGAATGGTTCGTCGTCGGTGGCACCTCGTAACTACCCGTTCGCGATCCACGTTTACTACCTGCAACACACAAACATCATCCCAATCATTAACTTTAATCTTCTCCACAAAAATATGACTCCATCATCCCCCCGCACACTCATTTAATCAGATGCATTTAATCCAGTCTCATCTATGCCCTAACAGTCTTCCTCTTCCCATCCCACAGATCGATAGTAGCAGATATTTATTCTTGAGAATGAAGCTCCTCTAGCTCTCCCCTTCCGAGCCAGAGGACCATGTCCCCATTCAAGAGACTCTCTTTTAGAGAGAGAAGAGAGAGAGTGTGTCTGTGATTGAGATGTGTCTGGTCCAGACGGCACACCCACTGACCTCTCTCCCTCTCTCGGAGGGTGGATGGAGTGGGGTTGCCATGGAGAGGAGGAGGCGGAGCTCGGGACCGACTCTGCCCACCCGCTCACCTTTCTCCACTCTCTCTCTGCCCCACCCACATCCAGACTCCAACAAGGCTCGGTTGGGTCTCTGAGGAATAGCTGGGCTCTGGATAGACGGGATACTCGGGATGATGGACTGGGGACCGGAGAGAGTGGTCAAACTGACTCCACACCACAGTTCCACTCTACTTATTAATTGTGAGTCATGGACATTGGAGGATTGGAGGGAGGGGGAACCCGAGCCCATTCCTCTGCTCAATAGTGCTCAAGTGCATGGAACAGGAGAAAGGTCAATTAGCGACAGACAATCACATTATCTCAAACCGCTTTTTACTACTTTTACTTGTATTTTGTATTGATTTGTGGCCGGGGGCTTTTGACTCAAAGCCACACACCACATTTCCCCCCACTCCACTACTTTAGGTTTGGAGGTGCATTTAGGTCCGAAAGGTAATCACTCTACCTCCCCTAATACATTTCTAATCTATTTTTAATCATAGATCCCAGCACTACCCAGTACCTGAGTCGCTTAAAAAAGGCACTCTGGCTCAATTCCATTACTTCCTAATCGGAACATTAATCCCAAATCAATGTAAGTACGGGAGAAAGTAGTGTCTCTGGAGATCTCGAAGCTCGCAAAAGTCGGTGTCGGAACTCAAGCCCACCGTATTTCGGCAGGGGATGGAAGATTGTGTAATTTGTTCGGGCAGAAGAGGTGTAGGAGTTGTTGTAAGAGAATAGGAGATGTAGTGAGACGAGGTCAAGTATAAAGTCATATCATTTAAAATGATATTAGGAGATGGGAAGGTATAATTAGAGGAGATGTAAGTATGCAATTGAAACAATTACCCCTTCCCTTACCTCAAACTCTACAATTAGATGGGGAATTAGGAATTGATGGGTTGAGAATACAGGAGCTATGTGGGACCTATCTCTGATGCCACTACAAACTACAATTACTAGGGCCATCCGGAATAATAGGATAAACTTAATCTCCCGTCTAATTCACGGGCCACGTGATCCGATCCCGAAGGAGTAAAAAGCGTAAAAAGCGTATTGATTGCCACACTCTTGGAACTCTTGCTCTTGGTCTGGGAATAGGAAGAGGGTAAGGGACTTGTGTTGTAGGAACCCTTTGTTTCAGGACTCGTTTTTTGTCGGTGGTGGTCAAAGAATGGTGGACGTGAGTTGAAGATGAGATCAGCTTCTTCTCCCATGATATGCAAATCTCCATTTCTAATGATCGGGAGATGATGGGCTATTGTTGTGCGAGATATGAGAAGGGATCCAATGTTACTCTTACGTCTTACACGAGTTACGGGATAAATAAAATAGGAAACTCATCCGACAGACGCTTTCAATCAATAAGGAAAGAGGTTCTTGAATTCAATGGTTCCTCCATAGGGAGCTATTGTTGGAGAGAGGGAGTCCGGCACACCCCCTTTCGATCCATACCTCACCATATTCATCTACAAGCCCTACAAGGTAGCAACTAAAAGGTAGGTAGCAATGAGCCTGGATTTACTTGTGCTACTATGGCTTCAGATCCTCCTGTCTCTCGAAATAGTCGGAATGGAGTTATTAGGAGGGGACATCTGATACTTGTCACTTATTAGACTGTCAGTTCACCTTATTATCATCCTACTACATCCTTATTATTATTATTATTATTATTATTGTCTTTATCATCGGATTATTAGGAGGCTGATGATGATTGGGGGATCCCCGTTCCGTGACTCTCATTCCCTGAATCCATACTGGAACATTTCCTGGCCCTCGACCAGTCCTCCAACTAGACCACCCTATCTACTCCATCCTCCGCTACTGACAATTTAATTACACAGCTAAGCAAAATGATGTCCTGTCTCAATTACGGAGGACCCCTTCACAAGAGCCCTACATGTCCTTCAAGTGGACCTACCTAACCTAACCAACAGCTCCACTTTAGAATTGAAGTAAAACTAGTGTCTGGTCAAAATAATGCATAAATGTTCCTTGGACTTGGACACGATCTCTTCTCGAAAAGGCGGATGGAGGGAGATTTATAAAAAATGGTTGGTTGGAGTTGGATGTTGAGGAATTCCCATATCTCCTTCCCCAGCAAAGAATAAAAAACTATTTGGCCGGAGGGAAGATTATAAAATCTCATTAAGGGTTCGGACGTTCGGAGTTGATTGCAATCAAGCCCAGGAATTCCTAGCAACAAAAAGAGCAAGAAACTCTTAATCCCAAATAATTCTAATGCCCAGTTTGAAATGTGCCTTGAAGGGATCTTCCTCCCATTTACTTTACGACGTCCCAAACCCAAATGTCAAGAAGGAACGGAGCTTTTTTCTCCCCAAAACTTATATTTGGATTTAGGGCCTTTGAATGGGCCATTCCTTGTTCCGGTTACATTTGAGTCCCTTTTGTGGAGGACAGGAGGGTGGGGCTCCGGATTTAAATAAAAGAAAGTTTCCATCTCTTTTCAACTTGTTAGGTTAGGTTCTAGAGAAAGAAATAAAGAAAAGTAAAGAAATGGGGGTTTTGTTGTAAATGGGAGGAAGATGATAATGTTATGACTTGACGATCCATTATCGCCTCCATCAACTTCCCCCCAAAACAATTAAAATCTTTTTACAAATCTCTAATCCATTTCAAGAAGAACGAATTTCCCTTTCCTCCACATCCTACCATTTCCCAATGCAACTGCTTCCTTCCTTTACAGTCAACCCACCACCGAACAAGGTACACAGGAGTCCTAAATATAATAAACTATTCTTATCTCGTCAAAAGCCGTAGAGATGAGATGGGGTTGGAATTAGGAGAAGGAATAAGAGCTAAAAGAGATCGGGTTCCGGATCCGAATCTATTAATAACCAACCCTTTTTAAAACCTAAAGTCCGGAATGTGGAAACCTCGGCTTGGAGTGTTGTTCTTGAGAGAGGGTCACCTATCTCCTGGAATGTCATTCCCTATCTATCTCTATCTCTAGTTCACTATTCCAGCCTGGGCTCCTTTAAAAGGGGGAAATGTTTAGAATGTTTCTATCTGAATCTCCGTTGAGGTCAGATGGAGAGATAGGAACCATCTGTACATCTTTCAGCTCTCCAGACTCCAGACCTTCCCATCTCCTACAGATTCTTAGCCCAAAAAGGGAGGTGGAAAAAAACATCTCAAGTTTCAAGACATCTTCTCTCTACAGACCTCCACAACACGTCTCCACAACCCAAACATCAAAAGACCTTAAACTCGAGTGTTTATTTTCTGAGCACTTCTTGTGGCTTTTGGAAAAGTAGTTTCTGCCTTTTGGATGGGAGAGGAACGACCTTTGACCTCCATTTCATGTGCGACTAACAAGGGACCATTTTAAGATGTAAAATACCAAGATTTTTTTAACCTGTCCCATTCGAAAGAGGGTGTAAAATAATGAAACTTTGACATTGGAACTATCGGTGAATAAAATCGTTGTAACATAGTAAAGTCGGTGGGAAGGTCAAGAACGGGGCTTGAGGTTAAAAATTAGCATGGCACTGAACCAGCTTTTCCACAATATTTAAACGGGGATTTAACATTGGGAATCCCGAAATAGCGCCCGCTTCTTGACCTTACCACCGATTTAATTCACCGATAGTTCCAATGTTAAACTTTCATTATTTTACATCCTCTTTCGAATGAGACAGGTTTAAAAAATATCGGGATTTTACATCTGAAAATGTTCCCTTGTAAATAAATACGTCTACGAACCTGCTTCCGAGTTGTCAGTGCTGTGTGCGGAATTGGGAGGTTGACTGAGGGGGCCGGGTGTGCCTCCGGGTGGCGGGGACCGCACCTCCTCATTCCCACCCCCCGTAAAGGACAGGGATGAACTAGGAGGTCTCTGCAAAACACAACAAACACACCATTAATTCATTTCCATTGATTAAAACAGGGATTGAAATGTAGGATAATAATACGTAAGAATAAGTGGGGAAAGAAAGAAAGGGGCTAAGGATAGGTTGGGTTAGCTCTGATGTAAGAGTGGACCGTTGTGGGCCTAATGGGCTAATTACACACTTTTATTTCAATCCCCCCAAATCATGTCCAAGGAAACTTGTGTCCATTTTTGGGTCAATTGTGGGAATTGCCACCCTCAGCCTGGGCCCATTATCTCATCATCATTTGAGACTCATCAACTCCCTCACCTTAGGAAGAGGGAGGACGGGATATAATTCAAGCATTTTGAGACTAATCCTCATCAAATATTTAGCCCCTCAACCTCCCTCCCTCCTACCTCTTATACACTAATCCAATAAACCATATTTCCAAATCCAAGGAGTAGAATAAATTTAAAGAACGGGCTTCAGGACCTCTTCCCATAAACGTGCACAAAAAACTGGAGTTGTAGTATATAATTAGCCACCACCGCCCAGCATTTTCACAAGCCCCATTCCTCCTCATGTGTGCAATATCAGAACTGATACTTATCTCCAATGATTCGCACTTTCCTCATCTTACAACTCCGATAATCTTTTGTCAGGATTGAGTTAATCCTAATCTCCCTAATCCCGTAGCTCCATGTGCCATGGCACTGGACTAGGTTTGGGAGCCGGGCTTTTGCGGACTGAGGGGGACAGAGGTAAGTGGAGTTCACTCATATATGGTAACTAGTAAATGTAATTAGGGCTGGGAGTGGGGGATGGGCTAATTGAATTGGCGGTGGGAGGCTGAGAGGGAGGGAGAGTGACAGAATTCGGCTGCAAAAGTGCATTGGGAGTGAGTGGGTGAGTGTAGGAAATCGGAGATTGAAGAAGCGTCGGGAATTAGGAGACATTAATCCAATCACGCTTTCTCCAATCCACGAAATCAAATCAAGGAACCACTTTTTATGCCACTAAATCCATCAACCTCAAGTTCCTCGTTGGGTGTGGTCCAACACACAGAGGACCTCAGCTAGCCCTTGCAAAATATCACATTCCCAATCCCATTCTTCCTATTTAAAATGAGGAGCATGAGGCCTTGTAGGATCAACTACATTCTTGCAATAGTTCCAATTCATGAGGATATGAGGAGAGCGGAATCGGGGATTGAATGTTAAATTCCACTTAAAGTTAGGGTCTGCTCATAAAGCATGTAAATGAATGGAGGATAGTATTGGTATGGGGAGTTTGTTTAAAAGTAGTTAAAAGTAAGGGAGGGATTGGGGTGGATTGTGGTGGATTAATAAAAGTGGATCTCTGGAATGGCGGCAGGCAGTCTCCTCATTAAACATCAACATTCCAACTAGAACAACTACACAAGTACAACTACAAGTACAAGTACAACTAGTACAAGGGAATGAAAGTACCGGTCTCTACAAATTATTATTATGCTCTAGTATTCTCCATAACCTTAAAACCTCTCTTAATTCTAACAATTCCAACTCTGAAGCGTGTAGTATGTGTAGTGATGGGAGCATGTAGAATGTAGAATGTGATGAGATGGTGGCAACAGATCCCAGGCATCTGCTCTTATTAATCAAGCACCTCAATTAACCTCCCTCCTAATCCCCGCATTTATTTGCACAACTGACTCTGCACAACAAACCCAACAGTTCCTCTGCATATTTAATATTTAATGGGAGTAATGGTGGAATTGAATCCAACACCTCCATCCATCCATCCCTCCAAGTCCCTTGACAGGAGGGGCCCTTCAGAAATGTCATCTCAAGTCTAATTAAACCCCAACACTCTCCCACTCCCCATCTACCATCTCCAGCATCATAAATCAGGCTCAAATTTAATTACAACCAACTCCACTCTCCATTTTCAACGGTCGGATGTCGGATTTGGAGAGATTTTTGGAATTCTCTATTAGCTACTCGTGTAGGATGTTGGGATCTGTAGTTTGTATTTGGAGAGGGGGACTCTTCTGAGCCCTCGGACCCGTCCGCTTCCTCAGATAAGAGACATTTCCCATCTCTCCATCTCCCCGTAATGGGAATGAGTTGTGGTCAAGGGACACATAAATGATCATAAAATAAATCCAAGAATCTGGGATCTGCATAGCCACTCTTCTCCCCCTCTCACAAGCCCACACTCCCAATGTCACAATCCAGAGACGGAAAAGTAGTTAACGGAAATTAATATTTCATATCTGTTCCTGGCCACAAGAGAGAGATGGACAGGAGATATTAGATAGCCCCCCCCCTGCCCCCCCCCCACCTCCCCAGCTATAGTGTACAGAGGCCGAGTAATGCCCAAATAATAAGGGTCCTGATTTGATGTGGATGTAAGTCACGTAGGAGCCATTTGGAAGTCCATTCCCAAATAACTGCCCCATCCTCCTTACTTCCAGACGGCCGAGTCGGGCCCATTAACCTCTCAGAATAGCCTCCTAAATATTCCCCCGATCCCTCTTAACTCTCCTAACTGTCTTAACTCCGAATTTCAGACTCCCTCTCAGCCTCTTCTCATAGTTCTGATGGATGGGGAGGCATGGAACATGTCCATTAACAGCATCCACTAAAACAATATTCACCCGACCCAAAAAAATACACTCCAAATAGTCAAAACTCTAAAGAGGACAAGTTAGGAATGGTACTCCGTCCCATCAGCCAAAAGGTGTCCAATTTGTTTTGATCTAAAGATGGGATCTATTTGTTGGTCTATGTTATGTAGATGAGTCTGAGAAATGGCAGTGAGTCTGATGGAGATGAGTCTATTAGGGGGAGGCAGGGTGGGAATGAAGGTCATAAATTGTGAGAGGAAACTGGTTCTTAATGTCCCAGTCATTTGTCCACTCAATTATTATTGAGGATTAGCTACGTAACCTAACATGCCTCCTAACCTGAGCTAAGGACATGAGAAGAGTAGGATGTGGTGCTTTAGGCCCTCGTGTCTCGATCTTGCTCGCCTCACGCCAACCCATTATCCTCACCAATTCCACCTCAAACACCCACGTCTAATTCCAAGTAACCTGAGAACTGGATTGAGAAAGGTCACAAATGGCAGATGGCTGGAGAGGAAGGGGCTTGGGGTAAAAAGGGAAAGTGATGGGGGCTAACTGAGGTACTTACGACATCGGGAGTGCTAGCGCCATCAGTGTGAGAGGCCGAGTCCAGTGACCTGTCCCCATTCCCAGTGTGCCCCAGCTCGGGTGACTTCCCCGCCGTAGACCCCGTCTCCCTCTCATCTATCACTAAATCTATCGGCATCTTCCCCTTGAGACAACTGATGTAGCGGTGGCAGAAGTTGTCGCACAATTCGTGAACCTGAAACAGAGCACAAAAACACACATTATTTCTCATTTCCCAACCACAATCTCAGAAAATTGTCAGAGTCAGAGGGATGAAGAGGTCAAATGTCCCACAGCCAACCAATTCACCACAAAACAGAAAGGGATGAAAAAGGCTCGACTCGTATTTCTAAAAGGGCCCCCGCTTCAATACTCTCTGTGAAAGGGTTCGGTTCTAGGAACCATTGTTCCCTTTTAAAGGATTAACGTTGAAACAAGATTTACAAACTATTAAAAGGGGATTAAAAAAAGGGGGATTAGGTTACATTCCAGGCGGTCCTCCCAACCAAACATTCAATGAATATTTTTCTATTCACAATAATATATTCAAAAGCCCGTCTTTTGATTTGAAATGTGGCTACAACTAACTACAAGGATCTGCTTCAACACCAGTCCAGAGGAACGGTTCATAGTTAATTCTAGTTTCTCCAAAAGATCAATTCCCACCAACTCATATCCCCTCATGAAAAATAACTCTTTTTAATCCCCATTCAAATCATTATCCCCAATCATCCAGCCATTCTCACCAACTCCACTAATCCCAACACTAAACATTAACACAAAACAGCTTCCTTCACTAATCATTTCACGAGTTACAATTCCAACATTTCCTACTTTTAAAACTCAAGGATTATCTCTCACATCCGAGGCACCCAAACAAGCCCCTTGGACATCAGCATAAATTACGTTCTCTCTACAAATTCTTGACTTTTTGCTCTTTTAAAATTAAAGGCTAGAGACTGACAAGGGAACATTTTCAGGTGTAAAATCCCGATATATTTTAAACCTGTCTCATTCGAAAGAGGGTGTAAAACAATGAAACTTTAACATTGGAACTATGGGTGAATAAAATCGTTTTAACATAGTAAAGTTAAAAGTAGGCAAAGTAAGGGGGATTTAACATTGGGAATCCCGAAATAGCGCCCGTTTCTTGACCTTCCCACCGACTTGACTATGCTTAAAAAATATCGGGATTTGACATCTGAAAATGTTCCCTTGTCAGTAGGGGATTGTATATTTGGCTATTTAGGATAGGGCAACTTAATTGGTATATTTCTTGCTACTTGATTGGGAAGTGGTGGAGCGTTGAAATTGTGAGATTTGTTTTCCAGAAGGGGACCATTTCTAAATCACCTCATTCCGGCAAACTATTTGAGAGGTCAGAGGGGGAACCGTGATTAATAGTTTTAATCAACATGCCCCCACCCGAACCCCACCCCTCCCATCCCTATACCCAACACTACTCCAAATACTCCTATATACTCAAAGTTTATGTAAGTAATAAATGAAACGGGCCATTCCTTCTGAAGCCTAAAATCCCTAAAATCCCTAATATTATTATTGCCTAAAATCGATAGACATTCCCTTCACAGTCCCTTCTGCTTTTTCATCCCAAAGTGAAAGGAATTACTTTAGAGTCACACTTACCTTTTCTAATTCTAAAAGATGAAATCGTAAAACTTGGATTGCTTGTACCATCTGAAAAACATCAAATAAAGGCACATTTTAGATAAACATTATAAAACATTGGCTTCTTTTGGCAGGACTACAGAATTCCTAGCATAGTTTCATGACTTTGATGTATGTAGCGTTGAGAGTGTGTATGAATGAGGGAAATGCAAGTCATAAATCAATGGACGTGTAGTAATTAATGAGGAGATGATGGAATTGGCAACTGGACCACCACCATCAGATGATTTATGACACAAGGTCATCCCTATTTTTACAAGCCACTCCAGAGTCCGTTCCCAAATATTTGGAAATAAAACATTTACTTGGCTCCAATCCAGCTTTTATGATTTACTTTGAACGGGATTGATAAGAGACTCTTATCAATCACAACTCATTTCAAAAACGGGATGGATTTGAGGAACTTTGACAAGAGTTGGGTCTGATAAGGGCACTTGATCCATCACTGGACTCACTGTTCAGCTTTCAATATACAATGTCTCCTTACATGAATCACATTGAGAAAGAGTTGATTTATCCAGAACGCTATCAAGGATTTGGGCTGGGAACGGGGAATGGAGATGCAGAGGAGGCCATTCCGCCAACTCGAATATATTTATTTATAACTCATCATAACTGTGTTGTGTTGTGTAAACATAGTTGTGCAATGTGTACTGTGTACATGGTATTGGGATGAGAAGGTGGCAGTGGCTCCAAGTCCATTCTCCCCATATTTCATGTTCTAGATTTGTTATTTGGTGTAAATGATCATGGCTGGATTACATGATGTGAGCATGATTTGGTGATGATGAGGTTTTGATGTGTCCTTATTCCCTTGCTAGTAGGTCTCTTGGATGTCCAGACGATTTACAATATTTACATTTCCCTGTATCCCCTACCAATCCCAGCATGTTTATCATGTTCTCTATTCTTATCCAGCACTGCAAATATTAGTTATCATCAAAGCCCTCATTCTTCTCCCTATTATCTCCATGTTGATGGACTGGGGTCTGTCTCTATTCAGGAGCAGATAACCTTCTCTTTGCTCAAGATAAGCTTCTCTACCATCAACTCCCGTATTAAGTCAACTTCCTTTCAGCGTTTCAGCTCATAAGCCATTTCTGCTGGACAATGAGTATGTTTATAGCTTTTTTGGGAGTATCGTAGGGAGTGGGTCAAGGGAACTTGTCTCGATGTGTTTAATTATTTATTGCGTGAGGGATGAGGTGGTGGTGGTGGAGGTGTCGGAGCGTCGGATTCTGATGGTTCATTGGAATGAGGATAACCTCTCGACCCAACCAACTCGCTTTTTTACTCTCTCCTCTCGTCTTGAATCCTGCTGTTCTTGTATCTGAACCTGAATCCTGTTCAGTTGAGGAGATGTACATATTTCAGGTAAAACCGGTACTGGATCCCGGACAGAGTCTTGGGCCTGTAACTGGATATGGTGGACTGGATATGGTGGAGTGGGCTTGAGAATTCGAGACGTTCGAGATGGATGAAGGAGGGTCAAAGTTGGAGTTTCCATACGGATCATGTTCCTGTTCCAAGGCAAGAGTCCTCCTCCAGTCCTCCTCTTCTGCCTCTTCTACGAGTTGTACCTCTGGGTGAGGAGTAGGTTTGATCCGTCCGAATAAGATTATAAGATGGTGAATTAATGGGTGCCGAGAGTGGATGATGGGCTCTTTGTATCAGTCATACATAATTTATTTATGATAATGTCGGGAGATGCTGTGGATGCATAATGAGGTTCCTCTGCTGGGGCGTAGGCCTTCCCAATGTCTCATAATCAATCTACAATCTCTTATAAGACTCTTATTCTCAATTCTCGAATGTGGCATCTAGCCTCTTAGGCTCTGCATATGCAGCTAGGGTTCAAGAGTCAAAACACGTTTCCAGGCCACATCTCTCCCTCATACAAAACGAAATAGAAAAACTGGAACTTGACGAGGCACTTGACAATTATCATCCCATAAAAGCTGGAGGACAACAAATCTCTGGAGACCAGATAGCCCTTGCATTCCTTAACAACACCTTCACTACAACTACTAAACTATTTTATAAGCTTGCAAGAGTACAACTTACCAGTGAGTCTACTTCGGGGTCCGCGATGTAGTACGGCTTCTCTTGGCGGATCTGAAACATGGGAATAAATATTCATCGTCAAAATAATAAAAATAATGAAAATAAAAGGAACATTGATTGGGATTTTGGGAGTTATGGAAGGCCCTAATATTATTCATCTCTGTTCTATATGAGAGTTTAAGCTAGGTGCCTTTAAGGCTGCTCATTTTGATTCCATGTTGGGACTCTGTCCTTCATGTTACACCATATCTTTAAATGAAATCAATAGGAGAGAGATGCAGCTGGGCCGCGTTTTTCTAATCCATTATACCTATTATTATATAAGGGACTACAAAGTGTGGTATATGAAATATAAAATGTGCTTGTTATTGGATCTGGTAGAGATTTCATGATGGCCTCCCTCCCTTCCATCAGTTCCATTCACGAGATTGAGGAGATGTTGGAGTTGACCTCAAGGTCCATCCACTCTCTCTCACTAACTCACTATATATTAACTATATATTTAGTATATATAGACAATGACAGTTTGGGATTGGAATTCCCTTAACGTTTCCTAGTGAAGAGGGTCCCAGTCCTCCCAGACCAGAACTAAGGACCTCACAAAAGGTAAGTCTTAAGGATCGGTTCGTAGGACTCGTAGGATGGGCCCAACTCTATGCCAACGTCAAATCTACAAAACAACTCTTTCCTTGGGAACTAGACTTGCAAGGGAACATTCCCAACTCTAACACTCACAATTTTTTAAAACCATTTCATTCCAAAAAGCATGTCAAATAATTAAACTTTAAGCTAAAGGAAGGTCAAGGACTCTTCTCACACCTTCTTCGGCCTTGAAAGTAAATAGGAACTTAACATTTTGACAAAAGTCAACCGTAAAATAGTGCACAGTTTTTAACCTAGATCAGTAGAGGTGAAATATATTTTATAGAGCGATAGCTCCTTCATTAATATTTCATGATTTTAGTTGCTGGAAATGTGATTTTTAAATGACATGCGTTTTAAAAATATGTGAGTGTTTGAGTTGAGAATGTTCCCTTGTTGGAAGGTGGAGGGGACTTTGAGAGAAACCAGTTTGGAATCTCTTGTCTGGAGGAGCACAAAAGCACAATCCTTGAAGCAAAAGAATAGGAGAGGAAAGGTTTAGTAAAAGGTAGGGCATGGGTAGGAACTGAGGAGGAATAAGGGCTTAAAATGTAAAAGGACGGGAAAAGGGCCCTTGGTCCCTAGGATCCCTAGCACTGCAAAATAAAGAGCCCTTCCCCCTTATTTTATTTCCACACAATTCCCACATTCACAAAACTGAGGAATTGGATTCCAAAAGTGTTAGTTCCCTTGAAAAATGTCCCTTGGGTACAAGAAGATACTTGGGAGTCCCAGAACACGATCCACAACAAGATCATTTCCAACTCATCTCTAAAACAGGCTTCTTTTTCTTATGAATAGATAGGGAATGTGCTGGATATTGGATACATTATTCTTACTATTAGGTGAAAGGGTTCGGTGGGTTTGGGTTTGGGTTGGAGTGTGTCAGTAAGTGGAGAGAGGTAATAAATTCCGAACCCTCCGCTCTTTTAACTTTAATGATTATAGCTCCTCATAAAAATTCGCAACACTCCTTCCATTTTAAAGTCCCAGGGAATGGTTGCAAAAAAAGGAAGCTCCGTAGCTCAACAAACAACATCCAGTTCCAAGAACCTCAAGAACAGGAACTAGTACGGGTCTCGAGATGAGAGAGTGATGAGGAATGGGGAGAGCGAGAGGTGTGCCAAGGCCGTCCAATTAGTTCATTAGCCATCAAATCTGGACTAACTAATCTACGGAATCCTACTCACCACCCTTACATTCCTCCATTGATAAGGCATCCATTAATTCACTCCTCATAAACTTCCCTTATCTAATTATCAAGCACCAGTCGCTAATAACAAAACTACCAATTCCCACCACCATCCCCAATCACCACACCACTACCACCCAACCCAACCAACTACTACTTCAACTAAATGAACTAATGCAGAATATGAGAGGATCATGTCTGTTACGAGATGTGAGTTGGGATAAGGATGATGTAATGGCACTTTGGTCCCAGTCTCCAGAAATGGAGACACTTCCATTCCAAGAAGTAGTTTTGGTGACAATTGAGAATTGTCCGTAAGTGGACCCACCACATGGACTCCTGTTCTTTTGGAACTGAGGCTTGATCTGTGGGGTCTCTTCTCTGCCTTCAATCACTCAAAAGGACCAATTAAAATCCTCATTCCTACACATCCCCCCTTACATACTCACATCTCACATTCTATTCTAAATTCTAAATTCTAATCCCTTGTTTCTCTCTTCCAATAATCCTTCATTATGTGGGATTAGGGATTCATCGGCAGGAACGGGATCACCGGAGCACAAATAACCGCCCCCCCCCCTCTGGGTCCCCACCCCAGAGCAGATCGGCTGAAAGTGGCAGCCCTTATTCCGCATCCCCTCTCTTTTATATTCATTGAGTCCATTGAGTCAAGGGAACCAGAACTGAGGAAAAAAGCCACAACAGTTTCCTTTCATTCCGAGATGGGGACTAGTAAGTATTGAAACTCAAAACCTTGAACCCTAGACAAGAAGAGCCTTTCAAAGTTCCCTATACATCTATAGAAATAGCAGCTGGAGATCATCTCTCATCATCTCATGATTAGGTACTGAGGACATGAGCCGGGTCCCTTGGCACATCTTTTTGCACCAAACACAAGTCTCTGAATTGTGGTTTTATTTTAGCAGTAGCCACCCACCACTCCATCCACTCCACAATCCAAAGTAGCTGCAATTCAGAATTGAGCTCAAGATGCAGTTGTTCCTGATTTGGCCCTCTTCATTGCACATGAGAGTGTTGGGAGTGAAAAGAGGAAGAGTGACTTGCAGTCAGCATATGGTTCATGAACTGCTCTTTTGATGAGCGGGACCCCCCACTCACCCTCCACAGTCAAGTCCAAAATATCCAAATCCACACCAAGACACCAAGACACCAACATGAGCAAAAACAGGAGAACAGAGTCAAAGGGAGATTTACATCTTTTTCCAATTCACTCACCTTTCTTACAAAAGCGAGTCTCAATATTTAGAGTTCAGAACTCATAAAGGGAGGTTGTGGTCTGTTGTACGGAAGTGGGGCCCAAAGACCCCACCCACCCCCACTCAATTGAACGGATTGAACGGTAGACAGAGAGGGACTGTGCAATGTTAGAATCCCGTATCTTGTATAGTTCTGTAGTTGTGTGTGCAATGAATGGGGTCTCTGTTTAATTTGTAGATGATGTCGGGATAATATTGTAAAAGTTGAATGAATGGTCATAAATCTAACTGGCCATAAATCAATTGGTTGAGTTGGTGGGAAGAGAGTATAATTATATGCATCCAGTCCCCATCCCTTTAGCAACTTGTATCATTATCCGAACATAATCCCCACCATTTACTTATTATCTAACCTCCCATCATCCCTACTTTCCAAGTCTTCAAGAATTCGGCCCCAGGACTGGAGCACAACAACTGACACACTACACGCACAATACACCCAAACAACTCCAAACTATTACGAAGGTGCACTGGGCTTAGGACCCTTGTTCCCTTCCAGTAAAATATAAAATCCAAAGGCATCCGATATCCCAGGATTTCTATGTCGACTATGTGGACTGTGTGGACTATGTCGAGGGTTCCAGCCTCCAGGATGACGAGGCAGAAACAGGGCACAGAACCCACATAAAATGGATCATCAAGAGTTGGAGGAAAAAAACGGCATCCAGGATGACATTCAGTTTCTGACAACCTCTCCACCTATTCCTAGCCATATTCTCGGATTCTTTTAGGAAAAGTTTAAAATAAGCTTTTGTAGTTAGTATTTGGTAGTGAGTGGTATGGTGGTCAAGGCTCAGCTGAACCTTTCCTACTTGTACTTGACTGTAGATCAGATGACAGTTTTATTCCACACCTCCATCCATCCACTAATCTCAAATGACTTGAATAGAGGTCATAAAAGGAGTGAAATGAGGATCATGAAACCTCATAAATCTCCCTCACTTACAACCTTACGAGACGACTCCACCATTTACCTCCAAAGCCCCTCAATTAGAACCTGTCTTGACTTTTGTCTTTTCAACCTGATCCCATTTACAACTTATTCCCACCTTTTCAAAGTTTTCAAGACACAGTTTTTGCATCTTTCTAGCCTTCCCGTAAAATTGCACAAGAGTGAGGGGTGCTTGCTTAAGGGACTAAATATAAATGATAACCTCATTTAAGCTTACCTGTTTTGAGAAGACGGCAATGTCCTCGTTGAATGATTCGGATGAGCAGACGTCTCCACCCGCCACGCCCGGCTCACGCGGTGTACAAGTCGCCAGCTCACATTTCTCGAATATCAGGGCCAACAGGGGAAACAGGGGGTGCCTGCACACAAACAACACAACGTCAAATATCATACTACAACTCATCATCACTTTAACCTCATTTTTAAAACATATTCCGGATTTCGCATCCCAGCCATCATCGGAGGAGCAGAGAAATGAACAAGGAACCATTGAGCCATTTCCAACTGAGCAAAGTAGGAGTGGAAAAAAACAGATTTCTAAAGGCCATTTAAAGGGTCCCCCATCCTAAACCATTTCTACGTTATTCCCAAATCATATGTCCCACACAAGAGCCGGAGGATTCAGATTTCATATACACCTATACATATACCCTATATATTCAACACACCTATTCACAATTCCACAACTTTTAAAATTACTTATCACTAGGGACAAGATAAGAAGGGAAAAAGGCATTTATTCCTCCTGAACCTAGAACCATGAGACTTTGTGGAACTACTATTGGCACTCTTACCATCATTTTAAAACCATGTTCTGTTTTTGATTTTTTGCATATTCTATGAGTTAGGTGCCTATTTTGCCTATTTAACTGTTTTCGAGCTTTTCAGTATCAAAAGCAATGACTTTGTGGACAATTTCTAAAAATTCGGGTTGCATTTTAAGGCTCATGTCTGTACATTTTATTTTTTAAACTTCAAAATTGTGTATTTCGGAATATATTTTTGAAAATCTCCCCAAAAACACACTCGAAAACAAGTTCTTATTTAAACGAATGTCCTTATGATTTAGACTAATTCTACATGGCTTATATATTTCATATTGTTTCTCATTCAGTGAAATTTTAATTATTTGACCACATTTGGTAAAAACCCTTCACAAAAAGTCAACTCAAAGAAACAAAATTGTTATTTTTATACAGTAAATAGTCTTTCTTCTTCTTAAAAATCAATTTTTATCTGCCTGTTGTATGCTTATTTCGGCATATTTAGGTGCCTTTTTACTTCCTTTTTCGACCCTTTTAGTGCCTTTTTGTTGTCCCTACTCATTACGCCTCAACATTTTAAGGGAACTGTGCAAATGGGCATAATATAATAATATCGGATTTTTAGTAATTCGGAATTCCTAAAAACTTGTGTTGGGTAGAGTAGAATGAAACGTTGTGTTTAGTATTGGGGGAAGGGAGGGCCCCTTGGGATCCCTTCTCTTATTTGTCTCATGTCCCTTAAAACTGTAACTTGTATCTAATATCCCGATCCCTAACTGTCAAGTGTCATAAAAATGTTGAATGGGATGTCGTTAAGGGGGCCGTGCATAGGCTATATGCCTTTCAATGGAATGACATGGTTTCATAGTTAATATTCCGCATGGCTGAGTCCATTGCAAAGTCCTAAACCTCAACCTAAAGCTAAACTCGAAGAGAGAGAATAAAGAGTTTGACAAATAAGTTTGACAAAAGATAATTCCGGTCTCTGCTCTTGCTGCTTAATGCAGAATAGGAGGAGAAGAACAAGTTCTCGGGACATGACTTTAAATTTAAGCCAATTTAATTCAAATCCCATTCAATTAGAAATTCAAAGGAACTGTTCAAACTATTTTCCTATTGATTTTCAATCATTCGAGACCTTTTTCCTTATTCTTCTATTTTATACATTCATTTACATTTACTTCTACCTACCTACAGCACTCTTCCCACTCTAGAGTCTAGAGGGACAGAGATTTAACGGCCTTGGATCTGCACTTTAAATCTTAGATTATTATTTTGTGGAATATTTCAAAACAGACCTAGCCTCCTGCATTTCAAAGGGAATTCGCAGCTGAAGGCCATTTCTCAATGGACTTGGACCTTCATTTGTTTGGAATAAATGATTATGTTTCTTTCCTCATCCGGAACAGGAGTCAGATTATTGAGATTCACATTTCGAAAAGAATGGTAATTAATGGTAATTAATTAATGAAGGTGTTGTTACCCGTAAATGGCGTCCTTGTCCCTCTTGTGGACGTCCGGGACGGGTCCCATGACATGATTTCCGGATGCGACGTGATTGGTTTGGTGGTGGTACATGGGATGACTGTTCATGTGGGGTGAGGGATGGGCGGGGAGGGGCTGATGGAGGCCCCGATGCCCCCCGGGGTGCGGGTCATACATACCCGCTACACTCTCCATCGCACCGTAATGAGACAGACCATCCTCGTACTGCAACAACAACAACAACAACAACAACACTTTAGCAACTATAGTCTTTGTGGTCGAGGAGATTAATTGAAGGGGACTTTTAGTGTTTATTGGGGAAAATGGTAACTACTCTACACTCTTAATACTCCTGCTCCTTTAATTGTTGGACTTGAGGAATCGTTGATAGCTAAAAGTTCTCAATTAATTGTAAAATGTGCTGGACTCGGCTGTGGGTTTTGATGTGTTGGGTGTGTGGTCAGTAGAGTTGTGCCAAGTTGTGGCAAGTTGTGGTGGCGAGGGAGTTAATTATTGATTTGTTCCTATACTCTTGGTTCCTATTATGTATTAGTGGAGGAGAGTAGTTGCAGTACTGACTCCGCACCTCCACTCCACAAACACCAAGCTACTATTTACTATTTTATGCCCCTTCTTGTTCAACTTCTTATTCCTGCTACTATTAGTCCTATGCCTACCAATATTATGAACAGTTCCAACTATTTCTTAGAGTCGAGAGTGGCTTAAGAGTGGCTGTACTGGGATTGGGAATAGGTGCCTGGACTCTGGTTCGGTTGCGGACTGAGGGCCCATGTCAAACGATGTCACCCCGACATTGGGACCCCCTACTCCTCTATGCTGGGCTGCTCAACAAACAATGTTCTAAGGTCAAGGTGCGGGTTAACTGAGAGGGGGCTACTGTTCACCCTCCTGAGTGTCCTGAGTGTCCTGGGGTTGGCAATGGACTAAGAGGTCCCAGAACTATGTTCGACTTGAAAGTCTTAAAAGTGGCTGGTTGTATGGTGGAGGAATGGAGGTAGGTAGGTAGGTAGGTAGGTAGGTAGGTAGGGAGGTAGGGAGTAGGGACGGGTAATTGGGATCTAAAAGGTTAAGGTGAAGGAACCTAATCATCTCTCTCACGCAACAACACAACCCAACAGAACAGAGCCGAACGCCAAACTTTAATTACAAGCACCCATCCTCATCCTCCAAGCAGTTTCAAAACCGGAATAAATTAGAATAACTCAGAGAACCTCTCTCTCTCTCCTCGCACAACACATCCAGCACATGGAAGAACATCATTTCATTACACTCATTTCATTACTTACAACGTTACAACTTACAATCACTAGAAATCTATAAATGTTTAAATGTGATTATATTAAAATAACCCTACATTTCTTAACACTTTACTACGATTATTAAAAATAGAATTCCAAGCATCCTTCTCTTTTATTAGCCCCTCTCTTGGCCTCATATCCTGATCTGATGGAGGATGGGGTGTCAGAGAGGGTAATCCCAACTAACTTTTAGCCCATCAAAAGCTTACATTTAATATCCCTTCAAATTCTAAGAAAATGTCCCATCAAAGTTACATTGTTAAACTGGATTTGATAAGTAACATGAGGGGGGTTTAAAAAAATAAATAGTTTAATCTCACAATGCAATGTAACCATTTCGATTAATAGAAGGCTATAGATAGGTTCTGTAATAGTAAGCTGGTGAGTTTTGTATGAATGAAATTGTAAATTGTTGTCTGATGTTGATGGCATGGGCCCTATTTATGTGCCAGGGATTTAAATTTAGAAATGTGATGATTTGTGAGAGGTGTGGGTTTTAAAGCCTCTTTGTCCTCTGCATAATTGCCGAGTGCCTGACTATAGTCCCTTAATATGTCAGTTATGTGAGTTATGTCACCGAGGCTGAGGCTACTACCATCCCAACATTGTCACTTACAGGAAACTCCAGAGCCAATACACAGATACATTGCACAAATACACAAAGTCCTACTGCACCAGCGACCAATTATAATGTCACTTTAATAATATTATTAATTATTAATATTACTCCCCAAACAGTTCCCCAAAAATACGAAAAATCATAACAAAAACTATATTAAAGAAGAGCGGTTTGTTAGAATTATTTAAAAGCATTTTATATTCTATTCTGTTCCTTTGAATTATGATTGCAACATCATGTTTATCTATCTATTTATGTATGTTCATTAATCATTACATTTTCCTGGATTTTCAATTAATGCAAGGCTCTTTAAAATTTAGAAAATTGTACATGGATCAAGGGAGGTGAAAAAAAAGTAGATGCTTGGGCTTTGAAAATTCACGACTTTCACGAGTCTTGGATCAAGACCAAACCAATAACTACACTAATCTTACAAGGGAACATTCCCAGCTCTACAACCCCAATATTTTTTTCAAACCGGCCACAAAACAAAAATAACCTTACTAGGTCAAAACTATCACCGATAGTTCACATACTGAAATTTCATTAGTTTAGTTTGTCTTTCGAATGAGTCCGGTTTGAAAAAATATTGGGGCTGTACAGTTGGGATGTTCCCTTGTTAATCAAAACAATAAGTTCAAGTTAAATGATTTAAAATATTCTAATCTAAAAGAGTCAAAAGTAGGAGCAAGATTAAATTATGAAAATTTAAAATTTTACACATTTATACACCAGATCTATTAATTTTGTTTCCTCCAACTAAATAGTTAATTAAATAATTAAATATCATATTGTAGTAATTTAAATTTTAAAATTTTAAAGATTCCATTTATTTACACGTCCACATTAACAACGTCAAAAGGACAGAGTATTTCTTGACATTTTCTTCTCACTTAATTTCCTCTCTGTCTTAAAGAGATTCAATTTTTGAAGTCAGAAGACGTTACTTGCGTCGCGTCCTAACTCTTAACTTGCCCAGTATCGGGATTCGAGAAAAATAAATATAGGGAATATTTTAATATTTTGATATTTTCCATACACACTAGAGGTGGATACAGACTTGTTATAATATTTTATTGAGAAATGGAGGAAACTAGGCCCATTTTTGGATGGTTTATCTTTATACCTTGTCAGAGTTTAATAAAATGGAATGTGAATATTTTGAATAGAAGCCTAATGCGGTGGACAGTAAACTGAATTAATAATGTTACAGTCAAAGAGAGAGCACTAACATATCTATAATATCTAATCTTTCCTGATGCAATTAGTCAACAAAGATCCAACAGGATTCTACTTCTTCTACTTTATTGGGATTGAAAAAAATGACACAATTATTGTCTTTTAACTCTTAACCCTGATTTTGAAATTTAAAAGTTAAAGTGAAAAGTAATGTTTTTTTCTGAAATGAATGAGCTGAAGAAGTGAGATAAAGTGAAGGAATCTTTGCTCTTCTTCTTGTAAATAATACATACTATTATATCAGCGATGAGGTAAAAGTAATAAGGAAATGATAAATGATTTGACTTGTCAGTTTAATGCTAAATAATAAGTAGCAATAGTGCTATGGAAAAGAGACGATGAGGAAAGAAACTTAACAACTAACAAGGGAAGTACCCGAAACCTAACACCCAGAATCACGTGGTTTTTTTTGTGTTGAACCGACTAATAATACTTACAATTAAAATAAAAGAATTAGCGGTCCTAATTGATATTAACCAGGTTAAAAAAACAGAAACATTGAAGATGAGAATAAATTCAAGTACTATGCTTCATGTCATATACAAAAAAATCAAGAAAAAAATTAGGAATCCGAAAATCATATCGAGTAGGTTACTAAATAAAAATGAAATAAAAGCCCATTTAATGCCCTTAATAATATTTTAGTATCTATATTTCAATATCATTTATTATCCAACATTTACAAACGTCCTCGTGACATGAGGGCTTTTCTCGGCAGGACAGTGTACTCCTTAGAGTATATAATATAACGTTTATATGGGATTGTCTCCTCTAGTTATATTATATACTCTAAGGTGTACTCTGACTACTGCCAGTAGCTAGTATTTTAAATGGAGGAGTTTCAATTATATTTTATTAAATTAAAAATGTGACTGTATGTGATGGATCTGGAATGGGATAGGATATATGCTGATTGGGAATCTATTTTTCACCAAGAGAAAAAATAAAACAAATAGAGTCTTTACTTCTCAACGCGGAAAGAAAAAACATGAACATCACAAAAATTGCTGAATTTTGTTTAAAATAGCTTCTTACAAGCCAATGGTTAATCAGAAACCAAAATTTTCTCTGGCCTGGGCCCCAAACCCGGTACCGGGCAGAATTCGGATTTTTCTAAATATCTCCTTGCCCGTTGCAGAAAAAAAATTAAATTTGTAATTATGAATTACATGCTAAAAATACAGCTAACGTTCCCTGAAGTTTGGATTCAGAATTTAAAATATTAAAGGCGCAAAAATTCAAATTGACCAAAAAACTGTGTTTTTAATTTTTTTCCAACGTTAGAAATCCTAAAATGATAAAATCAGAGCTAATTTGAAAAAAGTAATTTGTAAATGAAATCATTCTTACTTCCAAAGTACTTAAATTCCCTACTATTGAGAGTTGAATGATTTTAAAGTGTAGAGGAGGGATTAAAAAAAACTAGAAAAGGTAGGGACAGGGGAGAGGTTCATTTGAGAGATTTGGGATTGAATCCTATTCTTGGCTTTGAACAGTCTCCAGTTCGTTTCTAATGCAAATGTTAGGTTAGGGCCCCAACAAGTCCTCGAGTCCTTCAACCCTTCCTTCCCTTATCTTTAGTCACATTAGAACTGGACAAGTCCACAAGATGAGAACAATTAGACGGGACAAAACTTATAGGACACTTGAACTATTCAAAATTAAAATATTATATATTATATTCTTGTACTCTTCTCTCTCTCTCCATTTAAAAGCTTTAGAAGGATTTACAAGTCCATTAAAAATATTAAAATTAATAAAGTATATAGATTTGACTTGCATTACTTGTGGGGGGAGTGGTTAAACTAGGTCGGGTAGGAGTCGGAGTCTGAATAAGTCACAGAATAGTAATGGGATAGTATAGATAGTAAGGAGTTAGTAGTGATCAGAATCTATTTTCTGTTCTTTAAAACTGCTGAGAATGAGGGAAATCCATGAAATGTTTTCTATTTTGCATTTAGCATCCTTTAATTAAGGGAAAGGAAGAGTGCAATACACAATCCCGTCATTACTTCTCAAATGGCCCTAATCTATCATTTACTATTATTTTCGATTTTTATGTATCGTTGGGTTAGGTGAAGGAACCAGATTTAACAAGTTACCGAGCACAAGTTATGGGTGCTCAGAGAGAAGCTAAGAAACTTGATTCTTGATTTATGAATTTATGGACTATCAATAATAGTAATAGTAGAATTGTTTCCATAAAAAGGTAAATAATATAATTCAGTACTTGGTGTTTAGATGTAATGCAAGTGTCAAGTTTCTGAGAATTGTGAATTGGAGTCTGGCTGCTATGCTGGTGTCTGGACAAGGGATTATCGATTCGTTAAGAGCTCTAGAAACTAGTGTCCAGAACTGTGAGTAAATTATTAGTATTGCTAGGTCATAGGTTGTAGTTTGTCAGAAGGAAGGGCTGCTTGGCCTTACAATTAGGTCATCATAGGTAGATTAGGTAGTAGGATTGTCTAGTCACCCCATGCGGTGCCCCTGTCTCCAGGCCAACAACCCTTACAACCCTTCACCCTCCCTCCGCTATTTCAACACATTTTTTGTCTTTTGTCACCCCGCCACACTACCTGAGCCTACTACCTTAATTCCAGCCTCCAGACTCTATAATCTATAATCTTCAATATTTACATAGTCCTACTTGCCCTATCTATTGTCTACCAGAGTATGGAATGGCTCCAGACACCAACCACTCATCACCATCAGCCACCAACAACACAATTCAACAATTCAAGACGCCCTGCCGGCCGAGTCAGCTTCGGAGCTTAGCTGCTCTGTGCTGGATGAAGCACAAGGATGATGCCCCAATACACCTCATCATCACCTTTCACCTCAATCCGATGATCAATCCAGACTCTCATCCATGCACAATTAGCTGTATGGCCGGAGAATGTGAGTTACAGGGTCACATGGCTAATTAGTGTAATCTTATTGTTAGTATATTAATTAATGGCAACTTCCTAGACTTACCCGTGTTTGGGCCATGAGGCGGGCGTCTGTGGGATCGAGTTGAGGAAAGAGTGGGGCTTATTGTTAGGGGCACTGGCCGCACTGCACTAGCACTCAACCACTGAGGCCACTGACCAACTGACACCGGACCCAAGTACTTCAAGTACGGGGACACTTGTCACACTGCCCCACCACTCCACCCCAACTGAGAAGAGTGCACAGTGCAGAGTGACAACTACTGGGACTATTCCCTCAGACACCTTGGTCACCTTAGCACACTCACTACCACTCCGCCCTACTGGACTAATTAATTACTAGTTAATTACTGCGGGCTGGGGATCCTTATTTAGTTGTTCCCACTGATCCGAGTCCAGTGGATCCTGTCCAAGAGTTTAGAGGAGTGAGAATAGGAGTGGAGAGAGCCTGTTCCTTGTCGACGGGATCCTTGAGAGTGACTGACTGGCACTCTGTCAGGCAGCTCTGTCAATCAGCCTCCTCCGCCCCGCCTCCTCCTTCCTCCCGAACAGGGAGGGAGGAGGGAGGGGGAGGTGCCTAGCACTCTTCCCACTCTTTGCACTCACCTCACTCTCCACCTCCTCCTCTCGGAGGAACAGGGAGCCGGAGCCAATCACACTCTCTCCTCATCACATACTCCTGCTGCACCCCACAACCACATGAACCACACCCACCACAACCTATTCTACCAACTCAGCATAGCACAATTATTAAATAATACCAAACCATGTTCCTATTCACCTTCCTCAACTTCAAAAATAACAACTCCAACGTCTCCAACACCTCAATTTCAGCAGTCAAGATTTCAAATCTCAAATTCCCTTCCCCACTAACTATTCCCAATAATCCCAATCCCCATCAATCCCTCCTACACATTCCTTCTTTAGACTTCAAAATATTTAAATATGAAATAAATCTTCCTTTGCAATTGGCATAGAATGATTCCGATGAGGGTTTAATAATAGGCCCTATATTTGCATCATTGTTCTTGATCAAGTACTAACTGTTCTGGTTGCTGATTTATGACAAAAATAGCTTAAAGTGGGGAGGTGCCCCCCCCCCCCCACTACCGGCAGAGCCCACCCCACCTGAAAGTCATGAAGCGGTCATCTTTTCTTTATAGCTATCGGCTACAAATGTATATTTAATTAATTAGTGCTAAATGAGTCCCAGTCCTCCTAACTTAACTAGATCCAATCTAGATGGATGGTTTGAATTTTACAATTCATATCCTTAGATCCCATATTTCCATTACACATCAATTACTTCCGCTGCACTTATGAAACACTTACGAGTCCTTCAAATTAAAACCAAAAACAAGACAAGAAATAGAAATGCCACCGGTAGGAGATTTGAAGTGACTTTTAATTTTATGCCGATGATTGAGTACTGTGGACTTGTGGCTGGATATTTCTTCTAGACAATATCTAGCTGATGGTTACTATTTTGAATAAGACTGATTATCAGAGTGTCCAGATCAAGTTTTGAATGGAAGGTATACTTGAGGCATGTCAAAAGTTGAAGCAAATAAATGTCACCAAACCCTGCCACAAAAGCTGACATTTAGTGAGACCAAAGTGGTGAATGTTCCAATGAGATGAATTGTAACGTTCCAAAAATGGTTGCTAAAAGGTTGGGTGAGGGATGGGGTCAGGATTTTAGAATTTGGAGAGAACCTTAGGCTTAGGGAACTTTAATGCAAAGGCCCTCTCTAGTTGAATCTATTTTCATTAGATTTCAATCAGTCATCAGTACAGTAATATAATAGTAGAGGAATGACCGAGTTTCGGGAATCTATCATTTTAAAAGATTATCAAATAAAATTTATTATCAAAGATGTGGACTTATATCGGAGCTACTTCATTTCCAGCATTTCATCTCTCCCTTACATTAAATACAAATCCAACGATCTATGTAATGTCTAAATTCATAATTCCAATTAAAAATTTTAAAAAAATTAATTCTACAGAGGAAACTATTTATAAACCAATTATTTGCCAACTTTGAACTTGAAAATGACATCTACAATTCAGTCCTTTTGAAGATTCGTATTCTTAGACTGCTTATGTTCGTTGACTCGCCGGGTGATACTCGTTTCCTTTATATCTATGTTAACCATAATAATACATAGTACATTACTTTAGCATGACACTCGCTATAGAAGGCTTAACGAGGTTTACCCGGCGAGTCAATGCACACAACAATTTCTCAAGAGGAACAGCGCATATTTAATTTTCTTTATACCATCTTAATCAATAGAAAAGTCAAGTAATTGAGGAGTATAGAAAATGAGAGATAAAGATGAAAGTAATAAACCGTCACAAACGCACGTAAGCAAGGGGTGAAACCACTTGTTTTAGGTGACACTCGACACTTGTGAGTGGTCCCACATATTCATGTTTATCATTAGGAATGAAAAGTCATAAGCAATGGCTTCATAAAATTCAAAGTATTGTATGTCGAGTTATAAATATGCGATTGCTTCATGAGTTCATGTGTTTCGATTTTCTTTGAACGATGGGCGTTATCGATTGTGTCCAAAAACAATAGACTCGTGGTGAGGACACTGTAGTTTGGGAATGTGAAAAAAAAAATTAAAAAACTTTGACCGTTGGAACGCTAGAGTACGAACGGACGGACACACGGACGGACGGACAGAGTAAAACCAATAAAGGGTTTCACCCCTTAATAAAGAACTAACAAGATTGGATTTGAGAAAAACTGAGAGGTTGAGTTACCTTGATTGTAAATTTGAGTCAATATAGATCTCCCAATTGCCAACACCTACAGCTATCAAGGTGCTACCAAGATGACGGTAAATGTCTCCTGTAGAAGAATCGTAGTTTGTTTGACGAAATGACGAAATTCCTTCTGGGAGAAACCTTGGGATTTTTTGAACACGTTTTAGTAAGGGTTGCTGTTATTATTACCAGGAACCAGTACAGGCAACAGATTGCGAAAGCATTCTTCAAACGAATTTAAGTAGTTTGAAGCTTTTAACGAAGAATTAAAGACTGCATTTGAGGACTTCCATGCACAAGGTTCATAAATCGTATGAAATATTTGATCGGATTACAGAAAACTTTAAAGTTTGGTGAAAAGTATGTGACTAAATTTGCATCGTTGGCCTCATAAATGAATACTTTGTTTTCCATTAAATGCAAATTTAGAACGGGATCTAGTTGGGGCCGTTCAGGGTTGGTTGAAACAGTTGAAAGTAAAACAAGAGATTATAAGTTATTATGAGTTGCAGAGGTTGCAGTTGGTGGAAATATAAAGGAATCATGTTCATGTCTTGGCCTTTTCACTTCCCAACGTTCCCGACGCTCTAAGGAAGGTGCAGAGGACGGAATTCGGACTCAACGACGTCTAACCGCAACCACTCCAACTCACTTTTAGACTCAACTCTCAGAGATCTCGGATCTTCGAGATCTGATAAAAAAGCTATGGACTACAAATCATCCATATACATAATTCCGGCCATTTGTCTGTAAGTCATGGGTCTATACGTTTTTGACTCGGTTGACTTATCAAAAAACGACGACAGCCAAAAAATCACAAAAAATTAAAAGGTGTCCTAGGCTATATGACCTTTCGAAATTCCGTGACCTGTGACCTAGGCTTACATGACCTAGCGTTATATTGTACGTAAATGGTCGTGTGATACATCGATTTACACCGCTGAGCTTCGGGAAATACTTTGGCTATGTTGGAATTCTGAAATTTTGACCCCTTGATCTTGAAACGGTCAAAGTCGTCGAAATTTCGAAATTATCGTGTGACATATCGAGTGACAACTTCTTTCACCGAGAAATCTTTTGGTTGTGCTGGAATTTCGAAATTTTGGCACCCTGAATATAAAAACGGAGAAACGAAGGAGATAAATCTATCTATATACATAAAACTGCTAATTTGTAAGTGATGAGCCTATGGGTTTTTGACTAGGTTGACCTATCAACTTTCCGAGACGGCCAAACATTTCTAAACACATTTTATAGGGCTGATGCAATTTTGAAATTTTAAAATTCGGTGACCTGTGACCTGGGCAAATCTGACCTAACATTATATTGTACGTAAACGGTAATGCGACATATCGATTTACACCGTTGTACTTTGACAAATGCTTTGGCTATGTTGGAATTGTAAAATTTTGACCCCTTGACCTTGAAACGGTCAAAGTTGTCGAAATTTCGAAATTATCGTGTGACCTATCTATTGACAACTTCTTTCACCGAGAAATCATTTGGTTGTGTTGAAATTTTGACCCCTTGACCTTAAAATGGTCAAAGTCGTCAAAATTTCTATATCATCGCCTGATACATCGATTTACACCTTCTTTCACTGAGGAAGCTTTTGGTTGAGTTGGAATTTTAAAATTTAACACCTTGACCTTAAAACATTCGATTTACATCTTCTTTCACTGAGGAAGCTTTTGGTTGAATTGGAATTTTAAAATTTAATACCTTGACCTTAAAACATTCAAAGTCGTCGAAATTTCTAAATCATCGTGTGATATAGCGATTCACATCTCCTTCCACCGTGAAAACTTTCGGTTAAGTTAAAACTTTGAACCCTTGACCTTTAAAGCTGTTTAAATTATCGAAATCTCTTCAGAAATTCGATCTTAGAGCTTTAAAGAAAGTGTGGAGGTGCAGGTGTTATTTTAAAACATTGCATTGTTTAATTTAATTGTTTAAAACCAAAAGTAAGGGTTTTAAAATCTCGCTCACTCGCTTGCTCCTCAAAAATGACATGTTCTTCTTCCACCAAAAAGCTTTTATAAGCTATTTTAGGTTCCGGGATAGCAATAAACTTTAAAGTAATGTCGTACAGGTTAACCGGAGTTCTGAGGTCCTGTCCGTCATCGACATATATATAGAAAGAGAATATAAGAGAACAGAATACGGAGGCTGCTGAGTGTGGGGTTATTGAAGTTTCGGATTTGTGGGGGTTTAGATTCACCTTTGTCTTGGGCTGGGCGTATGTCTGAAGTTAACTAATACTATAATACTATCGCTTATCGGCTGAGCTCCAGTATGGCCCGATACGGGCCTCTGGCTGCCTAGTTAGTAATATATTATTAGAATAAAAGACCCAGAGATGTAAATGTGAAGCTGAAAATTCACAAAACCCGCATCCTCCACTCCACTCTCATGTGAAGCAAGATATTCTCAAAACCCGCATCCTCCACTCCACTCTCACCCAAACTCATCCATCCATATTCATAAATTAGGCCATTTGTAGCTGATGTTCCAGCTATACATTTCTTACTGGGTTGGCTTATTCAAAAACTGAGATTGCCAAAAATTCACAAATAATTTTTAGAGGGAGGTGGCCATTTTGAAATTTAAAATTTCTGTGACCTGTGACCTAGACTAGCTTGACCTAATGAATTTTTTTCCGTAGAGCGGTAATGTGAGACATCAATTTAAACTGCCGTTCTCCAAAAAATTGTTTTGGTTATGTTGGAATTTTAATATTTTGACCCCTTGAACTTAAAACGGTCAAAGTCGTCACAATTTTGAAATAATCATGTGACATCAATTAGCAACTTCTTTCGCCGAAAAATTTCCGGTTGTGTTCAAAATCTTGACCTTAAAACAGTCAAAGTCGTCGAAATTTCTAAATAACATTGTGATAAATCAATTCACATCTCCTTCCACCGAGAAAACTTTCGAGTTTAAAACTTAGAAACTTTGTTCTCATGATCTTTGAAACTGTTTAAATTGTCGAAATCTCTTCAGAAATTCATTTTAAAGGTTTTAAAGAAAGTTTGGATATGTACTTTTAAAAACATTGCACCTCCGGTAGCATGACTCATTCAAAACCTATTTTGGAATAGCTTAAAACCGAGAGGAAGGGCTTTGAAATCTTAAAAACTGTGTTTTCAACGGCGGTATGCATAGCGGTTATGAAGCAATATGGATATTGAAGATTTGTTGATTGATGGACACATTGATGAGAAATATACCCAGCGTTTTGAGAGTATGTGGATGTGGTTTAAATGTTATGTGGTAGCAGGGGGTACCGCCGTAGTGGGGGCTTTAAAGTTCCCGATTGGATTCATTTTTGTCTTGGGTTTATGTCTCAAGTTAAAAAATAATATCGCTTATCGGCTAAGTTCCCTCATGGCGCGTATACGGGCCTGTGGCTACCTAGTATCAAATATTACTACCCATAAAAGCATTAAAATTTACCCCCCAAATTTCATACTGACTTTGTCAAAAATACACTAGCTATCAAAACTGACATTTTCATTAGCTCCTGTAACTGAGTGTTACGGTTTGATTGTTTTCATATTACATGGAAAACAACTCTTTAAACCTATTTTTTATTTCTAAAAACTCGCATTGAAAATCAACTTGAATAATAATATGTCCGAAAAGGAGCTCAAGCAACAACAAATTTTCCAAAATTTATGTTGGAAACATTTATTTCGTCTTCCAATTTCACTTCAAAATTACGTTTTTTTAAGAAATTCTTACAGCGGTTACATGCGTAAATACAATGGTTTTTGTCATAAACCAGTGCTGGTCTATGCAATGTGATATGATAAGGACGTATAAGTCAGTTAAATAATATTATATATTTAATATTGAATTTAACTTCAATTTACAATATAGATAAATGTGTCTATTCAATATGATGGTGAGATGAAGAGTGATTTCTCTTCTCATGGCTCCTGCCTCATGGCTAGCTACATCATGGTAGATTGACCTAATTAACGGATCATCATTTATCCTCTCTGCCTACCCGAGATTCCCACAGTTTTCATGTTGAATATCCGTTTCAAGAATAAACTGTTGGGAACGCACATCTAAAAAGGGCGAAACTCAAGGACACGAGACATCAAATAACATTTCACTTCCCTATCCGAAACCTACGAAAATATTGCACAATAATCTCAAATTTCCTTAATCGTATGCTGTATACAGCTGTCTATGCGTGCAGGAGCCTAGCACCTAAAACCACCAGGCTCCATTTGAGGCAATATTTAAACATTGTTATTGCAAATACCATTCATCTACAATTTGCATATATTGAATTTGAATTCGTACTAATATTTGTCGTTCAATTTCATCAACCAAGCTAAAGGAATTATGGCAGGTACGAATCGCAACGGAGGCTACGACACAAGGAGTAAGACAGCCCGGTCAAATAAAAAACCAACTTCAGAACATGAAGAAAATAAAGAAAGTACGTATAAGAAGCGGAAATCAGGAACATCCAGTAAAGCACCGTCTACTACCCATAGTAGCCACATTCAGAACAAGAAAGTTGACCATCAACTCAAGGTTCAACTCGCTGCTCTCGATAGTGAAGAAAAGGCTCTCTACAGCAGTGTAAGGGTACTTGAAATCGAAATCTCAGATATCGAGAAAAGGATTTCAAGAAATGAAGAAATTATTAACGATCGAACGAGTTGGGAAGACGAGGAAGAAGGCATAGTACGGAAACGAGAAGTACGTCAACTCCAAAACATCCTCGATGCCAAACTCGTCGAGAAACAGATTCTCCAAATAACTGTAGAAGGAAAGTTGGAGGACATCCGTAAGCAGCGTGAGATACTCATGGAAGGTTCTGAGATTGAGAAAGAGAAGATTGCGGAGAACAAGCTCTCGGTTCCGATGCAGATAGCGATGATAGCGCTCCCGCCACAAATCGACAACTCAGAACACAAAACTTTCTCGATGCAGCGACTGAAGAGGCCAAAAGGCAACAAGAGGATAAGGAACTAGCCGAAAGGTTGCTAGCCCTTAAAGACGCAAAGGTTGTTCATGAGAAAAAAATCCGCGTCATAAAAAACCAAGTCAAGGGTCTGACAAAGGTTGAGGTCTACTCAGTGGCTAGCATCAACAATCCTCCACCTACCTCATCTACTCCGATCACAGTTGAATATCTTGGACGAGCTATTATAAAAATGGGACACAATAGCAGCGCCTCCTCCAACAAGCAGTATATGGCCCGTCATACTCATTTAAAAGATCTCCCATTCTTCAGCGGAAGGCCCGAAGAATGGCCAAATTTTAAATCAGCCTACACCAGGACGACGGATATTATGGGATTATCCGATGATGAGAACCTGGTCAGACTGCAAAGGTGTCTCAAAGGAGATACAAGAGAGTGTGTACAACAGTTACTAATCACTCCTAAAGACGTGCCCAGTATCATTCTCCGATTGGAAAAGATATATGGACGCCCCTAATTCATTATCAAAAATATGATTCAGAAAGTTCGAGAAATGAGCGGTATTAAAGAAAGCCAACCGGAAACTGTCATAATATTAGCGAATGCGGTCACTGGACTTGCAAGGACTTTACAAAGCTTTGGTCGAATGGACCACTTGAACAATTCTACCCTTCTAAAGGAGTTAGAAGGCAAGTTACCATTGAACTTCAAATATCGATGAGGAACTTGGTTGGAATCCAACATAGGAAAATAGCGAAATGTATCATCATTCGCTGAATGGCTGGATAAGACAATGGATATCCTGATACAATTCTGTACCTCATCCTTCAGGGCTCAAGAGGACACCCGTGCCGATAAGAGGCAAAATGATAAGCAAAGAGACGGGACGGCCAGATGGGATGGCCAGAATAAACAGCACCTGGAAGGAAGGAAGGCGCAGTGGTAGCAGAAAGTGGTCTTGACAATTATCATCACGAGTAGAAGAAAATAAAATGTTTATTCTGTACGCTTTCGGACCACAGAATTTGGCAACGCGACGAATTCAAGAAACTTGCCGTTCCTGAAAGGTCAAAGTTTGTTCAAGAAAAGAAACTTTGCTTCGGTTGCATCAACTTCAGACATTCAATGAGGGATTGCCGATCAAAGAAACAGTGTGGAAAGGATGGGTGCAACTATCAACATCATCCTCTTCTGCATGATGCTAACTTTTGGAAGAGAAGAGGTACAGATTCCGAGAAGCAAGCTAACGTCAATATCGTTAATAAGATCGATGACAAAGTAAGAGAGGAGACGACAGGATTCACTTATCAAGAAGCAGATAAACATCCCTCCTCCAAATTAAGAATCGTTCCAATCTTACAATGGACTCATTACTGCTTATAAACGAAATATGCTGTGTTATATACCAAAAAATCAAGAAAAAAATTAGAAAAACGAAAATCATAGTGGCTCTTCTGAATGGCCAGTCGTTTTTGAGAAATCTGGGTGGGAAGTGGGCGGAAAATGGGTGTGGAGAGCGCGGAGGCCGTGAGTGGGAGCAAAAAAGTTATGATTTTCGTTCTTTTGGCTTTCCTTCCTATAGTTAGTGCCCGTCTGGTTTTTTGAAAAGTCTAAAATCTTGGGCAATACTATTTCCGGGGTCCCCCCAATGTTAACCTCCATTTACGCTAAGGAGATATTTAAGAAAAAAAAACTCGAGTTTCTCTCTCTTTCTCCATTCCACGCCCTACTAATTACTACCTCGCGCCCCCACATCTATTTCCCGGCGCTTCTCATCCTGATTTTACAAAAACCACTGCCCATTCTGAAGAGCTACTATGATTTTCGTTTTTCTAATTTTTGTCTTGATTTTTTGGTATATAACACATAGCATATTTCGTTTATAAGCAGAAATTGGTCCATTGTTAGTCAAAGGGCCTCAAGATAAGAACATAGAAGTGTATGCAGTATTGGATTCAGGGTCAACAGTTACCCCTTGTGACCCAACAACTTGTTCCACAATTGGAACTCAAGGGTCGTCCAATCCAACTTGTCCTTGATGGAATTAACAAGTATAGAATTCCAGAAAAGGCAGACGAAGTTGACTTCAAAATTATGGCAAAGGATAATGTGGTATTCTTCAACATTGCAAATGCATGTACACGGTGACGGAGCTGACGATTCCAGCTCAAACTATTACCAAAGAAATTAGTAAATAAATGGGAGCTTTTTAGAGGACTCAGCATCGCTTCGTTTGTCAACGGAAAGCCGTCGATTCTTATCGGTCAGGATCATGGAGACCTGATAAGTGGATTCAAAGTCAGAACTGGGAAGCCAAAGTCACAAGTTGCAATTAAAACCCCATTGGGCTTGGTTTTAAGCGGAAGAAAAAGTGAATGGGTTCGAGAAGTAGATACAAGGAGAGGTCGAAGTTCATGACCTAAGTGACCTGCATCAACTCGTCAAGAAGCATATGTCTTTTCACAACTTGTTATTAAGTTAACCCATGTCAAACCCCGGTCTAAAGAAGATGAACTTTCCCAAAATATGATGGACGATGGTCTGAAGAATTTGGGAAATCGGTGGGAGACTGGCCTGCTATGGAAACCAGACGATACTGAAAGACCGGACTAATATGGTCAAGCCCTCAATCGGCTTCGGACCATGGAGCGAAAGATGGACAAGAGAAAGGAGTTTAAGGATACGTATGTCCAAAAGATTGAGGAATACGGGAAGAAGGGCTACGCTTAAAAACTGTTTGAAGAAGAAATTAGTACTGAAGGGAAGCGGACTTACTACATCCCTCACTTCATGCACTACAAACCGAAGAAAGCCAAACCGTTTCGCTTTGTTTTTGATTGTGCAGCGAAAGTAAATGGAATCAGTCTGAACTACATACTCTTGATTGGACCGGACAAGTTAAGGCTGCTGCCAGCTATACTCTACGGTTTAAGAGAGAAGAAATATGCAATTACCGGGGAATCCAAGATATGTTCCACCGAGTAGAGATGAAGCTGCTCGAGTTCAACGGTTTCTCTACCGTGGAATGGATCGTAAAAGAGAACCCGATGTATACCAGATGGAAGTGTTGTTATTTGGTGCTCCTTGCTCACCAACACTTTCCCAAGAAGTCAAGAACCGGAATGCGGAGCGGTTCTTAGAGGAGTATCCAGACACAGTCAAATCAATCCTCAACAATTTCTACGTGGACGACCACGTCAACAGTTTGACACTTCTGAGGAAGCTATAAAAAACCAAAATGAAGTTTACCTTATCAATAAGGCCGGAGGATTCCATATTCATAAATGGTTATCAAACTCCCAAGTCATGAGCTCTATCCCAGCAGAACTGAGAGCTCCAACTAATGAAGTCAAAAGTTTATCGACTGTCGAAACAGACACTGAGGGGTTTTGGGACTTTTTTTGGAAACCGTAAGACGATTTTTTGATCTTCGCTCAAAAATATTTAAAAGTACATGAAGATGTTACTAACGGATCAAGACTACCTACGAAAGGGAAGCGTTAGCTCTGGTCATGTCTATTTATGACCCGTTAGGATTCTTGGCGCTCTTCACAATCAAGGCCAAGATCATTCTACAAGATACCTGGAGGACAAAAATACATTAGGATGAGGAACTGCCCGAAGAAGTCCATGACAAATGGAAAATATGGCTCCAGGAACTGCAAACCATTCCGACATTTAAACTTCCGAGATGCTACTCGGAAAGTTTATCAACTGCGGACAAAGTTCAGCTCTACATCTTCAGCGACGCAGTTTACGACTTATGGCGCCGTCGCTTACTTCCGAATAAAGAAGAACGAGAAGATTGAGACTGCCCTCATTACTGCAAAGGCGAAGGTAGCCCCACTGAAAGCAGTATCAATTCCAAGGATGGAATTGCAAGCATCGCTGATTTGAACCCGATTGGCCCATTTCATCAAAGAACATCACCGAATTAAAATTCAGCGATGTGTCTACGATTGGATAAATGCAGATGGAAAGAAGTTTCCACCCTTCATATCACATCGCGTTTGAGAAATCCAGGAAGCTACTGACGTCACGGAATTTAGATGGATTTCCGGCAAACTAAACGTAGCTGATGAATATCGGTATGAGTTCCGTTTGTCGGTATGAGTCAATTCGACTTCTCCTAGCCATAGCAGCGGCCAAGAACTTGAACCCTCAACTCATTTAGTGACCCATGAATGGGGCTTGCAGAAACGAGTCGAAAGTTCGGCGATTTTTGTGTTTTTTAAGGTCAAGTCGGGTTTTTTAATAGTAAGTTGGGTTTTTAGAGATTGCAATGACAGTTCATCCCCGGGTATACTCGGGACCAAAAATATACTCCCATTAGGAATAGTTTAGCACGGAGAAATTTTATGCTATAAATTATTTAGTGCTGTTGTAACGGAGATTTTTTTGGTGACAGTGTAACCGAATTGCCTTGGTTAAAACAGGAATAAATGAGTGACGAGTGGACGATAACAAATCTCATTCATACAGCTTTTATTATTTTAAACAGTCTATACAACGTACACCTTGCAATCCTCAACAACGACTAACTCGTTAGAAAGTTACAGACATCCAACCTCCTATCATATTATCTATCATATTATTATCTATTATCTATAACACCAGACATAGTCTGGGAACCAGACAGAACGGTACTCATTAAGGTACCGTTCATGACACAGATAAAAATAACAAAGGTAAAATTCTACAATTTAACTATTGCACAAAAGTGCATATTGACCTACTTTCTATTTTTTTTATATTGCAACCAAGAGGACTTGGTTACAGCCCTCCCTTTTGGAGAGCTTGAAATTCCCAATCTTTCAAGAAATATATCATAATAAACAATATCCCTAAAGTAACATTTATACGCCTACATCCCCTGTTAACATATTAATTTCTTTTTCGTCCTTACACGTCTGCATTACACTCTCAATTTTACTATCTGAAATGTTAACCCACCACAAAATTAAGATTACATCATTTTATGTAATCCTCCGTAAGTTCTTAACGGGGAGTAGTTACAACAAAATTTTATACAATTCCACTTAGACAACTTTTCTGCTATCTTTACCAGTCGTATTTCAAGGTCAGCCTCTCCTCCCTACCGTAATCACTGATTACTTCTCCGTTGCACAGATGAACGCTTGCACTTATTGCAGTTTACCGGTGGGCCCGTTGGCTGGGCAAGGTAAACCGGATCCATCCAGAAGGAATCCCCGGGCCCAGTTAGCGGACATTTAAATGTCAAACAAAAAAGTTACAATGTGCAAACCGAGTATAAATACGGTCCTGGAGTTTCCAAATATCACATTCTTCAACACCTAATCATTCCGGCATTTACTACGATACGATGCAATACAAAACGAAGTCTACGATTAAAATGGTAAGTTGCCTTTTACACTCTTGCATCCCCTATTTTAAACAAAATTTTGATCTCTTATTTTATTTTTTATCTTTTAGCTATGTGTACTTTACGTGACCCTTTTGGTGGCTCTTTGTGGAGGGAATCCAGAGTGGCAGGGGCTCTGCGAAGGCTGTGTGAAGCCGCCGGGCCATTCTTGGGTCCTGAGGACGGTTGATGAGAGCTCCATGCCCCACGTCTGTCTCTTGGACGAAGAGGTTGACCGGAATCTCGGTGCTATGAAGGCCCTTGCCGTAGTCTGTGAGGAAAAGATGTGTTCGGATCTGGACCTCACCATCTCCACCCCTTTTTTGGTCACCCCTCGGACTCGTTGTGGTAACCCAGATTGGGAGGACGATCGGATTGCTGTCCGCAAAAATCGGACAACAAGCCCCCACCCGGAATTGGCCTGGGAAGAGAGTTGGACTCCTGGGTTCGTGCCCCCAGTAATCTGGAAGTTGCTGTCCCTCACAACCATGGGTGGAATGGTGGCAGTGCTCCTGAAGCCGAAGAATCCGTACGCCTTACCCACCGACATGGTGTGACTTACACGGCTATAAATCTAATCTGGATACAATTTTGGTTCTCATGTAAACTTTTCGGCTTATAAACAGAATAATTTGGATTGAATTGGTTTTAATAATGGCAATGATACTATTGGCTATATTTTGTTTTTGTTGTTTCTGTGTGAAACTTTCTTAGAAATAAAATTATACGGGCAATATCCCTTTTCAGCATTCAAACCTTGTATGGGTATCTTATCTTATTTCTATGTATTCAACGGCCTATCCATATCTATATATATATATATATACCTATCTACATTTTTTTTTGTATTTTGTCTTGGTTAGTTTTCTACATACATTGACTTATAATTATTTATAAATTTAAATATCTATTGTAACACATAGGGTTGTGTATTATTCTATTATGGAGATACAAGTTTAAACGGACACTCTCTTATCATATCTTATATATATTAGTTGGTTTATCTGCGCCACTCGGCGATATTTCTAGTATGAAATTTTGATCTTAGTCTAAAATTATCTTTTCTAATATCTCTCAAACTTTTCCTCTTAATAATAACTAATCTACCTCCGCCTCTCGAAGTCTTTCGAGACGTAGATTGAAATCTTCTCTCAGTCTACGTCTCTCTTCCTCCGTTATCCTTTTGCGACACAGATAGAGCTCCATCCAAACTCGATGGTTCGGGTGTGTGTGGGGGATTAACAAACCGGCCCCGAACTTTAACAGCGTGGGTCCATGAATTTTATCGGTTAAGTTGGCTGTGACCCCTATTAACCAACAGTATAAAATTTCCCGTAGGAAGGTTAGTTTATGGGGTCTGAGAAAAAGAGGATAATATGCCAACAACGTGACCCATGCTTGTTCACCCAGACAATCTCGTATTGGAAGGAACTCAGAGTGCGCGTGCTGGAGATTAAAAAATGTGGCGTATAATGATCTTATCATTACCGCATCTCTGGCACTCAGGAAAGGAAATTGGAGAGCCGGGCCCAGAGCCAGATGTCCCACCGTGAAGTAGGGATCCTTAAAGCGATTAAGGATTCCACTATCCGTGGAAACTATAATAGCCCCTTCCGATCCCGACTCCAACTTACGCTACGTGGTTTCCTTAAAGGTTAACTCTACATGGGGCCGTGAGTAGTCCGGGAAGGGTAATTCAAAATAATTGATTTGCTCCGTGAGTGGGTCAGGAAAATAAAATTGATGGATATAAGGATGAATCCCTTTAGTATTAACAAAGGTCACCATTATATCCTTCTTGGGGATCCAATGGAAAGGAGTATGAATTCCTCGTCGTCCCATCCGTATTCCACCTGGTAAATGCGACTTAATGAATTCATACTTCTCCACGTTAGATTGTCCTTGAAAGGTACTTGTTAGATAATTAAAGGCTAGAGGGTTTTGACTTAATAGTCTATCTAGAGGGCAAGGAACCTGGGGGTAAGATTTCCTTGCCATTGTTATTGGATGGAGGTTATTACGCCGGTGTAAGTGGTTGGAGAGGAGGAGACAAAGACGGGTAAGGATTAGGATTCCGGGTTCGAAATTCGTCTAACTCTATGTCGGCTCGTCCTCGAAGGGCTGGAAGTCGAGGAGCATGAGACCGAGGTCGTCTTCTTGAACTCCGTCTACGGTAGCTCGATCTTCTCGGAGCGGGCTCGTACGCGTCGTCTTCCAGGTCCTCGTCCTCGTCGTAGCACACCAGTCCGTAACGTCTGCGGTATTCTCCCGAGGTCCACTTACGTCTGAAATATGCGAACATTACGCATAAAAAGCAGAGCACAATAACAATATCTAATAAGCCAAAAGTGAGTAGCAACATATTGATCTTTCTGGTTAGTTCGTCATCTGTAAGAGCATGTGCCACTGGTGCTTGTGCCACATATTGTACAGCGGCATAGAGCATATTATTTCTGGGTGCCCTAATGAGCATTCCCAGCCTGCAATACATGCAGAACAAGCCCAAAGACAAAGCAAAGTTCCACAACAGCGATACGTACGAATTATAGTGCTCGTGGAAGGTGAGCAAGTGAGCATTAAAGCTCGAGTAGTTCTTGAAAGTGAATTGAGTGTAATTGAAGATTTCCTCTTCCGCACTCCAATTCGCCTTAAAGACTTTGCTATAATCTGAATAAACCGTGTCCGTTTGGGACAGTTCATGTAGGACTGTGTTCGCCCTAATAAGTTGATCTTTATTGATCAGACTCCAACGGCTCGGAATAAGGATAGAAATGTCAGGAGTTGTCCGATGCAACTTCGACGAACATGGTATATCGTTGTACACCGTCATGTAGTCGGGAATATTTATCCGACAGCCGCACGGCAATTGAATAATGTATGTTCCAGAGAGGTGTTTCTCTTGAATGATAGAGTGCCTCCCCGTCGGGGCACCTTGGAACCAATTTTCATAGCATTCAATTGTCGTGTTTGGGCTAACGTTCGCTAGGGCGTAATATCTATCTCCTAGGGATATAACGCTAACTTCCGTTGGACTTACTTTTCGACATAAGAAGGGGCATATCTGCGCGATGGACTCAAGGGTACTTTTCCCTTGAATCAACGCTTTCATGCAATCTACCTCAAAGCTTGCGTGAGTAGAGAACATTTCGTACTGACAGAAGCCTTCTGAGGGACGACATAAAGCCACGCGATTGGGATCAATAAAGATTGGGAGCACCCCTTCCATCACTAAGTAACTATGGGAATGCGAAATTCGACAGACCTGGCCGTTATCTATAAAGGGGAGAGAAATTAACTCAAAGAATTGTACTTGGGCTAATTTAGCTTTTGTGGGCACCTGGAGGGTAATGGTGATGGTATTGGTTAAGGGGCTCAAGTTGCAAGTTACTAATTTGTAATGGTAATAGGGGGAGAGGTCCCTATGATCGATTACCGGGGCCAGGCCAAACTTATCCAATTTTGGCACTAGCTTGGACAGCTCATTTGCTAATGCCGTTGCACTTACAGCCGCCAGAGGCAAGGTGCTCGCCCTGCAACTATCCAAGATTTGAGCGTAGTGGAGAGCTTCCGAGAGCCTGTTAAGTTCTTGGAAAGCCTCCGTGGTGTACAAGAGTTGCCAGATTTCTCCCGCGTGTAGATCTGCCACTTTAACCTTCCCATTCTCAATTTCTATATTTAATTTTGATACCACCTGGCCCATAACTTCCCGAGCTACTCCCTCATTATGGTGTATGGTTGTCGCTAGTCGGATCAGTCCTTGCTCTGTTGCATGGACTCCACTGACTAAGTGTTCATACATCGCTTTGGAGTCTACGGGGGCCTCAGTACCAAAGTAACTAAATATTTTGTTACCCAAATATCCCCCCACAAGTCCTGCTAACAATAAGGCCTGTCGTGCCGGTCGGGTCTGCGAATTATTTCCCAAGGGGCTAGACCTGTATAGTTGATCCCCTGCCATGACTTCCGACGCCGGGCGCACACCCATCAAAAGTTCGGTCGTGCGTGGAGGGTCATGATCAGGTCTTTTGAATACAAACCTGGAGCTTGTGTTCTTCAGGTTCACAAAAGCCGGGATTGATTGGGAAATGGGGTACAAGCCATAAAAGCTGTGTATAAGGGTGTCTATTCTATTTTGTAAGGGTTCAATGTTAGCCGTCAAGGACTCCTCCAAAATGCAGGCGGGTGTCCCGTGTTGTTCTGGGTTCCGGCAGTGATCCTCGACCAAGTCACGAAAGAAGTGTTGCTTCTTCGTAAACTCGAAACGAACATCAAAGACTAAGGGAACCGTCCGTCCATATAGGAGGGTCGAGGTTGGTAGTTGTCGTAGACACAGTCCACTGGTGATGCGGACTTTTGGTGGAGTGTACTTCAATCCTGGGTCCTGAGAGGTGGCCCCCTGACCGGCCGCACCCAGCGCCATGCACACCATCAGCACGACTAGTAACATTTTCCCTGTGTAAATAACGATCATATAGCGCGAGAGTTAATTGTCAACTTCGAAAAATTTAACCTGGCGCACCTGGCGCCCAGAACGGGTTTTATGTTGCCCACTGGGGTCCATCGGTTGGGGTTCTGGAGACGGCTGTGGGTCAGTTTGCTCACCCCCCTTCTGAGGCCCAAGCGGTCCCTGCGATAAAGGTTTTGCGTCCACTAACTCAGGGTTTCTTTCGGAATAGCTTCGCATGCGTTTGACATGGGAAGTTATTGGAATTTGTTTCCCCTGGAGCAGGACTAATTTATATGTAAGTGGGGTTATTCTCTCAATTACTTTGTAAGGACCTTTGAACCGATGTCCTAATTTCTTGGAAGTGCCTACCTCGGCGAGGTTCGGAAAAGCAACCATGGCTAAGTCTCCTATCCCAAATGCAGCATCACGGACTCGTTTATTAAAAACTTTCCGGTGCTTCTCCTGGGAGAACAGCAACTTATGCTTGGCGATGATGCGCGATTTGTTCATCCTTTCTATGTATGTGCTGGAGAAATAGGGCAGCGGTGCCACTAAATCGCCCACAAAAGACGGGGTTCGTCCATAAACTAATTCATATGGGGAAAATGACGTCGAGCCATGAGGGGTGCAATTTATGGCAAATACTACGCTCGGTATGTAGGTATGCCAGTACCCCGTGTTTGACGAGCAATAGCTAGCCAAAATGGAGTTAATGTTCCTATTTACTCGCTCGACCGGGCTATTTCCCCGCGAACTGTATGGGGTGGTAAAGGTAGGGGCAGTTCCGAATTGATCTAATAATAAGCGAATTAATGTTGACCTATTATACGATGCGTTATCCAGGCAAATGGTTGCTGGGGAACCCACCTTAAAATATATCTGGTTAATAAGAAATTTGGCAAGCGCTTTAGAATCGGCCGTCCTACAGGGGGCTGCGATCACGTAGCGCGTGAGAGAGTCTACCGCCACCCATATATGTTGGTGACCTCCCGACTTATTAAAAGGGCCAATTGCGTCCACGTGGAGCTTTTCAAACGGCTGAGACATGATCTCATGGGGCTTCATGAGCCCAATGGCCGCCCTGTTGAAAGGTTTTACGCTCTGACACGTGACGCATGATTTAACATAATTGTCTACATCTTTGCGCAACGTGGGCCAATAGTAAAGATACTCAAGTTTTAGCTGAGTTTTCTCTATTCCCGAATGCGCTCCCGATCCGGGGAAATCGTGATAACACTGAAGTAAATTTCCTCTTAAGGATTTAGGTACTGCTAGTCTCCATCGAGTAGACAGATCCTGATAGTATAGTAGATCATTCAGAACAGCGTAAGACAGTACCTTATTACCTTTCTCCAACGAATCGAAAACCCCTTTATACCATTCATCGGCCCTCTGATCGTCCTGGATCTGTTTCCGATAATCATTTATCACCAGGGTGGAGATCTTGTCCCCATTATTCTCAGGCAGTTCTGCCTCAGTCAGGGATTTATCTCGCACTTTGGCCTTCCAGTCCGGCAGGGCGGCTTTGGACAGGTGATCAGGCCCGAGGTGGCTTTTACCCGTGGTATAGGTGATCTTCATGTTAAACTGGCTCAGGAACAATACCCAGCGGACGAGACGTGAGTTAGTATAGTCACAATCGCCCGTCATCAGCCAGCATAGGCTACAGTGATCAGTAACCACTGTACAGAAGTTGCCAAAGACGTATTGTCGGAACTTCTTAAAGGCGAATACTATAGCGAGTATTTCGCGTTCCGTGGTAGAGTAATTCATTTCACTGCGATTTAGCAGTCGCGACGCGTATGCCAGGGCTCTTTTCGTGCCGTCCACTTCTTGGATTAAACTAGCCCCAACCCCAACTTGGGAGGCGTCCGCATGTACCTCCAGCGGTAGGGCAGGATTGAATTGAGCCAGGATCGGATGCTCTATCAATCGCTGCTTCAGTTTCTGGAAGGCTTCCTCACAAGCTTCATCCCATACAAACGGCAACTCTTTTTTGGTTAACTGCACCAACGGATAACTAATATCGGAATAGCACAAAATGAATCGGCGAAAATATGAGGTAAGGCCAAGAAAGCCTCTTACCCCTTTCACCGTTGTAAGGCGAGGTAATTTCTCAACAGCCTCTAGGTGCTTCCTAGAAGGGGAAATTCCGTTTGGGCCTATCTCAAATCCTAAAAGATTTATGGACGTTTTGGCTATTGCCGATTAGATGGTTTAAGGGTCAGGTTAGCCGCCCTGAGCCGCTTAAATAGGGTTTCCAGATGCCCTAGATGAGACTCGAAATCTCTGGAGAACACGCACAGATCGTCAATAAAGACAAACAAGTGTTTCTTGTAGATGAGCTCTCGAAAAATGTGATTTACTAGAGCTTTGAACATATGTGGGGCCCTGGAGGCGCCCATCGGAACTCGTGTGAATTCGTACAGACCGGAATTGGTCACGAAAGCCGTGTATTTTCGCTCCGCCTTCTCTATTGGAATCTGAAAATATCCAAAGGTGAGGTCGAAGGTGGAGAAGATTTTAGCCGACTCCATTAGCTCGAATATGTCAGCCACATCCGGAATTACACTAGTTACGGGTCTAACTTTTGCGTTTACGGCGCGATAATCGACCGTGAGCCTCGTGGAGCCATCTGGCTTCTTAATGAGTACCACGGGGGATCCATAGGATGACGTTGAAGGGGTTACAATACCCAGTTCCATCAACCGGTCTACTTCTGCTTGGATGATTTCTCTTTCTCGGTACGAATAGCGATAAGGCCTTTTCGAGACCGGTTCTTCGTCCAACATCTCGAATAGTTGGAGTCGTCCACCTGGGAAATTACCCCGGTACTCTCCCATATCTGAGTCCGTCCAGGAGAAAACGTCCGCATAGTTCGATAGTAGGTCTACTAGTCTTTGCCTATCCTGTGGGTGCAATTCGGTGTTTACATCTAACCGTTGACGCTGTTCTTGGGTCATGCAAGGGTTTCTGTGCGGAGTTACCTCCGTCGGCGTTGGCTCGATATTATGGACCTCGGACGCCTCCTCAATGAGGTGAAGATACCCTATACATGTCCCTTTATTAATTCTTGTTTGACACCCTTTGTAATTCACCACAGGTATATCCTGTAAGTCGTGAATATACACATAGAAATCTGGAATAAGCAATTCATGATCTGTTAAGAACCGATTAGACATATGAAACAGTACTGCTTCCTCATCCTGTAGAAAATATTTCGGCGCCGCGAATGCCACTGATACATAGGTGCATTCACGGTTTTTAACCAGAATTCATGGCCAAAACACCATCATTTTGAAATTGTTTCGTAATCCCAATATATGGTATGCAAATATATAAGAAATTTTACGGGGAGTTCGAATCTGTGATTGAAATCCGTCCAAGTCAACGCCCCTTTGAGATATGGTCCAACAACCGGGTAACATTCGGTTTTTTCGGGGTTTTTAACAATTAAGTAGGTTATGATTGTCATGAATCAAACCAGGTTGTGCACAAGTTTGTTGGAAATTTAATTCTGAAAACGTTGATGTGACCGAATCTACGTGCATCCTAATAGTTTTAGAGATATAGGCTCAGAACTGAAATAAAAATTATTTTTGAGGCTATACGTGTAGTATTTACGGGCCGGTATTGCTGGTTTTTAACCAGAATTCATGGCCAAAACACCAACATTTTGAAATTTTTTCGTAATCCCAATATATGGTATGCAAATATATAGGAAATTTTACGGGGAGTTCGAATCTGTGATTGAAATCCGTTCAAGTCAACGCTTCTTTGAGATATGGTCCAACAACCGGGTAACATTCGGTTTTTTCGGGGTTTTTAACAATTAAGTAGGTTATGATTGTCATGAATTAAACCAGGTTGTGCACAAGTTTGTTGGAAATTTAATTCTGAAAACGTTGATGTGACCGAATCTACGTGCATCTTAACAGTTTTAGAGATATAGGCTCAGAACTGAAATAAAAATAATTTTTGAGGCTATACGTGTAGTATTTACGGGCCGGTATTACTGGTTTTTAACCAGAATTCATGTCCAAAACACCATCATTTTGAATTTTTTTCGTAATCCTAATATATGGTATGCAAATATATAAGAAATTTTACGGGGAGTTCGAATCTGTGATTGAAATCCGTCCAAGTCAACGCCCCTTTGAGATATGGTCCAACAACCGGGTAACATTCGGTTTTTTCGGGGTTTTTAACAATTAAGAAGGTTATGATTGTCATGAATCAAACCAGTTTGTGCACAAATTTGTTGGAAATTTAATTCTGAAAACGTTGATGTGACCGAATCTACGTGCATCCTAACAGTTTTAGAGATATAGGCTCAGAACTGAAATAAAAATAATTTTTGAGGCTATACGTGTAGTATTTACGGGCCGGTATTACTGGTTTTTAACCAGAATTCATGGCCAAAACACCATCATTTTTAAATTTTTCGTAATCCCAATATATGGTATGCAAATATATAGGAAATTTTACGGGGAGTTCGAATCTGTGATTGAAATCCGTCCAAGTCAACGCCCCTTTGAGATATGGTCCAACAACCGGGTAACGTTCGGTTTTTTCGGGGTTTTTAACAATTAAGTAGGTTATGATTGTCATGAATCAAACCAGGTTGTGCACAAATTTGTTGGAAATTTAATTCTGAAAACGTTGATGTGACCGAATCTACGTGCATCCTAACAGTTTTAGAGATATAGGCTCAGAACTGAAATAAAAATAATTTTTGAAGCTATACGTGTAGTATTTACTGGCCGGTATTACTGGTTTTTAACCAGAATTCATGGCCAAAACACCATCATTTTGAAATTTTTTCGTAATCCCAATATATGGTATGCAAATATATAGGAAATTTTACGGGGAGTTCGAATCTGTGATTGAAATCCGTCCAAGTCAACGCCCCTTTGAGATATGGTCCAACAACCGGGTAACATTCGGTTTTTTCGGGGTTTTTAACAATTAAGTAGGTTATGATTGTCATGAATCAAACCAGGTTGTGCACAAATTTCTTGGAAATTTAATTCTGAAAACGTTGATGTGACCGAATCTACGTGCATCCTAACAGTTTTAGAGATATAGGCTCAGAACTGAAATAAAAATAATTTTTGAGGCTATACGTGTAGTATTTACAGGCCGGTATTACTGGTTTTTAACCAGAATTCATAGCCAAAACACCATCATTTTGAAATTTTTTCGTAATCCCAATATATGGTATGCAAATATATAGGAAATTTTACGGGGAGTTCGAATCTGTGATTGAAATCCGTCCAAGTCAACGCCCCTTTGAGATATGGTCCAACAACCGGGTAACATTCGGTTTTTTCGGGGTTTTTAACAATTAAGTAGGTTATGATTGTCATGAATTAAACCAGGTTGTGCACAAGTTTGTTGGAAATTTAATTCTGAAAACGTTGATGTGACCGAATCTACGTGCATTTTAACAGTTTTAGAGATATAGGCTCAGAACTGAAATAAAAATAATTTTTGAGGCTATACGTGTAGTATTTACGGGCCGGTATTACTGGTTTTTAACCAGAATTCATGGCCAAAACACCATCATTTTGAAATTTTTTCGTAATCCCAATATATGGTATGCAAATATATAAGAAATTTTACGGGGAGTTCGAATCTGTGATTGAAATCCGTCCAAGTCAACGACCCTTTGAGATATGGTCCAACAACCGGGTAACATTCGGTTTTTTCGGGGTTTTTAACAATTAAGTAGGTTATGATTGTCATGAATCAAACCAGGTTGTGCACAAATTTGTTGGAAATTTAATTCTGAAAACGTTGATGTGACCGAATCTACGTGCATCCTAACAGTTTTAGAGATATAGGCTCAGAACTGAAATAAAAATAATTTTTGAGGCTATACGTGTAGTATTTACGGGCCGGTATTACTGGTTTTTAACCAGAATTCATGGCCAAAACACCATCATTTTTAAATTTTTCGTAATCCCAATATATGGTAAGCAAATATATAGGAAATTTTACGGGGAGTTCGAATCTGTGATTGAAATCCGTCCAAGTCAACGCCCCTTTGAGATATGGTCCAACAACCGGGTAACATTCGGTTTTTTCGGGGTTTTTAACAATTAAGTAGGTTATGATTGTCATGAATCAAACCAGGTTGTGCACAAATTTGTTGGAAATTTAATTCTGAAAACGTTGATGTGACCGAATCTACGTGCATCCTAACAGTTTTAGAGATATAGGCTCAGAACTGAAATAAAAATAATTTTTGAGGCTATACGTGTAGTATTTACGGGCCGGTATTACTGGTTTTTAACCAGAATTCATAGCCAAAACACCATCATTTTGAAATTTTTTCGTAATCCCAATATATGGTATGCAAATATATAGGAAATTTTACGGGGAGTTCGAATCTGTGATTGAAATCCGTCCAAGTCAACGCCCCCTTTGAGATATGGTCCAACAACCGGGTAACATTCGGTTTTTTTCGGGGTTTTTAACAATTAAGTAGGTTATGATTGTCATGAATCAAACCAGGTTGTGCACAAATTTGTTGGAAATTTAATTCTGAAAACGTTGATGTGACCGAATCTACGTGCATCCTAACAGTTTTAGAGATATAGGCTCAGAACTGAAATAAAAATAATTTTTGAGGCTATATGTGTAGTATTTACGGGCCGGTATTACTGGTTTTTAACCAGAATTCATGGCCAAAACACCATCATTTTTAAATTTTTCGTAATCCCAATATATGGTATGCAAATATATAGGAAATTTTACGGGGAGTTCGAATCTGTGATTGAAATCCGTCCAAGTCAACGCCCCTTTGAGATATGGTCCAACAACCGGGTAACATTCGGTTTTTTCGGGGTTTTTAACAATTAAGTAGGTTATGATTGTCATGAATCAAACCAGGTTGTGCACAAATTTGTTGGAAATTTAATTCTGAAAACGTTGATGTGACCGAATCTACGTGCATCCTAACAGTTTTAGAGATATAGGCTCAGAACTGAAATAAAAATAATTTTTGAGGCTATACGTGTAGTATTTACGGGCCGGTATTACTGGTTTTTAACCAGAATTCATAGCCAAAACACCATCATTTTGAAATTTTTTCGTAATCCCAATATATGGTATGCAAATATATAAGAAATTTTACGGGGAGTTCGAATCTGTGATTGAAATCCGTCCAAATCAACGCCCCTTTGAGATATGGTCCAACAACCGGGTAACATTCGGTTTTTTCGGGGTTTTTAACAATTAAGTAGGTTATGATTGTCATGAATCAAACCAGGTTGTACACAAATTTGTTGGAAATTTAATTCTGAAAACGTTGATGTGACCGGATCTACGTGCATCCTAACAGTTTTAGAAATATAGGCTCAGAACTGAAATAAAAATAATTTTTGAGGCTATACGTGTAGTATCTACGGGCCGGTATTACTGGTTTTTAACCAGAATTCATGGCCAAAACACCATCATTTTGAAATTTTTTCGTAATCCCAATATATGATATACAAATATATAGGAAATTTTACGGGGAGTTCGAATCTGTGATTGAAATCCGTCCAAGTCAACGCCCCTTTGAGATATAGTCCAACAACCGGGTAACATTCGGTTTTTTTCGGGGTTTTTAACAATTAAGTAGGTTATGATTGTCATGAATTAAACCAGGTTGTGCACAAGTTTGTTGGAAATTTAATTCTGAAAACGTTGATGTGACCGAATCTACGTGCATCCTAACAGTTTTAGAGATATAGGCTCAGAACTGAAATAAAAATTATTTTTGAGGCTATACGTGTAGTATTTACGGGCCGGTATTGTTGGTTTTTAACTAGAATTCATGGCCAAAACACCATCATTTTGAAATTTTTTCGTAATCCCAATATATGGTATGCAAATATATAGGAAATTTTACGGGGAGTTCGAATCTGTGATTGAAATCCGTCCAAGTCAACGCCCCTTTGAGATATGGTCCAACAACCGGGTAACATTCGGTTTTTTCGGGGTTTTTAACAATTAAGTAGGTTATGATTGTCATGAATTAAACCAGGTTGTGCACAAGTTTGTTGGAAATTTAATTCTGAAAACGTTGATGTGACCGAATCTACGTGCATCCTAACAGTTTTAGAGATATAGGCTCAGAACTGAAATAAAAATTATTTTTGAGGCTATACGTGTAGTATTTACGGGCCGGTATTGTTGGTTTTTAACTAGAATTCATGGCCAAAACACCATCATTTTGAAATTTTTTCGTAATCCCAATATATGGTATGCAAATATATAGGAAATTTTACGGGGAGTTCGAATCTGTGATTGAAATCCGTCCAAGTCAACGCCCCTTTGAGATATGGTCCAACAACCGGGTAACATTCGGTTTTTTCGGGGTTTTTAACAATTAAGTAGGTTATGATTGTCATGAATCAAACCAGGTTGTGCGAAAATTTGTTGGAAATTTAATTCTGAAAACGTTGATGTGACCGAATCTACGTGCATCCTAACAGTTTTAGAGATATAGGCTCAGAACTGAAATAAAAATAATTTTTGAGGCTATACGTGTAGTATTTACGGGCCGGTATTACTGGTTTTTAACCAGAATTCATAGCCAAAACACCATCATTTTGAAATTTTTCGTAATCCCAATATATGGTATGCAAATATATAAGAAATTTTACGGGGAGTTCGAATCTGTGATTGAAATCCGTCCAAATCAACGCCCTTTGAGATATGGTCCAACAACCGGGTAACATTCGGTTTTTTCGGGGTTTTAACAATTAAGTAGGTTATGATTGTCATGAATCAAACCAGGTTGTACACAAATTTGTTGGAAATTTAATTCTGAAAACGTTGATGTGACCGGATCTACGTGCATCCTAACAGTTTTAGAGATATAGGCTCAGAACTGAAATAAATATAATTTTTGAGGCTATACGTGTAGTATCTACGGGCCGGTATTACTGGTTTTTAACCAGAATTCATGGCCAAAACACCATCATTTTGAAATTTTTTTCGTAATCCCAATATATGATATACAAATATATAGGAAATTTTACGGGGAGTTCGAATCTGTGATTGAAATCCGTCCAAGTCAACGCCCTTTGAGATATGGTCCAACAACCGGGTAACATTCGGTTTTTTCGGGGTTTTTAACAATTAAGTAGGTTATGATTGTCATGAATTAAACCAGGTTGTGCACAAGTTTGTTGGAAATTTAATTCTGAAAACGTTGATGTGACCGAATCTACGTGCATCCTAACAGTTTTAGAGATATAGGCTCAGAACTGAAATAAAAATTATTTTTGAGGCTATACGTGTAGTATTTACGGGCCGGTATTGTTGGTTTTTAACTAGAATTCATGGCCAAAACACCATCATTTTGAAATTTTTTCGTAATCCCAATATATGGTATGCAAATATATAGGAAATTTTACGGGGAGTTCGAATCTGTGATTGAAATCCGTCCAAATCAACGCCCCTTTGAGATATGGTCCAACAACCGGGTAACATTCGGTTTTTTCGGGGTTTTTAACAATTAAGTAGGTTATGATTGTCATGAATCAAACCAGGTTGTACACAAATTTGTTGGAAATTTAATTCTGAAAACGTTGATGTGACCGGATCTACGTGCATCCTAACAGTTTTAGAGATATAGGCTCAGAACTGAAATAAAAATAATTTTTGAGGCTATACGTGTAGTATCTACGGGCCGGTTATTACTGGTTTTTAACCAGAATTCATGGCCAAAACACCATCATTTTGAAATTTTTTCGTAATCCCAATATATGATATACAAATATATAGGAAATTTTACGGGGAGTTCGAATCTGTGATTGAAATCCGTCCAAGTCAACGCCCCTTTGAGATATGGTCCAACAACCGGGGTAACATTCGGTTTTTTCGGGGTTTTTAACAATTAAGTAGGTTATGATTGTCATGAATTAAACCAGGTTGTGCACAAGTTTGTTGGAAATTTAATCTGAAAACGTTGATGTGACCGAATCTACGTGCATCCTAACAGTTTTAGAGATATAGGCTCAGAACTGAAATAAAAATTATTTTTGAGGCTATACGTGTAGTATTTACGGGCCGGTATTGTTGGTTTTTAACTAGAATTCATGGCCAAAACACCATCATTTTGAAATTTTTTCGTAATCCCAATATATGGTATGCAAATATATAGGAAATTTTACGGGGAGTTCGAATCTGTGATTGAAATCCGTCCAAGTCAACGCCCCTTTGAGATATGGTCCAACAACCGGGTAACATTCGGTTTTTTCGGGGTTTTTAACAATTAAGTAGGTTATGATTGTCATGAATCAAACCAGGTTGTGCGAAAATTTGTTGGAAATTTAATTCTGAAAACGTTGATGTGACCGAATCTACGTGCATCCTAACAGTTTTAGAGATATAGGCTCAGAACTGAAATAAAAATAATTTTTGAGGCTATACGTGTAGTATTTACGGGCCGGTATTACTGGTTTTTAACCAGAATTCATAGCCAAAACACCATCATTTTGAAATTTTTTCGTAATCCCAATATATGGTATGCAAATATATAAGAAATTTTACGGGGAGTTCGAATCTGTGATTGAAATCCGTCCAAATCAACGCCCCTTTGAGATATGGTCCAACAACCGGGTAACATTCGGTTTTTTCGGGGTTTTTAACAATTAAGTAGGTTATGATTGTCATGAATCAAACCAGGTTGTACACAAATTTGTTGGAAATTTAATTCTGAAAACGTTGATGTGACCGGATCTACGTGCATCCTAACAGTTTTAGAGATATAGGCTCAGAACTGAAATAAATATAATTTTTGAGGCTATACGTGTAGTATCTACGGGCCGGTATTACTGGTTTTTAACCAGAATTCATGGCCAAAACACCATCATTTTGAAATTTTTTCGTAATCCCAATATATGATATACAAATATATAGGAAATTTTACGGGGAGTTCGAATCTGTGATTGAAATCCGTCCAAGTCAACGCCCCTTTGAGATATGGTCCAACAACCGGGTAACATTCGGTTTTTTCGGGGTTTTTAACAATTAAGTAGGTTATGATTGTCATGAATTAAACCAGGTTGTGCACAAGTTTGTTGGAAATTTAATTCTGAAAACGTTGATGTGACCGAATCTACGTGCATCCTAACAGTTTTAGAGATATAGGCTCAGAACTGAAATAAAAATTATTTTTGAGGCTATACGTGTAGTATTTACGGGCCGGTATTGTTGGTTTTTAACTAGAATTCATGGCCAAAACACCATCATTTTGAAATTTTTTCGTAATCCCAATATATGGTATGCAAATATATAGGAAATTTTACGGGGAGTTCGAATCTGTGATTGAAATCCGTCCAAATCAACGCCCCTTTGAGATATGGTCCAACAACCGGGTAACATTCGGTTTTTTCGGGGTTTTTAACAATTAAGTAGGTTATGATTGTCATGAATCAAACCAGGTTGTACACAAATTTGTTGGAAATTTAATTCTGAAAACGTTGATGTGACCGGATCTACGTGCATCCTAACAGTTTTAGAGATATAGGCTCAGAACTGAAATAAAAATAATTTTTGAGGCTATACGTGTAGTATCTACGGGCCGGTATTACTGGTTTTTAACCAGAATTCATGGCCAAAACACCATCATTTTGAAATTTTTTCGTAATCCCAATATATGATATACAAATATATAGGAAATTTTACGGGGAGTTCGAATCTGTGATTGAAATCCGTCCAAGTCAACGCCCCTTTGAGATATGGTCCAACAACCGGGTAACATTCGGTTTTTTCGGGGTTTTTAACAATTAAGTAGGTTATGATTGTCATGAATTAAACCAGGTTGTGCACAAGTTTGTTGGAAATTTAATTCTGAAAACGTTGATGTGACCGAATCTACGTGCATCCTAACAGTTTTAGAGATATAGGCTCAGAACTGAAATAAAAATTATTTTTGAGGCTATACGTGTAGTATTTACGGGCCGGTATTGTTGGTTTTTAACTAGAATTCATGGCCAAAACACCATCATTTTGAAATTTTTTCGTAATCCCAATATATGGTATGCAAATATATAGGAAATTTTACGGGGAGTTCGAATCTGTGATTGAAATCCGTCCAAATCAACGCCCCTTTGAGATATGGTCCAACAACCGGGTAACATTCGGTTTTTTCGGGGTTTTTAACAATTAAGTAGGTTATGATTGTCATGAATCAAACCAGGTTGTGCGAAAATTTGTTGGAAATTTAATTCTGAAAACGTTGATGTGACCGAATCTACGTGCATCCTAACAGTTTTAGAGATATAGGCTCAGAACTGAAATAAAAATTATTTTTGAGGCTATACGTGTAGTATTTACGGGCCGGTATTGTTGGTTTTTAACTAGAATTCATAGCCAAAACACCATCATTTTGAAATTTTTTCGTAATCCCAATATATGGTATGCAAATATATAAGAAATTTTACGGGGAGTTCGAATCTGTGATTGAAATCCGTCCAAATCAACGCCCCTTTGAGATATGGTCCAACAACCGGGTAACATTCGGTTTTTTCGGGGTTTTTAACAATTAAGTAGGTTATGATTGTCATGAATCAAACCAGGTTGTACACAAATTTGTTGGAAATTTAATTCTGAAAACGTTGATGTGACCGAATCTACGTGCATCCTAACAGTTTTAGAGATATAGGCTCAGAACTGAAATAAAAATTATTTTTGAGGCTATACGTGTAGTATTTACGGGCCGGTATTGTTGGTTTTTAACTAGAATTCATGGCCAAAACACCATCATTTTGAAATTTTTTCGTAATCCCAATATATGGTATGCAAATATATAGGAAATTTTACGGGGAGTTCGAATCTGTGATTGAAATCCGTCCAAATCAACGCCCCTTTGAGATATGGTCCAACAACCGGGTAACATTCGGTTTTTTCGGGGTTTTTAACAATTAAGTAGGTTATGATTGTCATGAATCAAACCAGGTTGTACACAAATTTGTTGGAAATTTAATTCTGAAAACGTTGATGTGACCGGATCTACGTGCATCCTAACAGTTTTAGAGATATAGGCTCAGAACTGAAATAAAAATAATTTTTGAGGCTATACGTGTAGTATCTACGGGCCGGTATTACTGGTTTTTAACCAGAATTCATGGCCAAAACACCATCATTTTGAAATTTTTTCGTAATCCCAATATATGATATACAAATATATAGGAAATTTTACGGGGAGTTCGAATCTGTGATTGAAATCCGTCCAAGTCAACGCCCCTTTGAGATATGGTCCAACAACCGGGTAACATTCGGTTTTTTCGGGGTTTTTAACAATTAAGTAGGTTATGATTGTCATGAATTAAACCAGGTTGTGCACAAGTTTGTTGGAAATTTAATTCTGAAAACGTTGATGTGACCGAATCTACGTGCATCCTAACAGTTTTAGAGATATAGGCTCAGAACTGAAATAAAAATTATTTTTGAGGCTATACGTGTAGTATTTACGGGCCGGTATTGTTGGTTTTTAACTAGAATTCATGGCCAAAACACCATCATTTTGAAATTTTTTCGTAATCCCAATATATGGTATGCAAATATATAGGAAATTTTACGGGGAGTTCGAATCTGTGATTGAAATCCGTCCAAGTCAACGCCCCTTTGAGATATGGTCCAACAACCGGGTAACATTCGGTTTTTTCGGGGTTTTTAACAATTAAGTAGGTTATGATTGTCATGAATCAAACCAGGTTGTGCGAAAATTTGTTGGAAATTTAATTCTGAAAACGTTGATGTGACCGAATCTACGTGCATCCTAACAGTTTTAGAGATATAGGCTCAGAACTGAAATAAAAATTATTTTTGAGGCTATACGTGTAGTATTTACGGGCCGGTATTGTTGGTTTTTAACTAGAATTCATAGCCAAAACACCATCATTTTGAAATTTTTTCGTAATCCCAATATATGGTATGCAAATATATAAGAAATTTTACGGGGAGTTCGAATCTGTGATTGAAATCCGTCCAAATCAACGCCCCTTTGAGATATGGTCCAACAACCGGGTAACATTCGGTTTTTTCGGGGTTTTTAACAATTAAGTAGGTTATGATTGTCATGAATCAAACCAGGTTGTACACAAATTTGTTGGAAATTTAATTCTGAAAACGTTGATGTGACCGGATCTACGTGCATCCTAACAGTTTTAGAGATATAGGCTCAGAACTGAAATAAAAATAATTTTTGAGGCTATACGTGTAGTATCTACGGGCCGGTATTACTGGTTTTTAACCAGAATTCATGGCCAAAACACCATCATTTTGAAATTTTTTCGTAATCCCAATATATGATATACAAATATATAGGAAATTTTACGGGGAGTTCGAATCTGTGATTGAAATCCGTCCAAGTCAACGCCCCTTTGAGATATGGTCCAACAACCGGGTAACATTCGGTTTTTTCGGGGTTTTTAACAATTAAGTAGGTTATGATTGTCATGAATTAAACCAGGTTGTGCACAAGTTTGTTGGAAATTTAATTCTGAAAACGTTGATGTGACCGAATCTACGTGCATCCTAACAGTTTTAGAGATATAGGCTCAGAACTGAAATAAAAATTATTTTTGAGGCTATACGTGTAGTATTTACGGGCCGGTATTGTTGGTTTTTAACTAGAATTCATAGCCAAAACACCATCATTTTGAAATTTTTTCGTAATCCCAATATATGGTATGCAAATATATAAGAAATTTTACGGGGAGTTCGAATCTGTGATTGAAATCCGTCCAAATCAACGCCCCTTTGAGATATGGTCCAACAACCGGGTAACATTCGGTTTTTTCGGGGTTTTTAACAATTAAGTAGGTTATGATTGTCATGAATCAAACCAGGTTGTACACAAATTTGTTGGAAATTTAATTCTGAAAACGTTGATGTGACCGAATCTACGTGCATCCTAACAGTTTTAGAGATATAGGCTCAGAACTGAAATAAAAATTATTTTTGAGGCTATACGTGTAGTATTTACGGGCCGGTATTGTTGGTTTTTAACTAGAATTCATGGCCAAAACACCATCATTTTGAAATTTTTTCGTAATCCCAATATATGGTATGCAAATATATAGGAAATTTTACGGGGAGTTCGAATCTGTGATTGAAATCCGTCCAAATCAACGCCCCTTTGAGATATGGTCCAACAACCGGGTAACATTCGGTTTTTTCGGGGTTTTTAACAATTAAGTAGGTTATGATTGTCATGAATCAAACCAGGTTGTACACAAATTTGTTGGAAATTTAATTCTGAAAACGTTGATGTGACCGGATCTACGTGCATCCTAACAGTTTTAGAGATATAGGCTCAGAACTGAAATAAAAATAATTTTTGAGGCTATACGTGTAGTATCTACGGGCCGGTATTACTGGTTTTTAACCAGAATTCATGGCCAAAACACCATCATTTTGAAATTTTTTCGTAATCCCAATATATGATATACAAATATATAGGAAATTTTACGGGGAGTTCGAATCTGTGATTGAAATCCGTCCAAGTCAACGCCCCTTTGAGATATGGTCCAACAACCGGGTAACATTCGGTTTTTTCGGGGTTTTTAACAATTAAGTAGGTTATGATTGTCATGAATTAAACCAGGTTGTGCACAAGTTTGTTGGAAATTTAATTCTGAAAACGTTGATGTGACCGAATCTACGTGCATCCTAACAGTTTTAGAGATATAGGCTCAGAACTGAAATAAAAATTATTTTTGAGGCTATACGTGTAGTATTTACGGGCCGGTATTGTTGGTTTTTAACTAGAATTCATGGCCAAAACACCATCATTTTGAAATTTTTTCGTAATCCCAATATATGGTATGCAAATATATAGGAAATTTTACGGGGAGTTCGAATCTGTGATTGAAATCCGTCCAAGTCAACGCCCCTTTGAGATATGGTCCAACAACCGGGTAACATTCGGTTTTTTCGGGGTTTTTAACAATTAAGTAGGTTATGATTGTCATGAATCAAACCAGGTTGTGCGAAAATTTGTTGGAAATTTAATTCTGAAAACGTTGATGTGACCGAATCTACGTGCATCCTAACAGTTTTAGAGATATAGGCTCAGAACTGAAATAAAAATTATTTTTGAGGCTATACGTGTAGTATTTACGGGCCGGTATTGTTGGTTTTTAACTAGAATTCATAGCCAAAACACCATCATTTTGAAATTTTTTCGTAATCCCAATATATGGTATGCAAATATATAAGAAATTTTACGGGGAGTTCGAATCTGTGATTGAAATCCGTCCAAATCAACGCCCCTTTGAGATATGGTCCAACAACCGGGTAACATTCGGTTTTTTCGGGGTTTTTAACAATTAAGTAGGTTATGATTGTCATGAATCAAACCAGGTTGTACACAAATTTGTTGGAAATTTAATTCTGAAAACGTTGATGTGACCGGATCTACGTGCATCCTAACAGTTTTAGAGATATAGGCTCAGAACTGAAATAAAAATAATTTTTGAGGCTATACGTGTAGTATCTACGGGCCGGTATTACTGGTTTTTAACCAGAATTCATGGCCAAAACACCATCATTTTGAAATTTTTTCGTAATCCCAATATATGATATACAAATATATAGGAAATTTTACGGGGAGTTCGAATCTGTGATTGAAATCCGTCCAAGTCAACGCCCCTTTGAGATATGGTCCAACAACCGGGTAACATTCGGTTTTTTCGGGGTTTTTAACAATTAAGTAGGTTATGATTGTCATGAATTAAACCAGGTTGTGCACAAGTTTGTTGGAAATTTAATTCTGAAAACGTTGATGTGACCGAATCTACGTGCATCCTAACAGTTTTAGAGATATAGGCTCAGAACTGAAATAAAAATAATTTTTGAGGCTATACGTGTAGTATCTACGGGCCGGTATTACTGGTTTTTAACCAGAATTCATGGCCAAAACACCATCATTTTGAAATTTTTTCGTAATCCCAATATATGATATACAAATATATAGGAAATTTTACGGGGAGTTCGAATCTGTGATTGAAATCCGTCCAAGTCAACGCCCCTTTGAGATATGGTCCAACAACCGGGTAACATTCGGTTTTTTCGGGGTTTTTAACAATTAAGTAGGTTATGATTGTCATGAATTAAACCAGGTTGTGCACAAGTTTGTTGGAAATTTAATTCTGAAAACGTTGATGTGACCGAATCTACGTGCATCCTAACAGTTTTAGAGATATAGGCTCAGAACTGAAATAAAAATTATTTTTGAGGCTATACGTGTAGTATTTACGGGCCGGTATTGTTGGTTTTTAACTAGAATTCATGGCCAAAACACCATCATTTTGAAATTTTTTCGTAATCCCAATATATGGTATGCAAATATATAGGAAATTTTACGGGGAGTTCGAATCTGTGATTGAAATCCGTCCAAATCAACGCCCCTTTGAGATATGGTCCAACAACCGGGTAACATTCGGTTTTTTCGGGGTTTTTAACAATTAAGTAGGTTATGATTGTCATGAATCAAACCAGGTTGTGCGAAAATTTGTTGGAAATTTAATTCTGAAAACGTTGATGTGACCGAATCTACGTGCATCCTAACAGTTTTAGAGATATAGGCTCAGAACTGAAATAAAAATTATTTTTGAGGCTATACGTGTAGTATTTACGGGCCGGTATTGTTGGTTTTTAACTAGAATTCATAGCCAAAACACCATCATTTTGAAATTTTTTCGTAATCCCAATATATGGTATGCAAATATATAAGAAATTTTACGGGGAGTTCGAATCTGTGATTGAAATCCGTCCAAATCAACGCCCCTTTGAGATATGGTCCAACAACCGGGTAACATTCGGTTTTTTCGGGGTTTTTAACAATTAAGTAGGTTATGATTGTCATGAATTAAACCAGGTTGTGCACAAGTTTGTTGGAAATTTAATTCTGAAAACGTTGATGTGACCGAATCTACGTGCATCCTAACAGTTTTAGAGATATAGGCTCAGAACTGAAATAAAAATTATTTTTGAGGCTATACGTGTAGTATTTACGGGCCGGTATTGTTGGTTTTTAACTAGAATTCATGGCCAAAACACCATCATTTTGAAATTTTTTCGTAATCCCAATATATGGTATGCAAATATATAGGAAATTTTACGGGGAGTTCGAATCTGTGATTGAAATCCGTCCAAATCAACGCCCCTTTGAGATATGGTCCAACAACCGGGTAACATTCGGTTTTTTCGGGGTTTTTAACAATTAAGTAGGTTATGATTGTCATGAATCAAACCAGGTTGTACACAAATTTGTTGGAAATTTAATTCTGAAAACGTTGATGTGACCGGATCTACGTGCATCCTAACAGTTTTAGAGATATAGGCTCAGAACTGAAATAAAAATAATTTTTGAGGCTATACGTGTAGTATCCACGGGCCGGTATTACTGGTTTTTAACCAGAATTCATGGCCAAAACACCATCATTTTGAAATTTTTTCGTAATCCCAATATATGATATACAAATATATAGGAAATTTTACGGGGAGTTCGAATCTGTGATTGAAATCCGTCCAAGTCAACGCCCCTTTGAGATATGGTCCAACAACCGGGTAACATTCGGTTTTTTCGGGGTTTTTAACAATTAAGTAGGTTATGATTGTCATGAATTAAACCAGGTTGTGCACAAGTTTGTTGGAAATTTAATTCTGAAAACGTTGATGTGACCGAATCTACGTGCATCCTAACAGTTTTAGAGATATAGGCTCAGAACTGAAATAAAAATTATTTTTGAGGCTATACGTGTAGTATTTACGGGCCGGTATTGTTGGTTTTTAACTAGAATTCATGGCCAAAACACCATCATTTTGAAATTTTTTCGTAATCCCAATATATGGTATGCAAATATATAGGAAATTTTACGGGGAGTTCGAATCTGTGATTGAAATCCGTCCAAGTCAACGCCCCTTTGAGATATGGTCCAACAACCGGGTAACATTCGGTTTTTTCGGGGTTTTTAACAATTAAGTAGGTTATGATTGTCATGAATCAAACCAGGTTGTGCGAAAATTTGTTGGAAATTTAATTCTGAAAACGTTGATGTGACCGAATCTACGTGCATCCTAACAGTTTTAGAGATATAGGCTCAGAACTGAAATAAAAATTATTTTTGAGGCTATACGTGTAGTATTTACGGGCCGGTATTGTTGGTTTTTAACTAGAATTCATAGCCAAAACACCATCATTTTGAAATTTTTTCGTAATCCCAATATATGGTATGCAAATATATAAGAAATTTTACGGGGAGTTCGAATCTGTGATTGAAATCCGTCCAAATCAACGCCCCTTTGAGATATGGTCCAACAACCGGGTAACATTCGGTTTTTTCGGGGTTTTTAACAATTAAGTAGGTTATGATTGTCATGAATCAAACCAGGTTGTACACAAATTTGTTGGAAATTTAATTCTGAAAACGTTGATGTGACCGGATCTACGTGCATCCTAACAGTTTTAGAGATATAGGCTCAGAACTGAAATAAAAATAATTTTTGAGGCTATACGTGTAGTATCTACGGGCCGGTATTACTGGTTTTTAACCAGAATTCATGGCCAAAACACCATCATTTTGAAATTTTTTCGTAATCCCAATATATGATATACAAATATATAGGAAATTTTACGGGGAGTTCGAATCTGTGATTGAAATCCGTCCAAGTCAACGCCCCTTTGAGATATGGTCCAACAACCGGGTAACATTCGGTTTTTTCGGGGTTTTTAACAATTAAGTAGGTTATGATTGTCATGAATTAAACCAGGTTGTGCACAAGTTTGTTGGAAATTTAATTCTGAAAACGTTGATGTGACCGAATCTACGTGCATCCTAACAGTTTTAGAGATATAGGCTCAGAACTGAAATAAAAATTATTTTTGAGGCTATACGTGTAGTATTTACGGGCCGGTATTGTTGGTTTTTAACTAGAATTCATGGCCAAAACACCATCATTTTGAAATTTTTTCGTAATCCCAATATATGGTATGCAAATATATAGGAAATTTTACGGGGAGTTCGAATCTGTGATTGAAATCCGTCCAAGTCAACGCCCCTTTGAGATATGGTCCAACAACCGGGTAACATTCGGTTTTTTCTGGGTTTTTAACAATGAAGTAGGTTATGATTGTCATGAATCAAACCAGGTTGTGCGAAAATTTGTTGGAAATTTAATTCTGAAAACGTTGATGTGACCGAATCTACGTGCATCCTAACAGTTTTAGAGATATAGGCTCAGAACTGAAATAAAAATAATTTTTGAGGCTATACGTGTAGTATTTACGGGCCGGTATTACTGGTTTTTAACCAGAATTCATAGCCAAAACACCATCATTTTGAAATTTTTTCGTAATCCCAATATATGGTATGCAAATATATAAGAAATTTTACGGGGAGTTCGAATCTGTGATTGAAATCCGTCCAAATCAACGCCCCTTTGAGATATGGTCCAACAACCGGGTAACATTCGGTTTTTTCGGGGTTTTTAACAATTAAGTAGGTTATGATTGTCATGAATCAAACCAGGTTGTACACAAATTTGTTGGAAATTTAATTCTGAAAACGTTGATGTGACCGGATCTACGTGCATCCTAACAGTTTTAGAGATATAGGCTCAGAACTGAAATAAATATAATTTTTGAGGCTATACGTGTAGTATCTACGGGCCGGTATTACTGGTTTTTAACCAGAATTCATGGCCAAAACACCATCATTTTGAAATTTTTTCGTAATCCCAATATATGATATACAAATATATAGGAAATTTTACGGGGAGTTCGAATCTGTGATTGAAATCCGTCCAAGTCAACGCCCCTTTGAGATATGGTCCAACAACCGGGTAACATTCGGTTTTTTCGGGGTTTTTAACAATTAAGTAGGTTATGATTGTCATGAATTAAACCAGGTTGTGCACAAGTTTGTTGGAAATTTAATTCTGAAAACGTTGATGTGACCGAATCTACGTGCATCCTAACAGTTTTAGAGATATAGGCTCAGAACTGAAATAAAAATTATTTTTGAGGCTATACGTGTAGTATTTACGGGCCGGTATTGTTGGTTTTTAACTAGAATTCATGGCCAAAACACCATCATTTTGAAATTTTTTCGTAATCCCAATATATGGTATGCAAATATATAGGAAATTTTACGGGGAGTTCGAATCTGTGATTGAAATCCGTCCAAGTCAACGCCCCTTTGAGATATGGTCCAACAACCGGGTAACATTAGGTTTTTTCGGGGTTTTTAACAATTAAGTAGGTTATGATTGTCATGAATCAAACCAGGTTGTGCGAAAATTTGTTGGAAATTTAATTCTGAAAACGTTGATGTGACCGAATCTACGTGCATCCTAACAGTTTTAGAGATATAGGCTCAGAACTGAAATAAAAATAATTTTTGAGGCTATACGTGTAGTATTTACGAGCCGGTATTGCTGGTTTTTAACCAGAATTCATGGCCAAAACACCATCATTTTGAAATTTTTTCGTAATCCCAATATATGGTATGCAAATATATAGGAAATTTTACGGGGAGTTCGAATCTGTGATTGAAATCCGTCCAAGTCAACGCCCCTTTGAGATATGGTCCAACAACCGGGTAACATTCGGTTTTTTCGGGGTTTTTAACAATAAAGTAGGTTATGATTGTCATGAATCAAACCAGGTTGTGCGAAAATTTGTTGGAAATTTAATTCTGAAAACGTTGATGTGACCGAATCTACGTGCATCCTAACAGTTTTAGAGATATAGGCTCAGAACTGAAATAAAAATAATTTTTGAGGCTATACGTGTAGTATTTACGAGCCGGTATTGCTGGTTTTTAACCAGAATTCATGGCCAAAACACCATCATTTTGAAATTTTTTCGTAATCCCAATATATGGTATGCAAATATATAGGAAATTTTACGGGGAGTTCGAATCTGTGATTGAAATCCGTCCAAGTCAACGCCCCTTTGAGATATGGTCCAACAACCGGGTAACATTCGGTTTTTTCGGGGTTTTTAACAATAAAGTAGGTTATGATTGTCATGAATCAAACCAGGTTGTGCACAAATTTGTTGGAAATTTAATTCTGAAAACGTTGATGTGACCGAATCTACGTGCATCCTAACAGTTTTAGAGATATAGGCTCAGAACTTGTGACGTTCTTAGGTTATGGGTTGGGGGAAATAGAGAATAAAATGTAAATATATCGATTTAAGTGTACCGGGATGGGTCACATGAGTCCACCCGGTAAATCTAACTTCGGTATCATGCCGAGTCCCAAGCATCTTCGAGGAAGAATATGCTCATAATCGTCAGTTGGACGAGAGCTACGGTACTAGATACTAGTACTCATGATGCGCTCCGTATAATAAATAATATTTCGTATCTTAGAACCTATTCTCATCCACTCTCTATTTATCCATATCTCATCCCTGATTGCAGAAGGGACTCAGGTCACCAAGGACTTCCGGACTACTTCTACCGACGGGACTAATCGGCATCTCACTGTATCGTAAGGCGTTGTAATTCCGTTGCATAAGGTCATATATTATATCCGTTTATAACATCATCAACAAGGGCAAGGGCCCAGCACTTGAGGAGAGGACTTTGCTCCCTCCCTTCCTTTACATATATATATAGAAGAGGTCTTTTCTTTATAAATGACGATTTCTTGGGTCATCGGTCGTTTAGTCCAATTCAGAATGTCATAGGTGAATATTTTTGGTCACAATTCTGAGTTCACAATTTACAATTTTGTTTCCCGTTTCAAAAACTCAAACATTCAGTGCCGAATCAAATATTTATTCGTTTCCATGATTGATACAATGATTTGAGGTTTGTGCATGAAGGTTAAATGATGAATGATTATTAATTTGATTTCTATTCTGCCAATTTTAGTTTTCAATTATCTTCATATTTTTGGAGATACGTGTACGATTGTTCCAGTCTCTCATAATCCTCATATTCCAGTGGAATCAATCATCAATTTAAAATTTTGGGTACCAATTACAATTAATTATTGTGTATTGTCAAATGTGTTGTTTGTAGTTAAATTCTTTCCGACACTCATGCAGTTTTTGCACTCATGGTGTTTCATCTCTTCCATCGGTTCCTCGTTGCTTGCATATTGCGTATTACGTGTTTTGTGTATTTTCCATAATTTTCAGGACGAGTCAAGCACTGATGCAGTTTCGCACTCATCATGTATTACAGTCAGAATATTGGTTCAGTTCTTCGCACTAACCATTGGTTCAGTTCTTCGCACTAACCATCTTCTGTTGTAAGTTAATTTGAAGCAATTTAACCACGTTACATCGCATATGTTTTCACGTAAATACAATTCTCGTAAACAATTGAAAAATATTGTTCGTATTGGTACTGAGTCTACGTTTTCCCATTTCTATTTTATGCAAATTTGAGTTTTAAGTTCAAATTCATTTTTGGAGATTTTGGTTTTCTTTCAAATTAAATTTTTGTGCGGTTAGCCTTGCGAAGCGAGGAGTGATTTGCATATTAGATTTATGCCGAAGAAAACTTGTATTTCTGAGCATGAGAGGAATGAACGGTACAAAGCTCGTATAGAACGCCAAAATAATTCTTCTTTTGCTCCTCCCAAAAAGCAAACAAAGGTTAAGAAATTACAGACAAGTAATTCAAATTTTCAAACTTCTTCAAATCAGGCTTCTGAGAAACCAGACACTACTTTGCATAAAGCAGTTGATGTTTCTAATTTTAGCAATTCTTCATTTCATACTTGTTCCGAATTTGCTATGTCTTCTTCGGGTGCTCAACCTATTGATCCATTACTTGTTGGTCTTACCCCTGAGCAACAAGCAAATATAAAAATTTACCTAGCTAATCAAGTCCTTGCTGCAGGCCAAGTAGTAAAAATAGCTAATTTGAATGTCAAATTAGAGCTCCCAGTTTATAATAGTAAAGTCATGACTAGTGAAACATTTTTTCAAAAATGTAAGACTTACTTTGCAAGTCAAAATTATGAGGAAGCAAGGTACTTCGAGTACTTGCCTATCATCATGAAAGGTCAATTTACTTGGTGGTATGATAGCGTATCCAAATCCATCGATAGTTGGGATGCTTTTGAAACTGCATTTAAGTCTCGTTTTGACAACGAAGCTATTCGAAACGAGAGGATTAGGATTTTGCATACTCGTAGACAAAGCCTAAACGATCCGTCTGAACAATTCGTTTATGAAATGTTTAACTTAGCCAAGCAAGTTGATACATTGGAATCAGACGAGACTACATTAAGGCGAATTAGGAAATCTTTAAGGCCAGACATTTCTGCCTTAATTATGGATGTTCCTCCTTGGACAGTTGATAGGTTGTTGGACCAATTAGCTGATGTGCATGATAATATGAATAGACATAGTCGTAATACGACAAAAAAGCCAGCCCTTATTCCACCCTTGAAAGGTTCAAGAGAAGACTTAATGAAAGGTAAAGACAATGGTCAAAAGTCAGGTTCTAATTTCAATAATAGGGGACAAGGAGGTAATTCCAGACATCCTTACAACAATTACAGAGGCAGAGGAAACAATGAAAGTAATAATGGTCAGTCGACTTCAGGTCAATCTTCGTCAAGTCCAAATTCTGTAGGTCAAAACTCTTCAGGTCAAAGAGGAAGTGGGATTCAAAGAGGTCAAACTTCTAATTATCGAGGTCAAAGCCGAGGTTACAATAATCGTGGTGGTCGAGGAAATTCCAATTCCACTAATTCAGCTGACATTAAATGTTATAAATGTCAGAAATTCGGGCATAAAGCATACCAGTGTACCGACTCTGTCGTGTTGACTCATGTCGTTCCGAACGATAATGTCAATTCTACTCCAAATTCTTCTTATCCGAATTCTGGTGATTTTTATTATCAACAAGACCGTTCTCAGTCTTATTCGAATTCAAATCACAATCCTTTAAACTATCAAGGGGGGTCTCCAGGTCAGTCGAACCCAGACTCCTCCCAACGTTAACATCGACTTCTGCTCCGATTCCAACTATCACGTTTCAGACTGTAGGCGGAGATCAATTAGAATTTAAAGGGTTATTAGATTCTTGTTCTTCATTATCTTTAATCCAGTTACGTCAGGCTAGGTTAATTAATCCTAACATTAAATATGATAAAGGAATTGAAATTAAATGTGGTAATTCCACTTCAATTCACACTTTGGGGACTTTAAGGTTTTCATTTCAATTAGGTCATAAAACAATTTCACATTCATTTTCTGTAGTTGAACATTTAATTTATCCAATCATTATTGGAAGTGACATAATTTCCAGGGAAGGGATAATTCCAAATTCTCAAGATTTATCCTTTCATTTCAATGATTCTCCTCATTTGAAATATTGTTTGGGCAATGCAAATGGCACGTTCTTGTTTATTATGGAAGCAAGGACTGGTGTAGATTCTGATTCACATCAAGCCGAAATTCAAAAATTATTGTCGGAATTTCCAACAGTAGCACGAACTGATGGTAAAATTGGTCAAACCAATTTTGCAGTTCACAAAATTGCAGCCCCTGATTTTCCAATTACGACTGAACGTCCTAGGTGGTATCCTCCTAACCAGGCTACCGAAATCCAAAAACAGGTCGATGACTTGTTAAAACAAGGTTTAATTAGACCGTCTACTTCTCCCTATGGTTCTAACATTGTGCTAGTTAATAAACCAGATGGTTCAAAGAGAATGACAATTAATTACAAACCTATAAATAAACTTACGGTAAAAAATGCAACACCAATGCATAAAGCCAATTTGATTCTTCATTTACTTCCTACAGGCGGATGGTTTTCCATCATCGACTGTAAAAGTGGTTACTGGCAGATTCGTATGAAGTCAGAGAGTATACCAAAAACCGCATTTTTTGCTAACGGAGTTCTTTATGAATGGTTAGTAATGCCGTTCGGATTAAAAAATGCAGGTGCTACTTTTTGCACACTTATGAATAGAGTCCTAGAAAGATATACTATGGATTTCTGTTTCGTTTATGGCGATGACATTATCGTGTTTTCCAAAACGTTCGAACAACATTTAATTCATTTACATAAGGTACTTGCAAGATTACGAGATGCGAATATCTCAATTAACTTAGTCAAATCCCATTTTGCTAAGAATCAATTAGACTTTCTCGGGCATGTTGTCACACCTCAAGGGTTGATGAAGCAACCAGAGAAAGTCCGTGCAATTGTTAATTTTCCTGTTCCAAAGACTATTAAGCACATTCTACGATTTCACGGAATGTGCGGATGGTATTCTTCATTTATACCCGATTTTGCTACTATCGCAGCTCCACTTTATAAGTTATTAAGGAAGACTGTAAAATTTCATTGGGGTAAACCTCAACAAAAAGCATTCGATCAATTAAAGGAAGCTATGTGCAATAATGTCATGCTTTCAGGATTGGATTATACACGTCCAATTTACGTTAGGACAGACGCTAGTGGCATAGGCTTAGCTGCCGTGCTATGTCAGTATGTTGGTGAGAAAGAGAAAGTAGTATACTTCGCTAGTCGTTCATTAAGAGATCCAGAGAAAGCACTCAGTGCAGTTGACTTAGAGTGTTTAGCTGTAATTTGGGCAATAAATAAATTCAAAGATTTTTTGTGGAACGAAGAATTCACGGTACTTACAGATAATAGCGCATTGACTTATTTACGTTCAAACCATCAGAAATCTCGTAAACTAACTAGATGGTCTCAAGAAATTGAAGAATGGGGATGCAAAATAGAACATCGGAAAGGTTCAGAAAATGTAGTGGCAGATTGCTTAAGTAGGGCACCAGTTTCTCCAATTCCATTTGAGCCCGATCATCTCGAAGGGGATAGAGATATCTACACTCCTATTTTTGCTCTGACTTTTTATCATCACTTCATGCCAAAGTTGATAGAAGCTCAACTTAATGATTCCGAAATTCAAACCATCATTAAAAACCTGAGAAATCCGCTTTTGGCCAAAGCAGGATCAAATAAACCCAATCTTCATGAGTTATACGTTGTTCGCGACAACGTTCTGTACCGAAGTATCGTACCCTTCAAAAAGCCCATAATTGACTTACACAGTCAAAAGAAAGATACTACAAGTATCGGAACTGTAAGTTCCTCGCATGCTAGTCAGGAAGTTAACCATTCCGAGACGTCGGGGAGAATGTGTGTAATTTCGAATAACTTAACGCCTTGTCGTAAGTTAGTAGTTCCGGTTTTACCAAAAAGTTTAAGAGGGGACATGTTACTTCAGTTTCATGATTCTCCTGAAGCCGGACACATGGGAGTTAAGAAAACTCAAGAAGCCATAAAACAACGTTTTTTCTGGCATAACATGAATCAAGATATTCATAATTATGTTAAAACTTGTGTCAAATGCCAACAATACAAAGTTGAACGGGCCAAACCCAAGGGATTATTAGGCTCAGTACCAATGGCGCAAGCAGTATTCGAGACTTTGTATTTAGACTTTCTTGGTCCTTTACCACAGAGTCAATTTCGAAAAAACAAGTTCTGTTTGATCGTCGTAGATCAATTAAGTAGTTGGGTTGAATTATTCCCAATGACTACTGCTACAGGGAAAAAAGTAGCCGATGTATTAGAAGATCAAGTCTTTTGCAGATTCGGTGCTCCAAAGCACATAATAACTGACAATGGAACACATTTTATCAATAAAGTCGTTAAAGATTTATGTAAAATGTGGTCTCTTAAACACGTACAAGTGTCCGCCTATCACGCAGCACCTAATCGAGCTGAAAGAACAATAGCTGATTTAGTCAGAATGATAGCTACGTATCTCGACGGCTGTCACGGACATTGGGATGTTCATTTGCAAAAATTTGCATTAGTTCTAAGGAGTATGGTTAATCAATCAAGCAAAGTTAGCCCTGCTCTTTTGAATCTCGGAAGAGAAATACAACTTCCCATAGATCGAATTTTACAACAAAACAATTCAGAGTCCGTCATGTCCGAAGAACAGAGAAGACGAACAATCGAAACTCTTGTCAGACAGACCCCAGACAATTTAAAATCTTTGATTGAAGCAGTTAAAAATAATATTTTAAGGGCACACGAAATAAATAAAGTCTACTTTGATGCGAAGCATCGAGCAGTCGAATTCCAAGTTGGAGAAGAAGTCTGGTTTCGTAATCACGAATTATCAGATGCGGATAAAAACAAGGCCAAGAAGTTTTATCAAAAATGGAATGGCCCGGTTTTAGTCGAGAAGAAACACGGTGATACGTATTGGTTGAAAATGCGCGACAAGTGCAATCCAAAACAACACGTTTCTAATCTCAAACCGTTTTTTCCACGGACGGTAAAATCAAAACTTCCAACTTCAATTCCAGAAGTACCAACTAACCAAACACCAATTCCAATTGCCAGGCAATCAAGAGCTACTAACATTGTCGATTACAAAAAATTAGCAGGAATTCGCTCTTACAAGAAAAAATAATCCATTGTTTTGTCCAGTTTTGTGTTGTCCAATTTTCTGTTTTTTATTCAAAAGTTTTCCTTTTAATTCAAATCTTTCAAAATTCCAGTTAAATATCCAGTGCAGTAAGATGGCTAGGAAAGAAAAAGACGTCAAATTTTGGGATGAGAAAAATCTGATGTTAGCTACAGTTGGTCCTTTTCCATTCCCCGAGCGAGCACAAGACCTTATCGATTATAGAATCGCTTTAAATAATATGAATACTTTTGTTCATGAAGATCCAATCGACGTGTGGGATACAAACATTTACGACTTTAAAATCACACCCGAACACCTAATAATTTATGAGTCTGATCATTCCCTTATTTCCAGAAAACGTTACGACGTTAACACTAAGGAGAGATTTGAAGCAATGTTCCGTGACTTAAAACAACAAAAGGAAATTGCCGTCGATTGCGAATTCGATAAAGATCATTTTTATCACGATGCTATAGCGTTGATTCAAGTCTCTACCACAAATTGCGATTATCTTATCGATCCGTTCTGTACACATAAATATATTCGATCCATGTTGTGTTCAATTTTAGGAAAATCCGCTAATATTAAAATTAGTGTTCTCCGAAAATGATGTTCTTGCTTTTAAAAGGGATTACATGATAAATTGTCGTGCCACTTTGGATGTTCAAAATGTATATCAAACTAGGTTAGAACTTAAAGATAAACCTAAACTTAAGGACTGTGTAAAAATATTACTTAGAGTAGATATGTGTAAAGATATGCAAAATTACCCGTGGGCTAAACGCGAATTGTCAGAAGAAGCGAAAGAATACGCTCGACAAGACACTTGGTTATTGTTACAGGTTTGGAATAAGTTAAAAACCAAATCCGATTTAATTGTAAATGTGTCACCTTCTATAAATATGATGTTGAAGCCGTATAATTTTCCTGCTACAACCAATAATAATTACTTCAATGACTTCCGTAAAATGGTTAAATACCTGAAAGATGTTCCTACTCATGTTAGAATTAAGAAGTTACTAAACATGAAAACAGAGTCATTCAAATCCGTGTGGATGTGGCGTGAAAGTATGGCTAAAAATATTGATAAAAACCCTAATTTAATATTAACTTTAAGACAAATACAAAGCATTTTGTTAAACCCACCAGAAACCAAACCTGAATTGTGTGCTATCGTCGAATTTAAAGGTACTTGGAATGATGAACAAATTAATGATGTATTAACTTTAGTTTCTATGTTCAATGATGATATGTCTTCGGTTGATACGGATTGGAATTCACACGAGAATTTTGAGGATCCGCGTAAATATGTCAAACCTCAAATACCTATTACAAATTCATTTGTGTCTAATTTTGAGCAACAGCAAAGTGAGATGGATTGGGACGAAATTTCTATCCCCATTCAAAATAGAGAATTCGAACAACTGTCTGTTGAAGTAGGGGACATACAACTTCATACTGATATGGAAGTTGCGCCTTCAGTTGAAGCCCCAAGCATGGTTACGCACCTGCATAATACCAAACAAGTATTCCCAAGTACTTCAAATAATTCCGACTCTCAATCCACCTCCACTAATGACTGTAATCTTAGTAAAAAATATCAAAATTATCTTAAGAAACAACGTACTAAAGTTCAACGTAAGTTAGTTAACGAACATTTGATTTCTATCGGTGAAAAACCACATTCCTTAAGGCAAATGAAACGCCACGCGAAAGTCCATGGTACAGTGCCTAATAACTTCCCCAAAAGTGCTAAGTAAAGTTAATCAATGCCACAAAAATACATCATAAAACAACAAGTCATCTGGAAGCCTGCCGGGAGATTTACTAGCTGCCGGGTGTTTTCCGTTCTGAGGGATTCTTTTCGTTCCGCCGGACTTTAAAATGGAGGAGGATGTGACGTTCTTAGGTTATGGGTTGGGGGAAATAGAGAATAAAATGTAAATATATCGATTTAAGTGTACCGGGATGGGTCACATGAGTCCACCCGGTAAATCTAACTTCGGTATCATGCCGAGTCCCAAGCATCTTCGAGGAAGAATATGCTCATAATCGTCAGTTGGACGAGAGCTACGGTACTAGATACTAGTACTCATGATGCGCTCCGTATAATAAATAATATTTCGTATCTTAGAACCTATTCTCATCCACTCTCTATTTATCCATATCTCATCCCTGATTGCAGAAGGGACTCAGGTCACCAAGGACTTCCGGACTACTTCTACCGACGGGACTAATCGGCATCTCACTGTATCGTAAGGCGTTGTAATTCCGTTGCATAAGGTCATATATTATATCCGTTTATAACATCATCAACAAGGGCAAGGGCCCAGCACTTGAGGAGAGGACTTTGCTCCCTCCCTTCCTTTACATATATATATAGAAGAGGTCTTTTCTTTATAAACTGAAATAAAAATAATTTTTGAGGCTATACGTGTAGTATTTACGGGCCGGTAATACTGGTTTTAAACCAGAATTCATGGCCAAAAACACCATCATTTTGAAATTTTTTCGTAATCCCAATATATGGTATGCAAATATATAGGAAATTTTACGGGGAGTTCGAATCTGTGATTGAAATCCGTCCAAGTCAACGCCCCTTTGAGATATGGTCCAACAACCGGGTAACATTCGGTTTTTTCGGGGTTTTTAACAATTAAGTAGGTTATGATTGTCATGAATCAAACCAGGTTGTGCACAAATTTGTTGGAAATTTAATTCTGAAAACGTTGATGTGACCGAATCTACGTGCATCCTAACAGTTTTAGAGATATAGGCTCAGAACTGAAATAAAAATAATTTTTGAGGCTATACGTGTAGTATTTACGGGCCGGTATTACTGGTTTTTAACCAGAATTCATGGCCAAAACACCATCATTTTGAAATTTTTTCGTAATCCCAATATATGATATACAAATATATAGGAAATTTTACGGGGAGTTCGAATCTGTGATTGAAATCCGTCCAAGTCAACGCCCCTTTGAGATATGGCCCAACAACCGGGTAACATTAGGTTTTTTCGGGGTTTTTAACAATTAAGTAGGTTATGATTGTCATGAATCAAACCAGGTTGTGCGAAAAGGCGATGTTCAGTTTAGCAGTTGACATGGGCTAAGAATTGTGAGCTTTGTATCTCATTAGCCCAAGCTGGACCAACTTTTCTGTTTACATACAAACATTCTACAAGTCTTTCTCTTTAACCTCACGTTTCCCAAAAAGTTGGTCCAGCTTGGGCTAATGAGCTATTCTCATTTTGCCGAAGGGGTTTTTCAGGTAGGATATGACAATTTTTAAGCACTTTAAACCCACTAATGTCGTTGACAACAGATAGTTGTTAGGCAATCCGATGAAAGATCATAATAAAAATTGGGAAAAAACTACTGAAAATGTCGTTTTTGGACAGAATTTAAATTAAACTCGCTGGGATATATTTACTCGAATATTTTATTATGATTTTAATAGGAGTCTTTGATTTTGATATAACTATGATTCGAAGCTCCTCTTGGGCTTTATGGGAACAGTTACGTTTATGATTTAAATTAAATGATATGAACATTTATAATGGGATGTGTTTGATGGGCCGCTTTTCTCCGCATACCGTACCTTCAACCCAGGGCAAATGTTAATCTAAGTCCCCAACTACTCCTTAAATTCAAAGCCCCACTACCGAGCTACCCCACTACTATTTAAAACACCCGACCTAGGTCTAAATTCTTCAATAATGAACACGTTTCTCGGCGAAAGAAATTGTCAAACAGAATGTCACACTACAACACTAACAATAAAATAATAAATAATAATATTTAATAAATAATCAAAATATTTAAAAAACATTCAAAATACTTTTAAAAATACTGATTATAATTGAGACGTTCATTGCAAAAACCTGACTCAATAAAAAAATACCGGTTACCGAAAAAAATATGTACAGGGTGCTAAGAAATCCAAAGACAAAGGAAAGATATAGATATATTTTAGAATAATCATAGTCCCCGTACAGTTTTTCTTCAAAATTACCATAAAAATCGAATTCGATTTTAACTGAATCAGGTAATTTCAATGAACTTCTCAGTTATTAACATTGAAAATTTTAAAATATTAAAATACTTTTAAAAATATTCAAAATACTTTATAAAATATTCAAAATACTTTATTAAATATTCAAAATACTTTTAACAATACTGATAATAATTATTACCATTGAAAATTTAAAAATATTAAAATCTTTAAAATATTAAAAGCTTTAAAATATTAAAATACTTTCAAAAATGTTTAAAATATTTTAGAGAATTTTGTAAATATTGTGAATAATGTTTATTCAATTTAGACGATAGTTTAAACAATGTAGAAAATAATTTTTAAAGTATTTAGATTTTTTTAACAAATGGTATAAATGCTAATTAAAAAACCATACGATATTTATTGTGTCGAAATCCGAAACGCTGGATTACACGATCTCAAAAGCCGTTCCAATTTCGATAAAAATGTGAAGCTTTATGATTTTTAAATGCTCTGCACAATTTTTAAAATACATCAAATAATATTCTAAATACTTAGAAATTCTTTTGAAAATACTTCTGAAATATTTAAAAGAAATAAATTTTTTTTTTTTTTTTTTAAATATTATGAATTTTAAAACATTACAACTATTCATGCGTTTGGAATATCAAGTAAGGTGTTTCAAAAGGATTTTAGAAAAATTTAAAATATTTGAAAATTATTTAAGTATTTAAAAAATTCTAAACGTAATTTTAAAATCATTTAAAATAATTTCAAAATTAGTTGGAAAGCATTTCAAATATTTTTTAAAGTAGTTTTAAAGTATTTTAGTATTTTAAAAAGTAGTTTGAAAGCATTTAAAATATTTTCTGACGCAGTTTTCAAGTAATTAAATATTTAATTATATATAATAATATTATGTATTTTATATAGCACTAAGGTAAAAAAAATAGCAAAAAATTAAAAAAAAGCTAAATAAAAAACTTCACCATAGCAACAACAATATAGAAAGTTTCCGGGTTCAAAATTGCAATTTTAAAGTTTTTCTAATAGGTTGCACGCTAGCCCGTAGGGGGCGCACTATACTACATGCAGCATATTTAATAATACTAAATCTTGTCTGCGACCCCAGTACTATAATATAGAAAGTTATTCGGGTTCAAAATAGCTATTTTAAAGTTTTTCTAATAGGTTGCGCGCTAGCCCGTAGGAGGCGCGATATACTACATGTAGCATATATAGTAATACTAAACCTTCTCTGCGATCTATGTACAACAATATAGAAAGTTATTCGGGTTCAAAATATCCATTTAAGTTTTTGTCATTGTGCGCGCGCTTCGCGATAGCAACGCGCTATACTGAATTTCGCGCGGACACGCATACTTATGATACTCTACGCGCTATATACTACTATATAGGAAGTTTTCCGGTTTCGAAACTCGATATTTCATACAGCGCCTTATACTGGCGCGCACTGCTCGCCAGGACAATAATGCGCTATATCTTATTTTTGTAGTACTTCTGGCTTTGCGCTAAAACATGCCGGAAGTTGCGCGGCGTCGAAACATCGATTTTTATTTTTTATTTTATTAGTGGGTGAGGTGTATGCGTGGTCCTTTTTGCATTTAAGAGGATTTCATACAACGTTGATGTAAGGCCCCCTAAAAGTTAGGGTCTCCTCTCCTTATGGAGAATTTAACATAGGATACGAGACACGAGTCCTGGTTGTAATGATACATACTAATGGGCAACATTTTCGCTTTTAAAGCATCATATTAACTAGTATCATTCATATTTTAAGTTAAGGTTAAAAAAACATTATTGGGACAAGCTGTGTGCAATACTATGAAAGATATCACACATTGCATTACAATTCCACTGTCCTATCCTATCCTTACTTGGTATAAAAAAATCCCCGTAGTTACCCGATTAAAAACGCCTCCATTGATCACAGCCCAAAATATTTGCAGGGATTCGGTCATAACTTAATTGGTAGTTAGCCCAATTTTAGTTGCTAACTGATCATCGCCTTTGTTGGAAATTTAATTCTGAAAACGTTGATGTGACCGAATCTACGTGCATCCTAACAGTTTTAGAGATATAGGCTCAGAACTGAAATAAAAATAATTTTTGAGGCTATACGTGTAGTATTTACGAGCCGGTATTGCTGGTTTTTAACCAGAATTCATGGCCAAAACACCATCATTTTGAAATTTTTTCGTAATCCCAATATATGGTATGCAAATATATAGGAAATTTTACGGGGAGTTCGAATCTGTGATTGAAATCCGTCCAAGTCAACGCCCCTTTGAGATATGGTCCAACAACCGGGTAACATTCGGTTTTTTCGGGGTTTTTAACAATAAAGTAGGTTATGATTGTCATGAATCAAACCAGGTTGTGCACAAATTTGTTGGAAATTTAATTCTGAAAACGTTGATGTGACCGAATCTACGTGCATCCTAACAGTTTTAGAGATATAGGCTCAGAACTGAAATAAAAATAATTTTTGAGGCTATACGTGTAGTATTTACGGGCCGGTATTACTGGTTTTTAACCAGAATTCATGGCCAAAACACCATCATTTTGAAATTTTTTCGTAATCCCAATATATGGTATGCAAATATATAGGAAATTTTACGGGGAGTTCGAATCTGTGATTGAAATCCGTCCAAGTCAACGCCCCTTTGAGATATGGTCCAACAACCGGGTAACATTCGGTTTTTTCGGGGTTTTTAACAATAAAGTAGGTTATGATTGTCATGAATCAAACCAGGTTGTGCACAAATTTGTTGGAAATTTAATTCTGAAAACGTTGATGTGACCGAATCTACGTGCATCCTAACAGTTTTAGAGATATAGGCTCAGAACTGAAATAAAAATAATTTTTGAGGCTATACGTGTAGTATTTACGGGCCGGTATTACTGGTTTTTAACCAGAATTCATGGCCAAAACACCATCATTTTGAAATTTTTTCGTAATCCCAATATATGGTATGCAAATATATAGGAAATTTTACGGGGAGTTCGAATCTGTGATTGAAATCCGTCCAAGTCAACGCCCCTTTGAGATATGGTCCAACAACCGGGTAACATTCGGTTTTTTCGGGGTTTTTAACAATTAAGTAGGTTATGATTGTCATGAATTAAACCAGGTTGTGCACAAGTTTGTTGGAAATTTAATTCTGAAAACGTTGATGTGACCGAATCTACGTGCATCCTAACAGTTTTAGAGATATAGGCTCAGAACTGAAATAAAAATTATTTTTGAGGCTATACGTGTAGTATTTACGGGCCGGTATTGTTGGTTTTTAACTAGAATTCATGGCCAAAACACCATCATTTTGAAATTTTTTCGTAATCCCAATATATGGTATGCAAATATATAGGAAATTTTACGGGGAGTTCGAATCTGTGATTGAAATCCGTCCAAGTCAACGCCCCTTTGAGATATGGTCCAACAACCGGGTAACATTAGGTTTTTTCGGGCTTTTTAACAATTAAGTAGGTTATGATTGTCATGAATCAAACCAGGTTGTGCGAAAATTTGTTGGAAATTTAATTCTGAAAACGTTGATGTGACCGAATCTACGTGCATCCTAACAGTTTTAGAGATATAGGCTCAGAACTGAAATAAAAATAATTTTTGAGGCTATACGTGTAGTATTTACGAGCCGGTATTGCTGGTTTTTAACCAGAATTCATGGCCAAAACACCATCATTTTGAAATTTTTTCGTAATCCCAATATATGGTATGCAAATATATAGGAAATTTTACGGGGAGTTCGAATCTGTGATTGAAATCCGTCCAAGTCAACGCCCCTTTGAGATATGGTCCAACAACCGGGTAACATTCGGTTTTTTCGGGGTTTTTAACAATAAAGTAGGTTATGATTGTCATGAATCAAACCAGGTTGTGCACAAATTTGTTGGAAATTTAATTCTGAAAACGTTGATGTGACCGAATCTACGTGCCTCCTAACAGTTTTAGAGATATAGGCTCAGAACTGAAATAAAAATAATTTTTGAGGCTATACGTGTAGTATTTACGGGCCGGTAATACTGGTTTTAAACCAGAATTCATGGCCAAAAACACCATCATTTTGAAATTTTTTCGTAATCCCAATATATGGTATGCAAATATATAGGAAATTTTACGGGGAGTTCGAATCTGTGATTGAAATCCGTCCAAGTCAACGCCCCTTTGAGATATGGTCCAACAACCGGGTAACATTCGGTTTTTTCGGGGTTTTTAACAATTAAGTAGGTTATGATTGTCATGAATCAAACCAGGTTGTGCACAAATTTGTTGGAAATTTAATTCTGAAAACGTTGATGTGACCGAATCTACGTGCATCCTAACAGTTTTAGAGATATAGGCTCAGAACTGAAATAAAAATAATTTTTGAGGCTATACGTGTAGTATTTGCGGGCCGGTATTACTGGTTTTTAACCAGAATTCATGGCCAAAACACCATCATTTTGAAATTTTTTCGTAATCCCAATATATGATATACAAATATATAGGAAATTTTACGGGGAGTTCGAATCTGTGATTGAAATCCGTCCAAGTCAACGCCCCTTTGAGATATGGTCCAACAACCGGGTAACATTCGGTTTTTTCGGGGTTTTTAACAATTAAGTAGGTTATGATTGTCATGAATCAAACCAGGTTGTGCACAAATTTGTTGGAAATTTAATTCTGAAAACGTTGATGTGACCGAATCTACGTGCATCCTAACAGTTTTAGAGATATAGGCTCAGAACTGAAATAAAAATAATTTTTGAGGCTATACGTGTAGTATTTACGGGCCGGTATTACTGGTTTTTAACCAGAATTCATGGCCAAAACACCATCATTTTGAAATTTTTTCGTAATCCCAATATATGATATACAAATATATAGGAAATTTTACGGGGAGTTCGAATCTGTGATTGAAATCCGTCCAAGTCAACGCCCCTTTGAGATATGGTCCAACAACCGGGTAACATTCGGTTTTTTCGGGGTTTTTAACAATAAAGTAGGTTATGATTGTCATGAATCAAACCAGGTTGTGCACAAATTTGTTGGAAATTTAATTCTGAAAACGTTGATGTGACCGAATCTACGTGCATCCTAACAGTTTTAGAGATATAGGCTCAGAACTGAAATAAAAATAATTTTTGAGGCTATACGTGTAGTATTTACGGACCGGTAATACTGGTTTTAAACCAGAATTCATGGCCAAAAACACCATCATTTTGAAATTTTTTCGTAATCCCAATATATGGTATGCAAATATATAGGAAATTTTACGGGGAGTTCGAATCTGTGATTGAAATCCGTCCAAGTCAACGCCCCTTTGAGATATGGTCCAACAACCGGGTAACATTCGGTTTTTTCGGGGTTTTTAACAATTAAGTAGGTTATGATTGTCATGAATCAAACCAGGTTGTGCACAAATTTGTTGCAAATTTAATTCTGAAAACGTTGATGTGACCGAATCTACGTGCATCCTAACAGTTTTAGAGATATAGGCTCAGAACTGAAATAAAAATAATTTTTGAGGCTATACGTGTAGTATTTACGGACCGGTAATACTGGTTTTAAACCAGAATTCATGGCCAAAAACACCATCATTTTGAAATTTTTTCGTAATCCCAATATATGGTATGCAAATATATAGGAAATTTTACGGGGAGTTCGAATCTGTGATTGAAATCCGTCCAAGTCAACGCCCCTTTGAGATATGGTCCAACAACCGGGTAACATTCGGTTTTTTCGGGGTTTTTAACAATTAAGTAGGTTATGATTGTCATGAATCAAACCAGGTTGTGCACAAATTTGTTGGAAATTTAATTCTGAAAACGTTGATGTGACCGAATCTACGTGCATCCTAACAGTTTTAGAGATATAGGCTCAGAACTGAAATAAAAATTATTTTTGAGGCTATACGTGTAGTATTTACGGGCCGGTATTGCTGGTTTTTAACTAGAATTCATGGCCAAAACACCATCATTTTGAAATTTTTTCGTAATCCCAATATATGGTATGCAAATATATAGGAAATTTTACGGGGAGTTCGAATCTGTGATTGGAATCCGTCCAAGTCAACGCCCCTTTGAGATATGGTCCAACAACCGGGTAACATTCGGTTTTTTCGGGGTTTTTAACAATTAAGTAGGTTATGATTGTCATGAATTAAACCAGGTTGTGCACAAGTTTGTTGGAAATTTAATTCTGAAAACGTTGATGTGACCGAATCTACGTGCATCCTAACAGTTTTAGAGATATAGGCTCAGAACTGAAATAAAAATTATTTTTGAGGCTATACGTGTAGTATTTACGGGCCGGTATTGTTGGTTTTTAACTAGAATTCATGGCCAAAACACCATCATTTTGAAATTTTTTCGTAATCCCAATATATGGTATGCAAATATATAGGAAATTTTACGGGGAGTTCGAATCTGTGATTGAAATCCGTCCAAGTCAACGCCCCTTTGAGATATGGTCCAACAACCGGGTAACATTAGGTTTTTTCGGGCTTTTTAACAATTAAGTAGGTTATGATTGTCATGAATCAAACCAGGTTGTGCGAAAATTTGTTGGAAATTTAATTCTGAAAACGTTGATGTGACCGAATCTACGTGCATCCTAACAGTTTTAGAGATATAGGCTCAGAACTGAAATAAAAATAATTTTTGAGGCTATACGTGTAGTATTTACGAGCCGGTATTGCTGGTTTTTAACCAGAATTCATGGCCAAAACACCATCATTTTGAAATTTTTTCGTAATCCCAATATATGGTATGCAAATATATAGGAAATTTTACGGGGAGTTCGAATCTGTGATTGAAATCCGTCCAAGTCAACGCCCCTTTGAGATATGGTCCAACAACCGGGTAACATTCGGTTTTTTCGGGGTTTTTAACAATAAAGTAGGTTATGATTGTCATGAATCAAACCAGGTTGTGCACAAATTTGTTGGAAATTTAATTCTGAAAACGTTGATGTGACCGAATCTACGTGCCTCCTAACAGTTTTAGAGATATAGGCTCAGAACTGAAATAAAAATAATTTTTGAGGCTATACGTGTAGTATTTACGGGCCGGTAATACTGGTTTTAAACCAGAATTCATGGCCAAAAACACCATCATTTTGAAATTTTTTCGTAATCCCAATATATGGTATGCAAATATATAGGAAATTTTACGGGGAGTTCGAATCTGTGATTGAAATCCGTCCAAGTCAACGCCCCTTTGAGATATGGTCCAACAACCGGGTAACATTCGGTTTTTTCGGGGTTTTTAACAATTAAGTAGGTTATGATTGTCATGAATCAAACCAGGTTGTGCACAAATTTGTTGGAAATTTAATTCTGAAAACGTTGATGTGACCGAATCTACGTGCATCCTAACAGTTTTAGAGATATAGGCTCAGAACTGAAATAAAAATAATTTTTGAGGCTATACGTGTAGTATTTGCGGGCCGGTATTACTGGTTTTTAACCAGAATTCATGGCCAAAACACCATCATTTTGAAATTTTTTCGTAATCCCAATATATGATATACAAATATATAGGAAATTTTACGGGGAGTTCGAATCTGTGATTGAAATCCGTCCAAGTCAACGCCCCTTTGAGATATGGTCCAACAACCGGGTAACATTCGGTTTTTTCGGGGTTTTTAACAATTAAGTAGGTTATGATTGTCATGAATCAAACCAGGTTGTGCACAAATTTGTTGGAAATTTAATTCTGAAAACGTTGATGTGACCGAATCTACGTGCATCCTAACAGTTTTAGAGATATAGGCTCAGAACTGAAATAAAAATAATTTTTGAGGCTATACGTGTAGTATTTACGGGCCGGTATTACTGGTTTTTAACCAGAATTCATGGCCAAAACACCATCATTTTGAAATTTTTTCGTAATCCCAATATATGATATACAAATATATAGGAAATTTTACGGGGAGTTCGAATCTGTGATTGAAATCCGTCCAAGTCAACGCCCCTTTGAGATATGGTCCAACAACCGGGTAACATTCGGTTGTTTTTTCGGGGCTTTTAACAATTAAGTAGGTTATGATTGTCATGAATCAAACCAGGTTGTGCACAAGTTTGTTGGAAATTTAATTCTGAAAACGTTGATGTGACCGAATCTACGTGCATCCTAATAGTTTTAGAGATATAGGCTCAGAACTGAAATAAAAATAATTTTTGAGGCTATACGTGTAGTATTTACGGGCCGGTAATACTGGTTTTTAACCAGAATTCATGGCCAAAACACCATCATTTTGAAATTTTTTCGTAATCCCAATATATTGTATGCAAATATATAGGAAGTTTTACGGGGAGTTCGAATCTGTGATTGAAATCCGTCCAAGTCAACGCCCCTTTGAGATATGGTCCAACAACCGGGTAACATTCGGTTTTTTCGGGGTTTTTAACAATTAAGTAGGTTATGATTGTCATGAATCAAACCAGGTTGTGCACAAGTTTGTTGGAAATTTAATTCTGAAAACGTTGATGTGACCGAATCTACGTGCATCCTAATAGTTTTAGAGATATAGGCTCAGAACTGAAATAAAAATTATTTTTGAGGCTATACGGGTAGTATTTATGGGCCCGATTACTGGTTTTGAACCAGAATTCATGGCCAAAACACCATCATTTTGAAATTTTTTCGTAATCCCAATATATGGTATGCAAATATATAGGAAATTTTACGGGGAGTTCGAATCTGTGATTGAAATCCGTCCAAGTCAACGCCCCTTTGAGATATGGTCCAACAACCGGGTAACATTCGGTTTTTTCGGGGTTTTTAACAATTAAGTAGGTTATGATTGTCATGAATCAAACCAGGTTGTGCACAAGTTTGTTGGAAATTTAATTCTGAAAACGTTGATGTGACCGAATCTACGTGCATCCTAACAGTTTTAGAGATATAGGCTCAGAACTGAAATAAAAATAATTTTTGAGGCTATACGTGTAGTATTTACGGGCCGGTATTACTGGTTTTTAACCAGAATTCATGGCCAAAACACCATCATTTTGAAATTTTTTCGTAATCCCAATATATGGTATGCAAATATATAGGAAATTTTACGGGGAGTTCGAATCTGTGATTGAAATCCGTCCAAGTCAACGCCCCTTTGAGATATGGTCCAACAACCGGGTAACATTCGGTTTTTTCGGGGTTTTTAACAATTAAGTAGGTTATGATTGTCATGAATCAAACCAGGTTGTGCACAAGTTTGTTGGAAATTTAATTCTGAAAACGTTGATGTGACCGAATCTACGTGAATCCTAATAGTTTTAGAGATATAGGCTCAGAACTGAAATAAAAATTACTTTTGAGGCTATACGTGTAGTATTTACGGGCCGGTATTGCTGGTTTTTAACCAGAATTCATGGCCAAAACACCATCATTTTGAAATTTTTTCGTAATCCCAATATATGGTATGCAAATATATAGGAAATTTTACAGGGAGTTCGAAGCTGTGATTGAAATCCGTCCAAGTCAACGCCCCTTTGAGATATGGTCCAACAACCGGGTAACATTCGGTTTTTTCGGGGTTTTTAACAATTAAGTAGGTTATGATTGTCATGAATCAAACCAGGTTGTGCACAAGTTTGTTGGAAATTTAATTCTGAAAACGTTGATGTGACCGAATCTACGTGCATTCTAATAGTTTTAGAGATATAGGCTCAGAACTGAAATAAAAATTATTTTTGAGGCTATACGTGTAGTATTTACGGGCCGGTATTGCTGGTTTTTAACCAGAATTCATGGCCAAAACACCATCATTTTGAAATTTTTTCGTAATCCCAATATATGGTATGCAAATATATAGGAAATTTTACGGGGAGTTCGAATCTGTGATTGAAATCCGTCCAAGTCAACGCCCCTTTGAGATATGGTCCAACAACCGGGTAACATTCGGTTTTTTCGGGGTTTTTAACAATTAAGTAGGTTATGATTGTCATGAATCAAACCAGGTTGTGCACAAGTTTGTTGGAAATTTAATTCTGAAAACGTTGATGTGACCGAATCTACGTGCATCCTAATAGTTTTAGAGATATAGGCTCAGAACTGAAATAAAAATAATTTTTGAGGCTATACGTGTAGTATTTACGGGCCGGTAATACTGGTTTTTAACCAGAATTCATGGCCAAAACACCATCATTTTGAAATTTTTTCGTAATCCCAATATATTGTATGCAAATATATAGGAAATTTTACGGGGAGTTCGAATCTGTGATTGAAATCCGTTCAAGTCAACGCCCCTTTGAGATATGGTCCAACAACCGGGTAACATTCGGTTTTTTCGGGGTTTTTAACAAATTAGTAGGTTATGATTGTCATGAATCAAACCAGGTTGTGCACAAGTTTGTTGGAAATTTAATTCTGAAAACGTTGATGTGACCGAATCTACGTGCATCCTAATAGTTTTAGAGATATAGGCTCAGAACTGAAATACAAATTATTTTTTAAGCTATACGTGTAGTAGTTACGGGCCGGTATTGCTGGTTTTTAACCAGAATTCATGGCCAAAACACCATCATTTTGAAATTTTTTCGTAATCCCAATATATTGTATGCAAATATATAGGAAATTTTACGGGGAGTTCGAATCTGTGATTGAAATCCGTCCAAGTCAACGCCCCTTTGAGATATGGTCCAACAACCGGGTAACATTCGGTTTTTTCGGGGTTTTTAACAAATTAGTAGGTTATGATTGTCATGAATCAAACCAGGTTGTGCACAAGTTTGTTGGAAATTTAATTCTGAAAACGTTGATGTGACCGAATCTACGTGCATCCTAATAGTTTTAGAGATATAGGCTCAGAACTGAAATAAAAATTATTTTTTAAGCTATACGTGTAGTAGTTACGGGCCGGTATTGCTGGTTTTTAACCAGAATTCATGGCCAAAACACCATCATTTTGAAATTTTTTCGTAATCCCAATATATGGTATGAAAATATATAGGAAATTTTACGGGGAGTTCGAATCTGTGATTGAAATCCGTCCAAGTCAACGCCCCTTTGAGATATGGTCCAACAACCGGGTAACATTCGGTTTTTTCGGGGCTTTTAACAATTAAGTAGGTTATGATTGTCATGAATCAAACCAGGTTGTGCACAAGTTTGTTGGAAATTTAATTCTGAAAACGTTGATGTGACCGAATCTACGTGCATCCTAATAGTTTTAGAGATATAGGCTCAGAACTGAAATAAAAATAATTTTTGAGGCTATACGTGTAGTATTTACGGGCCGGTAATACTGGTTTTTAACCAGAATTCATGGCCAAAACACCATCATTTTGAAATTTTTTCGTAATCCCAATATATTGTATGCAAATATATAGGAAGTTTTACGGGGAGTTCGAATCTGTGATTGAAATCCGTCCAAGTCAACGCCCCTTTGAGATATGGTCCAACAACCGGGTAACATTCGGTTTTTTCGGGGTTTTTAACAATTAAGTAGGTTATGATTGTCATGAATCAAACCAGGTTGTGCACAAGTTTGTTGGAAATTTAATTCTGAAAACGTTGATGTGACCGAATCTACGTGCATCCTAATAGTTTTAGAGATATAGGCTCAGAACTGAAATAAAAATTATTTTTGAGGCTATACGGGTAGTATTTATGGGCCCGATTACTGGTTTTGAACCAGAATTCATGGCCAAAACACCATCATTTTGAAATTTTTTCGTAATCCCAATATATGGTATGCAAATATATAGGAAATTTTACGGGGAGTTCGAATCTGTGATTGAAATCCGTCCAAGTCAACGCCCCTTTGAGATATGGTCCAACAACCGGGTAACATTCGGTTTTTTCGGGGTTTTTAACAATTAAGTAGGTTATGATTGTCATGAATCAAACCAGGTTGTGCACAAGTTTGTTGGAAATTTAATTCTGAAAACGTTGATGTGACCGAATCTACGTGCATCCTAACAGTTTTAGAGATATAGGCTCAGAACTGAAATAAAAATAATTTTTGAGGCTATACGTGTAGTATTTACGGGCCGGTATTACTGGTTTTTAACCAGAATTCATGGCCAAAACACCATCATTTTGAAATTTTTTCGTAATCCCAATATATGGTATGCAAATATATAGGAAATTTTACGGGGAGTTCGAATCTGTGATTGAAATCCGTCCAAGTCAACGCCCCTTTGAGATATGGTCCAACAACCGGGTAACATTCGGTTTTTTCGGGGTTTTTAACAATTAAGTAGGTTATGATTGTCATGAATCAAACCAGGTTGTGCACAAGTTTGTTGGAAATTTAATTCTGAAAACGTTGATGTGACCGAATCTACGTGAATCCTAATAGTTTTAGAGATATAGGCTCAGAACTGAAATAAAAATTACTTTTGAGGCTATACGTGTAGTATTTACGGGCCGGTATTGCTGGTTTTTAACCAGAATTCATGGCCAAAACACCATCATTTTGAAATTTTTTCGTAATCCCAATATATGGTATGCAAATATATAGGAAATTTTACAGGGAGTTCGAAGCTGTGATTGAAATCCGTCCAAGTCAACGCCCCTTTGAGATATGGTCCAACAACCGGGTAACATTCGGTTTTTTCGGGGTTTTTAACAATTAAGTAGGTTATGATTGTCATGAATCAAACCAGGTTGTGCACAAGTTTGTTGGAAATTTAATTCTGAAAACGTTGATGTGACCGAATCTACGTGCATTCTAATAGTTTTAGAGATATAGGCTCAGAACTGAAATAAAAATTATTTTTGAGGCTATACGTGTAGTATTTACGGGCCGGTATTGCTGGTTTTTAACCAGAATTCATGGCCAAAACACCATCATTTTGAAATTTTTTCGTAATCCCAATATATGGTATGCAAATATATAGGAAATTTTACGGGGAGTTCGAATCTGTGATTGAAATCCGTCCAAGTCAACGCCCCTTTGAGATATGGTCCAACAACCGGGTAACATTCGGTTTTTTCGGGGTTTTTAACAATTAAGTAGGTTATGATTGTCATGAATCAAACCAGGTTGTGCACAAGTTTGTTGGAAATTTAATTCTGAAAACGTTGATGTGACCGAATCTACGTGCATCCTAATAGTTTTAGAGATATAGGCTCAGAACTGAAATAAAAATAATTTTTGAGGCTATACGTGTAGTATTTACGGGCCGGTAATACTGGTTTTTAACCAGAATTCATGGCCAAAACACCATCATTTTGAAATTTTTTCGTAATCCCAATATATTGTATGCAAATATATAGGAAATTTTACGGGGAGTTCGAATCTGTGATTGAAATCCGTTCAAGTCAACGCCCCTTTGAGATATGGTCCAACAACCGGGTAACATTCGGTTTTTTCGGGGTTTTTAACAAATTAGTAGGTTATGATTGTCATGAATCAAACCAGGTTGTGCACAAGTTTGTTGGAAATTTAATTCTGAAAACGTTGATGTGACCGAATCTACGTGCATCCTAATAGTTTTAGAGATATAGGCTCAGAACTGAAATACAAATTATTTTTTAAGCTATACGTGTAGTAGTTACGGGCCGGTATTGCTGGTTTTTAACCAGAATTCATGGCCAAAACACCATCATTTTGAAATTTTTTCGTAATCCCAATATATTGTATGCAAATATATAGGAAATTTTACGGGGAGTTCGAATCTGTGATTGAAATCCGTCCAAGTCAACGCCCCTTTGAGATATGGTCCAACAACCGGGTAACATTCGGTTTTTTCGGGGTTTTTAACAAATTAGTAGGTTATGATTGTCATGAATCAAACCAGGTTGTGCACAAGTTTGTTGGAAATTTAATTCTGAAAACGTTGATGTGACCGAATCTACGTGCATCCTAATAGTTTTAGAGATATAGGCTCAGAACTGAAATAAAAATAATTTTTGAGGCTATACGTGTAGTATTTACGGGCCGGTAATACTGGTTTTTAACCAGAATTCATGGCCAAAACACCATCATTTTGAAATTTTTTCGTAATCCCAATATATTGTATGCAAATATATAGGAAATTTTACGGGGAGTTCGAATCTGTGATTGAAATCCGTCCAAGTCAACGCCCCTTTGAGATATGGTCCAACAACCGGGTAACATTCGGTTTTTTCGGGGTTTTTAACAAATTAGTAGGTTATGATTGTCATGAATCAAACCAGGTTGTGCACAAGTTTGTTGGAAATTTAATTCTGAAAACGTTGATGTGACCGAATCTACGTGCATCCTAATAGTTTTAGAGATATAGGCTCAGAACTGAAATAAAAATTATTTTTTAAGCTATACGTGTAGTAGTTACGGGCCGGTATTGCTGGTTTTTAACCAGAATTCATGGCCAAAACACCATCATTTTGAAATTTTTTCGTAATCCCAATATATGGTATGAAAATATATAGGAAATTTTACGGGGAGTTCGAATCTGTGATTGAAATCCGTCCAAGTCAACGCCCCTTTGAGATATGGTCCAACAACCGGGTAACATTCGGTTTTTTCGGGGCTTTTAACAATTAAGTAGGTTATGATTGTCATGAATCAAACCAGGTTGTGCACAAGTTTGTTGGAAATTTAATTCTGAAAACGTTGATGTGACCGAATCTACGTGCATCCTAATAGTTTTAGAGATATAGGCTCAGAACTGAAATAAAAATAATTTTTGAGGCTATACGTGTAGTATTTACGGGCCGGTAATACTGGTTTTTAACCAGAATTCATGGCCAAAACACCATCATTTTGAAATTTTTTCGTAATCCCAATATATTGTATGCAAATATATAGGAAGTTTTACGGGGAGTTCGAATCTGTGATTGAAATCCGTCCAAGTCAACGCCCCTTTGAGATATGGTCCAACAACCGGGTAACATTCGGTTTTTTCGGGGTTTTTAACAATTAAGTAGGTTATGATTGTCATGAATCAAACCAGGTTGTGCACAAGTTTGTTGGAAATTTAATTCTGAAAACGTTGATGTGACCGAATCTACGTGCATCCTAATAGTTTTAGAGATATAGGCTCAGAACTGAAATAAAAATTATTTTTGAGGCTATACGTGTAGTAGTTACGGGCCGGTATTGCTGGTTTTTAACCAGAATTCATGGCCAAAACACCATCATTTTGAAATTTTTTCGTAATCCCAATATATGGTATGCAAATATATAGGAAATTTTACAGGGAGTTCGAATCTGTGATTGAAATCCGTCCAAGTCAACGCCCCTTTGAGATATGGTCCAACAACCGGGTAACATTCGGTTTTTTCGGGGTTTTTAACAATTAAGTAGGTTATGATTGTCATGAATCAAACCAGGTTGTGCACAAGTTTGCTGGAAATTTAATTCTGAAAACGTTGATGTGACCGAATCTACGTGCATTCTAATAGTTTTAGAGATATAGGCTCAGAACTGAAATAAAAATTCTTTTTGAGGCTATACGTGTAGTATTTACGGGCCGGTATTGCTGGTTTTTAACCAGAATTCATGGCCAAAACACCATCATTTTGAAATTTTTTCGTAATCCCAATATAAGGTATGCAAATATATAGGAAATTTTACGGGGAGTTCGAATCTGTGATTGAAATCCGTCCAAGTCAACGCCCCTTTGAGATATGGTCCAACAACCGGGTAACATTCGGTTTTTTCGGGGTTTTTAACAATTAAGTAGGTTATGATTGTCATGAATCAAACCAGGTTGTGCACAAATTTGTTGGAAATTTAATTCTGAAAACGTTGATGTGACCGAATCTACGTGCATCCTAACAGTTTTAGAGATATAGGCTCAGAACTGAAATAAAAATAATTTTTGAGGCTATACGTGTAGTATTTACGGGCCGGTATTACTGGTTTTTAACCAGAATTCATGGCCAAAACACCATCATTTTGAAATTTTTTCGTAATCCCAATATATGGTATGCATGTATATAGGAAATTTTACGGGGAGTTCGAATCTGTGATTGAAATCCGTCCAAGTCAACGCCTTTTTGAGATATGGTCCAACAACCGGGTAACATTCGGTTTTTTCGGGGTTTTTAACAATTAAGTAGGTTATGATTGTCATGAATCAAACCAGGTTGTGCACAAGTTTGTTGGAAATTTAATTCTGAAAACGTTGATGTGACCGAATCTACGTGCATCCTAACAGTTTTAGAGATATAGGCACAGAACTGAAATGAAAATGATTTTTGAGGCTATACGGGTAGTATTTATGGGCCCGATTACTGGTTTTGAACCAGAATTCATGGCCAAAACACCATCATTTTGAAATTTTTTCGTAATCCCAATATATGGTATGCAAATATATAGGAAATTTTACGGGGAGTTCGAATCTGTGATTGAAATCCGTCCAAGTCAACGCCCCTTTGAGATATGGTCCAACAACCGGGTAACATTCGGTTTTTTCGGGGTTTTTAACAATTTAGTAGGTTATGATTGTCATGAATCAAACCAGGTTGTGCACAAGTTTGTTGGAAATTTAATTCTGAAAACGTTGATGTGACCGAATCTACGTGCATCCTAATAGTTTTAGAGATATAGGCTCAGAACTGAAATAAAAATTCTTTTTGAGGCTATACGTGTAGTATTTACGGGCCGGTATTGCTGGTTTTTAACCAGAATTCATGGCCAAAACACCATCATTTTGAAATTTTTTCGTAATCCCAATATATGGTATGCAAATATATAGGAAATTTTACGGGGAGTTCGAATCTGTGATTGAAATCCGTCCAAGTCAACGCCCCTTTGAGATATGGTCCAACAACCGGGTAACATTCGGTTTTTTCGGGGTTTTTAACAATTAAGTAGGTTATGATTGTCATGAATCAAACCAGGTTGTGCACAAATTTGTTGGAAATTTAATTCTGAAAACGTTGATGTGACCAAATCTACGTGCATCCTAACAGTTTTAGAGATATAGGCTCAGAACTGAAATAAAAATAATTTTTGAGGCTATACGTGTAGTATTTACGGGCCGGTATTACTGGTTTTTAACCAGAATTCATGGCCAAAACACCATCATTTTGAAATTTTTTCGTAATCCCAATATATGGTATGCAAATATATAGGAAATTTTACGGGGAGTTCGAATCTGTGATTGAAATCCGTCCAAGTCAACGCCTTTTTGAGATATGGTCCAACAACCGGGTAAAATTCGGTTTTTTCGGGGTTTTTAACAATTAAGTAGGTTATGATTGTCATGAATCAAACCAGGTTGTGCACAAGTTTGTTGGAAATTTAATTCTGAAAACGTTGATGTGACCGAATCTACGTGCATCCTAATAGTTTTAGAGATATAGGCTCAGAACTGAAATAAAAATTATTTTTGAGGCTATACGTGTAGTAGTTACGGGCCGGTATTACTGGTTTTTAACCAGAATTCATGGCCAAAACACCATCATTTTGAAATTTTTTCGTAATCCCAATATATGGTATGCAAATATATAGGAAATTTTACGGGGAGTTCGAATCTGTGATTGAAATCCGTCCAAGTCAACGCCCCTTTGAGATATGGTCCAACAACCGGGTAACATTCGGTTTTTTCGGGGTTTTTAACAATTAAGTAGGTTATGATTGTCATGAATCAAACCAGGTTGTGCACAAGTTTGTTGGAAATTTAATTCTGAAAACGTTGATGTGACCGAATCTACGTGCATCCTAATAGTTTTAGAGATATAGGCTCAGAACTGAAATAAAAATAATTTTTGAGGCTATACGTGTAGTATTTACGGGCCGATAATACTGGTTTTTAACCAGAATTCATGGCCAAAACACCATCATTTTGAAATTTTTTCGTAATCCCAATATATTGTATGCAAATATATAGGAAATTTTACGGGGAGTTCGAATCTGTGATTGAAATCCGTCCAAGTCAACGCCCCTTTGAGATATGGTCCAACAACCGGGTAACATTCGGTTTTTTCGGGGTTTTTAACAATTAAGTAGGTTATGATTGTCATGAATCAAACCAGGTTGTGCACAAGTTTGTTGGAAATTTAATTCTGAAAACGTTGATGTGACCGCATCTACGTGCATCCTAACAGTTTTAGAGATATAGGCTCAGAACTGAAATAAAAATGATTTTTGAGGCTATACGGGTAGTATTTATGGGCCCGATTACTGGTTTTGAACCAGAATTCATGGCCAAAACACCATCATTTTGAAATTTTTTCGTAATCCCAATATATGGTATGCAAATATATAGGAAATTTTACGGGGAGTTCGAATCTGTGATTGAAATCCGTCCAAGTCAACGCCCCTTTGAGATATGGTCCAACAACCGGGTAACATTCGGTTTTTTCGGGGTTTTTAACAATTAAGTAGGTTATGATTGTCATGAATCAAACCAGGTTGTGCACAAGTTTGTTGGAAATTTAATTCTGAAAACGTTGATGTGACCGAATCTACGTGCATCCTAATAGTTTTAGAGATATAGGCTCAGAACTGAAATAAAAATAATTTTTGAGGCTATACGTGTAGTATTTACGGGCCGGTAATACTGGTTTTTAACCAGAATTCATGGCCAAAACACCATCATTTTGAAATTTTTTCGTAATCCCAATATATTGTATGCAAATATATAGGAAATTTTACGGGGAGTTCGAATCTGTGATTGAAATCCGTCCAAGTCAACGCCCCTTTGAGATATGGTCCAACAACCGGGTAACATTCGGTTTTTTCGGGGTTTTTAACAATTAAGTAGGTTATGATTGTCATGAATCAAACCAGGTTGTGCACAAGTTTGTTGGAAATTTAATTCTGAAAACGTTGATGTGACCGAATCTACGTGCATCCTAATAGTTTTAGAGATATAGGCTCAGAACTGAAATAAAAATAATTTTTGAGGCTATACGTGTAGTATTTACGGGCCGGTAATACTGGTTTTGAACCAGAATTCATGGCCAAAACACCATCATTTTGAAATTTTTTCGTAATCCCAATATATTGTATGCAAATATATAGGAAATTTTACGGGGAGTTCGAATCTGTGATTGAAATCCGTCCAAGTCAACGCCCCTTTGAGATATGGTCCAACAACCGGGTAACATTCGGTTTTTTCGGGGTTTTTAACAATTAAGTAGGTTATGATTGTCATGAATCAAACCAGGTTGTGCACAAGTTTGTTGGAAATTTAATTCTGAAAACGTTGATGTGACCGAATCTACGTGCATCCTAATAGTTTTAGAGATATTATTAGCGTTGGGGCAGGTGAGGGTTGTTAGATTACTAGTCAATTGCCGTAAATAAATAAGACAAATTCCACATTGGTTATAATTCTTACATTAGGCATTTATTTGATTCATTATTATTCGGTTTTACTTATGTCCACCACTTATTAGTCTCTTTCCTCTTTCCTCCTTGTCTCTACCCTTCCTGTCTCTCTCCTCTTTCCTCGTCCAGCTCTCTACTACCTCCTAATCTGTCTCTCCCCAGCACACTGTCCTTCTTTCTACTTTTCTTGGCGTCACCAAGCCTCTGTCTTGTAGCTCCTCCTCCTAATCTGTGCTCTGTGGAGCTCCTCTACACCCCCGCTATATGCGTATCTTTTTATACGCTCACACCCTCACTGCTAGGCTTGAAGTCGTCCCGGACTTCAGCTATACCCTCAATGTCTTTTTCTTAGAACAATAGTTCGTTGTGATCACGATATCGTCATTGTCCAGCAATGATCTTTATTCAGTGGTAATAACCTTTCTCTTATGACAATCGATGCCGACTTGCTTTACTTTCATTTAAATTTGCCCCTCGAATTTATTCTTATTCATCGGCTATTCCTATGTCGGTGTCTAACCCATAATCCCTTCCGGTCAAATTCAGTCTCTTGAATCTATTTTTATTTTTCTGATACTACACTTCATTACGACTCACTTTTCGCTCTCTTATGAAACAATCTCATCTATCATTCGGGAATATGAGCCATCTTCATTGTTATGAACTTCAACTAATTATTTTTCTGTACGCTTTCACACTCCATTCCCTTCTATTTCCTCACACCGTGAACATTGAACTCAGCTCTTTAGTGGAACAGTATTCTACTGTGTATCAAGAACGCCTAGATTTACAGAAAATAATTGCTAAATTCGCTACTTTAGTCCATCAGAATCCGAGTCTACTTCCACAACTAGATCCCATCGCAGTAGATTATCTCCGTCAGAATTATCTACTACCTATCCTTGTGCGTTCGGTTGAAGATTCTCCTCCAAAGCCCTGTCCTTTATCTAACGTTACCCCGGCTCTACTCGTACGGGAACAATTTCGTTGCCCGGATTGTGCTGTTCCTAAGTATTTCGCCAATTCCCGGGACCGCCGACTGCATCGTCCTACCGTCCATAGTAGGTCGTTTCGTCGTTGCACTATTTGCAAGTTTCATTGTGCCACTATTAAAGAAACCCGCCTCTCGTGTGCATCACTCCACACTCGCCCTTTGATGGTACCCGTAATCAAATTACATCGTACCTGCGAGTTTACCCCAAATTCGCCCGACAATTACTCTGTTACTAACTCGTCCACTGGAAAATCGCACAAGAACCGTAAACGCAAATACCCACAGAAAGAACAACTTGAAAGATATTGCATTACTCCTCATTACTTGCTTCCTATTCCCCGGAACTCTCGAACTCCTGTCTCTAATAAAACGCCTATACCTTCAACCTTGAAATCTCAACTCGCAGCGTCATCGGCTACTCGTCCTCCTCTATTAATTACATCGAAGCGGTCCACTCAGGGACTGAAGTCCCCTATTCCAACTCGTACCAAGGGATGACGTTGATTCGATTCTAACTCAACCCTTACTTCCCTCGACCTCTCTACCCTTGGTGAGTTAATGACATAACTGTTTCTTCAGTTAGTTGTAGGCAAATGAACGTTCTATATTTTGATATCTAATATCTGTTCTTCATTAACAGGGCTGCCTCACTCCTGACCCCCTAATTGGACTGTCTCCGAATTAATCTGGTGTAATACTTTGAAATCACGATTTTTATAGAGTGTCCAACCTACAATCAGATCTATTGTGTCACGGCGTGACCCATTCTGTTTTACTTACTTATTGCTATATTTGTTATAACGTATTTATCGATAAATAAATATTTAATTTAGATGCATCAAATCGGAGCGTACCTAGGAACCTGACTCCACTATCACACCCATCTTCCACCTTGCTAAGATTTCATGTCCACATGAAATAATTCTTGTCTAGTCGGTTTGTGTTAGTTTCTACCAATCCTTACTTACGCCCATAGAATTAACGGAGCTCAGACATTCCCTATATCAGCAACGCTGAGAGATTAGGAAGCATATAGCTATTTGTATTGGTCTATCTGTTGAAATTTAGCCCCGTTAGTCTACCACTATCTTGATACGCTACCATCTGACATCGGACCTCTATACGAAGCCTCTGATTATTAGTCGATGAGATTAAAGTTTTACTACTACTTTCTACTAGTTCTACAACCTTTTACTGCTAGTGGCTTTTGTCCCGGCCCCGACCGATCGTCTGAATGTCTACATGTATCTCCCTCTTATATTCGACCTAAAGGGCTTATTTAGGAAATTGCTACGTCTGCTATGTGTATTCGAACCACCTAATCTATATTCTTCACGTTGATTTACTCGACAGTATCACACCCCGTAGAACTATATCTAAATCCTCCCTGTTAGGACTTCTAACCTTCGGTTAATGGTATTTTCCACCTTTGGAAGTCTATCCTCTAATAGTTTGACGTACATGGTTAACATTGGGTTATTATGGAATCATTAGCATGACGGATCTAACAATAACAATACAATTTCTTAACATTATTGTGCCAGTCACAAAATTCACATAACTTTGTCGGTCATATACGTTCCTGAACTCTATCGTATGACGACACTCTCCTATTAATAATTTAAGGTTCCGTTTACATTATTTTAGTTATTACAGCAAGTATTCGTTCATTAAAAGTAACTTTTCATAATTAAAGGACAACACTCTCTAACCTAACAATACGTATTAACATCCTTCTGCCACTTATTGTGAGTCTGAATCATTATTGGTATCTTAAGTTGAGTTAAGTACTTTACATACTATATATTTACATCTATGATCTTGTTTAAATTATAAGTCTTATTTCGACCTTATAATATATTTACACAACAAACATCCTCGCCTCCAATCGTTACAATCGTGTCCACCGTTCAGTGTCGTAATCCGACCGGACAGTTACTCTCGTCGTTACAGTCGTGTTTCGTCCATGGCATTCGCCCCAGTCTCCAGGAAAAACCCTCCGGGTTAAGTTTTCTTGTTCATATTGTTCCCTGTTGGTAGGGAAAACCTGAAGAATGGACTACCGGCTCTGGTTAATCAACCCTCGTCATGATAGTCTATTTCGAGTTATCGCTTGGGTCGATCATTTCGTCGTCATTTCTCAGTCATCTTATATGGATGCTCATCAAAATCAGGATTTGAAGTCTCTCGGTGTATTCAGGACTTCTAGCCACAAGACATCCCGGACTGTCCCCATGATGTCCAAAATCCTCCGATTCTAATGTTCTTGTCAACAGTCCCTACTCTTTCCTCCGTACAGTGACTCTTTCCTGGCGTTAGCGTTTTCCGTCCATCAGTGACCCGACTCGTTCCTTCTCTCTCCTATCGGCCCTATGGTTCACGTTCCGCTAGTTCTCGTTCACACCAAGCCACTCCATCGTCTATCGTCCTGTTTTATGACACCCGGCTCGAATTTTATTGCTTTTTCCGTCTGTCACCAACTTAGTTCATCCTTCTGAGCTGACCTTTTGCTTGGAATGGTGTAGGATTTCTCGCACTCAGACTGCTTATCTCAAATATTTTATGACTTCATCTGTTAATCTCACAAACAAATTCTCATGTAACTTTGTTTCAACCAAGCAACCCTCTCAAATTCTTATTTCGTTCTCCATTCCGACTTATGCAACTCTGGCATATCGGAGAATTCAAATTTATGATCTCATTGTATACCCTGTAATTTAGTGCTCTTTTCTAATCACCATTTTCGACCGTTCTCTCTACTCTTTTTCTCAAGGCATCAAATTTTTATTACGTCAATGGCATTCCACTCGACTCTGTATCTATGCTCTGCACTCCACTGCTTCAATGGTATCTTTCTACCATTGGTGATCCTATTTCAAAATTATTTTCCGCCTCCCTAACCCAAACAATTATTTTATTGTTCCAAAGTTTTCGACTTGGTGCACATTCCTTTCTCATATGATTATGCAAAATTCACCTCGTTTGTGCTAGTCTTAGCAATCTCTTTGCTCTCTGCTCGTCTTAAATTCATTTCCTTCGAATTCTCGGATTAAATTACTCGTTTTCTTTCCATGGTAATCTAATTCGCCAGAACCAAATGAGGTCAAAGATCAGGTTAGCTAGGCCTTCTCTTTCCCACACTCGGATCCTTAAATTTTGATTCTATTCAGGGAATTACATCTCGCTTCATTCTATATCACCGTAATAGGACACCCGGGAAACATTGTTGAATCCTCTCCTAGTACCCTCCTGCAGAAGGAACGACCATCCGGTCTTGTACCCGAGGATTAATATCTCATTTCATTTATGCTCAACCTTTTTCAAGTCACATGAGCCTCTTTCTCATACTCAGACTTCAACGAGTCAATGAGTCACCCAGACTTCAACGAGTCAATGGGTCCCTTCTTTTTCACTCAGACTTCCACGAGTCAATGAGTCACTCAGACTTCACCGAGTTAATGAGTCTCTTCTTTCCAGCTAGGTTTAATACCTGCTTGAGTGTTTTCATCGTCGGATATTACTCTATTGTCTTTTGGATATTTTCATTGTCCTGATCTACATTATGGCCAGAAATCTCGACAAACTTAATACAATAAAAAAAATCGAATCAAAAAATTTTTAATATGGAACATTTCTTAAAAATAAAAAATAAAATTGAACTCTAACTTCTCTACCTGTCTATTAACACTCGTGATCTCATCAAGAACCCCACATTTCAGCCTAGGCCATACTTTGTCCCGTTCTTGTATGAGATCGTTGACAGTTCAGGCGTCCCTGAAAAGTCCCAATTCTCTTTTCGTCTCATACTTCTTGCGCATTCATCATTCTCTTCATTCATATTCTCAATCTCAATTATCTTTTCATTCTTAATTCAATCTTCGTGTTCCCGGGTCCTTCGTTATTTTCAATCATCATACTTTCCCGTTAAATGTGGACTTCTTTCAGCCCCCAAAATGCTTTCCGAGTTACTTTTTCTGATCGGCAGTACTTTTCATTCTCTTTATTAACATCGAATTTCTGTTATAATTCTATCTCTTTCGAACTCGCTTCGGGAATATTAACGGCCGTCCGTCTAAGATGTGAACCCATGGTCATCATGCTCTATATTCTTTATATTCTTTCCTCTCCCCTGGCATTCTCAGTATCGACCGTCTTCACAATCAAATAGTCTGTAGGTTTTTCCCTTTTTATTTACTGCACTACTACAGGGCCATAACATTATTCGGACAGTAACTTACTCAGAATGTCCTTTTTATACTTAGATTGGCAACTAACCACTTAAAACCTTCTTATTTAATGCCTCTGGACCTTTAGGGTGACCCTACTCAGGGCCATCTTCTTATATTATTCCTTGTCACTGGTATCACTATATCTTTTTTAGGGGTATTCTTCGTTGGTACTAAATGGACTTTCTATCCTTCCATACTAACTGTTTTTCTCTTATCAGCAATTAACCTTGGTATGTCTACAGTTCTAATATAGTCGACTCTATCCTTTTAGTCTACTCATATCTTAATTTTACATGGGTCGTCAATTTTCCTGTAAATTGTTTCTCACATTCTAAGCCATATTGGTTAGCCTGTCTTTCATTCCTGTAATATTATTAGCGTGGCTCTAATATTAGGTGCCGCTAAACCAAATTACTGCCAATTATAACCATAAATTAGCGAGTTATGAGAATAATTAAAAGTCGTTGGGGTAATTTAGGATTAAATGTAAATTACAAGTTGGTTTATTAACTCCTTCAAATCTCTTAACCGATATTCACACTTCAATACCCAGAGCTAATCTGCCCTCTTCTCTTTCCCACTATTCTCTTTCCTACTCTCTGCTACATTTTCCTCTCAATCTTTGGTTCAGTCCTCCAGACTTCCAACCCAAGCCAAGCCATACTTGGCGTCCTTTTTCCAGCCTCTTATTTACAACCTATAGATTATAAACCCTTAATCTATAGGACCGGGATATACCGTAGCGTATACCCGCTAACAATATCTTATCCAACGCTCACTCATTTATTATCCTGTTTTAACTTTTAACTGGGCTATTCATACGTAGATTTTATGCACCTCACCCGATGCTGCCCCTAAACTAAAGAAATGTAATTTTTACTCCTTCCTAATATTCCTTAATAAAGCCAATACCTATCTTACCTAACATCCTTTGTTTTTGTGCAATCAATTTATTTCAATCAACTCCCTGCTTACCTAGCTTTAAAAATGCGGCTCTCATATCGTTTCGTCGCTTCTTAGCTGGACAATCTTTGATTACGTGACCCAATCTTCTACACAAATGACAACGAATATGTCCTTGTTGTCCTTTTCTCGCTAATAATAGTCCTCTACTGCTCCCTGCTATTGGTTGCTTCGGTACATTCTTGGTGATCATGTCGGGTGTCTGGTCCTTAAGTCTTGGAATCTTTCCTTCTAACTCCCCCTCTATACTCTGCCTAGTTCGCTTGTTTTTAAGTTTAACTTCAAATTTACGCTTGTTCTTGTCGAACGAAATTATCTCCTCTCTCAATTCTTCCTGGGTTAAGTAGGTTTCATTTTCGAAATGAGGCAAGTAATCTGCATTCATATTTTTAATAATGAATCGGTTCAACGTTTTCTCTGGAAAGTTAAGCTCCGCCTCACTATGGAGTTGACATACCCTGTGGAAATAATGTATCGCCGTTTCGCGTGATTTCTGATAACATGTTAGAAGACTATCCATATTCTTAGGTGCAAATTCCTTTCTGAAAAGGTCCTTGACCTTTTTCCACCCCATTTCTAAATATCCTGTATACTGAATACCATTATCTTCTGCCCATTTAACTTCTGTGGGCATTGCAACACTCTTAAAGTACCATTTTGCAGCTCTTCCTGTCAGAAATGGTCCTAGGTTTCGGGTCTTAGTACGGTCGTCCCAATCAGCCCCCTTTTGTTCGTATAATTTTATAAATTTTTCTGCAGAGCTCTGAGACTCTCCATCATAGTTCGTGATAGGTGCGTCTATTAATGCATCTTCATCTGAATCCTCGGATCTGGAATCCGGTGACCCGTCAGGTATTTCTAATATGCCCGGCCTCACTACGTTGTTTATAGTTTCGCTTCTAAGCCTCTCTCCTACCAATTTATTTAGTGTCTCAGTTATGCTCTTTTCAAGGAACGATTTTAATCGGTCCTCATCAATCCTACCGTCTTTTATAATGGGGATTCGCCCTTCGGCTATGAGTACCCTGCTCTGAATCTCCTCTTCGGTCAATTCTAAACTTTTTGACGTTCCTAATTTAATAACTTCAGGTTCTGCAGTTCCTACATCTTTTAATGTCTGTTCTAACTTATCTTGTTCCTTGTCATTGCTCAAATCTTCGAACGATAGTCTGATCTTATCCATTTTATACGTTAAAATATCTCAAAAATATCGACCAGTGATACTTATCCTTAAAGAATTTATCCCTCGTAGGTCTCCTCCACAAGTCTGTCCTCTTTAGTTCCTCAGGACCCGTGCTAGAATCCGTAGTCGTCTGAATGTTCTCAAATTTGTCTCGATCTCTCGTCTGCAAGTTGTTCCTCGATAACTGCTGTTCGGTTCCGTAATCTCAATCGGTCCTGCTGTCGACGTAAAAGTCCTCGATAAAGTGCAAGTATTTCTTTTAATAGTTTCTGGTGTCGGCAGGCAAGTACGTATGCCGTTCCGTAAGTCTGATTAATCGCTGATCCCCAATGAACTTGCCAAGCCCTAACAGGACTTAATTTTAACTTTTGTTGCACTTGATTTCCTAAATTGATGTCTTTAAAGAGCTTTGAAAAATGTTTTCTTTGCTGGGCAACGATTCGTCTTTTTACTGAAAAGTCACGATCAGACATTCTCGTTTTTGTCCATGACTAACAAATCCTTTAACTTGTTTTGCCCTCACTCTTCACTAATCAACCGTTATTGTAATTCGATTGTCGATCACTTTAAGTTTACTTATTAAGTTACTTCGCATCTAACTTCTCTCACTTCGCCCCCTGAGTTCTAAATTCCGACTTACTTGTCGCGAAATTCCTAGTAATTAAGGGATTCCGTCTTATGGTCTGCGGAATCCCACTTCTGACACCATATTAGCGTTTGGGCAGGTGAGGGTTGTTAGATTACTAGTCAATTGCCGTAAATAAATAAGACAAATTCCACATTGGTTATAATTCTTACATTAGGCATTTATTTGATTCATTATTATTCGGTTTTACTTATGTCCACCACTTATTAGTCTCTTTCCTCTTTCCTCCTTGTCTCTACCCTTCCTGTCTCTCTCCTCTTTCCTCGTCCAGCTCTCTACTACCTCCTAATCTGTCTCTCCCCAGCACACTGTCCTTCTTTCTACTTTTCTTGGCGTCACCAAGCCTCTGTCTTGTAGCTCCTCCTCCTAATCTGTGCTCTGTGGAGCTCCTCTACACCCCCGCTATATGCGTATCTTTTTATACGCTCACAATATAGGCTCAGAACTGAAATAAAAATAATTTTTGAGGCTATACGTGTAGTATTTACGGGCCGGTAATACTGGTTTTTAACCAGAATTCATGGCCAAAACACCATCATTTTGAAATTTTTTCGTAATCCCAATATATTGTATGCAAATATATAGGAAATTTTACAGGGAGTTCGAAAATCTGTGATTGAAATCCGTCCAAGTCAACGCCCCTTTGAGATATGGTCCAACAACCGGGTAACATTCGGTTTTTTCGGGGTTTTTAACAATTAAGTAGGTTATGATTGTCATGAATCAAACCAGGTTGTGCACAAATTTGTTGGAAATTTAATTCTGAAAACGTTGATGTGACCGAATCTACGTGCATCCTAACAGTTTTAGAGATATAGGCTCAGAACTGAAATAAAAATAATTTTTGAGGCTATACGTGTAGTATTTACGGGCCGGTATTACTGGTTTTTAACCAGAATTCATGGCCAAAACACCATCATTTTGAAATTTTTTCGTAATCCCAATATATGGTATGCAAATATATAGGAAATTTTACGGGGAGTTCGAATCTGTGATTGAAATCCGTCCAAGTCAACGCCCCTTTGAGATATGGTCCAACAACCGGGTAACATTCGGTTTTTTCGGGGTTTTTAACAATTAAGTAGGTTATGATTGTCATGAATTAAACCAGGTTGTGCACAAGTTTGTTGGAAATTTAATTCTGAAAACGTTGATGTGACCGAATCTACGTGCATCTTAACAGTTTTAGAGATATAGGCTCAGAACTGAAATAAAAATAATTTTTGAGGCTATACGTGTAGTATTTACGGGCCGGTATTACTGGTTTTTAACCAGAATTCATGGCCAAAACACCATCATTTTTAAATTTTTCGTAATCCCAATATATGGTATGCAAATATATAGGAAATTTTACGGGGAGTTCGAATCTGTGATTGAAATCCGTCCAAGTCAACGCCCCTTTGAGATATGGTCCAACAACCGGGTAACATTCGGTTTTTTCGGGGTTTTTTAACAATTAAGTAGTTATGATTGTCATGAATCAAACCAGGTTGTGCACAAATTTGTTGGAAATTTAATTCTGAAAACGTTGATGTGACCGAATCTACGTGCATCCTAACAGTTTTAGAGATATAGGCTCAGAACTGAAATAAAAATAATTTTTGTGGCTATACGTGTAGTATTTACGGGCCGGTATTACTGGTTTTTAACCAGAATTCATGGCCAAAACACCATCATTTTTAAATTTTTCGTAATCCCAATATATGGTATGCAAATATATAGGAAATTTTACGGGGAGTTCGAATCTGTGATTGAAATCCGTCCAAGTCAACGCCCCTTTGAGATATGGTCCAACAACCGGGTAACATTCGGTTTTTTCGGGGTTTTTAACAATTAAGTAGGTTATGATTGTCATGAATCAAACCAGGTTGTGCACAAATTTGTTGGAAATTTAATTCTGAAAACGTTGATGTGACCGAATCTACGTGCATCCTAACAGTTTTAGAGATATAGGCTCAGAACTGAAATAAAAATAATTTTTGAGGCTATACGTGTAGTATTTACGGGCCGGTATTACTGGTTTTTAACCAGAATTCATGGCCAAAACACCATCATTTTTAAATTTTTCGTAATCCCAATATATGGTATGCAAATATATAGGAAATTTTACGGGGAGTTCGAATCTGTGATTGAAATCCGTCCAAGTCAACGCTCCTTTGAGATATGGTCCAACAACCGGGTAACATTCGGTTTTTTCGGGGTTTTTAACAATTAAGTAGGTTATGATTGTCATGAATCAAACCAGTTGTGCACAATTTGTTGGAAATTTAATTCTGAAAACGTTGATGTGACCGAATCTACGTGCATCCTAATAGTTTTAGAGATATAGGCTCAGAACTGAAATAAAAATAATTTTTGAGGCTATACGTGTAGTATTTACGGGCCGGTATTACTGGTTTTTAACCAGAATCATGGCCAAAACACCATCATTTTGAAATTTTTTCGTAATCCCAATATATGGTATGCAAATATATAGGAAATTTTACGGGGAGTTCGAATCTGTGATTGAAATCCGTCCAAGTCAACGCCCCTTTGAGATATGGTCCAACAACCGGGTAACATTCGGTTTTTTTCGGGGTTTTTAACAATTAAGTAGGTTATGATTGTCATGAATTAAACCAGGTTGTGCACAAGTTTGTTGGAAATTTAATTCTGAAAACGTTGATGTGACCGAATCTACGTGCATCTTAACAGTTTTAGAGATATAGGCTCAGAACTGAAATAAAAATAATTTTTGAGGCTATACGTGTAGTATTTACGGGCCGGTATTACTGGTTTTTAACCAGAATTCATGGCCAAAACACCATCATTTTTAAATTTTTCGTAATCCCAATATATGGTATGCAAATATATAGGAAATTTTACGGGGAGTTCGAATCTGTGATTGAAATCCGTCCAAGTCAACGCCCCTTTGAGATATGGTCCAACAACCGGGTAACATTCGGTTTTTTCGGGGGTTTTTAACAATTAAGTAGGTTATGATTGTCATGAATCAAACCAGGTTGTGCACAAATTTGTTGGAAATTTAATTCTGAAAACGTTGATGTGACCGAATCTACGTGCATCCTAACAGTTTTAGAGATATAGGCTCAGAACTGAAATAAAAATAATTTTTGAGGCTATACGTGTAGTATTTACGGGCCGGTATTACTGGTTTTTAACCAGAATTCATGGCCAAAACACCATCATTTTTAAATTTTTCGTAATCCCAATATATGGTATGCAAATATATAGGAAATTTTACGGGGAGTTCGAATCTGTGATTGAAATCCGTCCAAGTCAACGCCCCTTTGAGATATGGTCCAACAACCGGGTAACATTCGGTTTTTTCGGGGTTTTTAACAATTAAGTAGGTTATGATTGTCATGAATCAAACCAGGTTGTGCACAAATTTGTTGGAAATTTAATTCTGAAAACGGTTGATGTGACCGAATCTACGTGCATCCTAACAGTTTTAGAGATATAGGCTCAGAACTGAAATAAAAATAATTTTTGAGGCTATACGTGTAGTATTTACGGGCCGGTATTACTGGTTTTTAACCAGAATTCATGGCCAAAACACCATCATTTTTAAATTTTTCGTAATCCCAATATATGGTATGCAAATATATAGGAAATTTACGGGGAGTTCGAATCTGTGATTGAAATCCGTCCAAGTCAACGCCCCTTTGAGATATGGTCCAACAACCGGGTAACATTCGGTTTTTTCGGGGTTTTTAACAATTTAGTAGGTTATGATTGTCATGAATTAAACCAGGTTGTGCACAAGTTTGTTGGAAATTTAATTCTGAAAACGTTGATGTGACCGAATCTACGTGCATCTTAACAGTTTTAGAGATATAGGCTCAGAACTGAAATAAAAATAATTTTTGAGGCTATACGTGTAGTATTTACGGGCCGGTATTACTGGTTTTTAACCAGAATTTCATGGCCAAAACACCATCATTTTTAAATTTTTCGTAATCCCAATATATGGTATGCAAATATATAGGAAATTTTACGGGGAGTTCGAATCTGTGATTGAAATCCGTCCAAGTCAACGCCCCTTTGAGATATGGTCCAACAACCGGGTAACATTCGGTTTTTTCGGGGTTTTTAACAATAAGTAGGTTATGATTGTCATGAATCAAACCAGGTTGTGCACAAATTTGTTGGAAATTTAATTCTGAAAACGTTGATGTGACCGAATCTACGTGCATCCTAACAGTTTTAGAGATATAGGCTCAGAACTGAAATAAAAATAATTTTTGAGGCTATACGTGTAGTATTTACGGGCCGGTATTACTGGTTTTTAACCAGAATTCATGGCCAAAACACCATCATTTTTAAATTTTTCGTAATCCCAATATATGGTATGCAAATATATAGGAAATTTTACGGGGAGTTCGAATCTGTGATTGAAATCCGTCCAAGTCAACGCCCCTTTGAGATATGGTCCAACAACCGGGTAACATTCGGTTTTTTCGGGGTTTTTTAACAATTTAGTAGGTTATGATTGTCATGAATCAAACCAGGTTGTGCACAAATTTGTTGGAAATTTAATTCTGAAAACGTTGATGTGACCGAATCTACGTGCATCCTAACAGTTTTAGAGATATAGGCTCAGAACTGAAATAAAAATAATTTTTTGAGGCTATACGTGTAGTATTTACCGACCGGTATTACTGGTTTTTAACCAGAATTCATGGCCAAAACACCATCATTTTAAATTTTTCGTAATCCCAATATATGGTATGCAAATATATAGGAAATTTTACGGGGAGTTCGAATCTGTGATTGAAATCCGTCCAAGTCAACGCCCCTTTGAGATATGGTCCAACAACCGGGTAACATTCGGTTTTTTCGGGGTTTTTAACAATTAAGTAGGTTATGATTGTCATGAATCAAACCAGGTTGTGCACAAATTTGTTGGAAATTTAATTCTGAAAACGTTGATGTGACCCGAATCTACGTGCATCCTAACAGTTTTAGAGATATAGGCTCAGAACTGAAATAAAAATAATTTTTGAGGCTATACGTGTAGTATTTACGGGCCGGTATTACTGGTTTTTAACCAGAATTCATGGCCAAAACACCATCATTTTTAAATTTTTCGTAATCCCAATATATGGTATGCAAATATATAGGAAATTTTACGGGGAGTTCGAATCTGTGATTGAAATCCGTCCAAGTCAACGCTCCTTTGAGATATGGTCCAACAACCGGGTAACATTCGGTTTTTTCGGGGTTTTTAACAATTAAGTAGGTTATGATTGTCATGAATCAAACCAGGTTGTGCACAAATTTGTTGGAAATTTAATTCTGAAAACGTTGATGTGACCGAATCTACGTGCATCCTAATAGTTTTAGAGATATAGGCTCAGAACTGAAATAAAAATAATTTTTGAGGCTATACGTGTAGTATTTACGGGCCGGTATTACTGGTTTTTAACCAGAATTCATGGCCAAAACACCATCATTTTGAAATTTTTTCGTAATCCCAATATATGGTATGCAAATATATAGGAAATTTTACGGGGAGTTCGAATCTGTGATTGAAATCCGTCCAAGTCAACGCCCCTTTGAGATATGGTCCAACAACCGGGTAACATTCGGTTTTTTCGGGGTTTTTTAACAATTAAGTAGGTTATGATTGTCATGAATTAAACCAGGTTGTGCACAAGTTTGTTGGAAATTTAATTCTGAAAACGTTGATGTGACCGAATCTACGTGCATCTTAACAGTTTTAGAGATATCGGCTCAGAACTGAAATAAAAATAATTTTTGAGGCTATACGTGTAGTATTTACGGGCCGGTATTACTGGTTTTTAACCAGAATTCATGGCCAAAACACCATCATTTTGAAATTTTTTCGTAATCCCAATATATGGTATGCAAATATATAGGAAATTTTACGGGGAGTTCGAATCTGTGATTGAAATCCGTCCAAGTCAACGCCCCTTTGAGATATGGTCCAACAACCGGGTAACATTCGGTTTTTTCGGGGTTTTTAACAATTAAGTAGGTTATGATTGTCATGAATCAAACCAGGTTGTGCACAAATTTGTTGGAAATTTAATTCTGAAAACGTTGATGTGACCGAATCTACGTGCATCCTAACAGTTTTAGAGATATAGGCTCAGAACTGAAATAAAAATAATTTTTGAGGCTATACGTGTAGTATTTACGGGCCGGTATTACTGGTTTTTAACCAGAATTCATGGCCAAAACACCATCATTTTTAAATTTTTCGTAATCCCAATATATGGTATGCAAATATATAGGAAATTTTACGGGGAGTTCGAATCTGTGATTGAAATCCGTCCAAGTCAACGCCCCTTTGAGATATGGTCCAACAACCGGGTAACATTCGGTTTTTTCGGGGTTTTTAACAATTTAGTAGGTTATGATTGTCATGAATCAAACCAGGTTGTGCACAAATTTGTTGGAAATTTAATTCTGAAAACGTTGATGTGACCGAATCTACGTGCATCCTAACAGTTTTAGAGATATAGGCTCAGAACTGAAATAAAAATAATTTTTGAGGCTATACGTGTAGTATTTACCGACCGGTATTACTGGTTTTTAACCAGAATTCATGGCCAAAACACCATCATTTTTAAATTTTTCGTAATCCCAATATATGGTATGCAAATATATAGGAAATTTTACGGGGAGTTCGAATCTGTGATTGAAATCCGTCCAAGTCAACGCCCCTTTGAGATATGGTCCAACAACCGGGTAACATTCGGTTTTTTCGGGGTTTTTAACAATTAAGTAGGTTATGATTGTCATGAATCAAACCAGGTTGTGCACAAATTTGTTGGAAATTTAATTCTGAAAACGTTGATGTGACCGAATCTACGTGCATCCTAACAGTTTTAGAGATATAGGCTCAGAACTGAAATAAAAATAATTTTTGAGGCTATACGTGTAGTATTTACGGGCCGGTATTACTGGTTTTTAACCAGAATTCATGGCCAAAACACCATCATTTTTAAATTTTTCGTAATCCCAATATATGGTATGCAAATATATAGGAAATTTTACGGGGAGTTCGAATCTGTGATTGAAATCCGTCCAAGTCAACGCTCCTTTGAGATATGGTCCAACAACCGGGTAACATTCGGTTTTTTCGGGGTTTTTAACAATTAAGTAGGTTATGATTGTCATGAATCAAACCAGGTTGTGCACAAATTTGTTGGAAATTTAATTCTGAAAACGTTGATGTGACCGAATCTACGTGCATCCTAATAGTTTTAGAGATATAGGCTCAGAACTGAAATAAAAATAATTTTTGAGGCTATACGTGTAGTATTTACGGGCCGGTATTACTGGTTTTTAACCAGAATTCATGGCCAAAACACCATCATTTTGAAATTTTTTCGTAATCCCAATATATGGTATGCAAATATATAGGAAATTTTACGGGGAGTTCGAATCTGTGATTGAAATCCGTCCAAGTCAACGCCCCTTTGAGATATGGTCCAACAACCGGGTAACATTCGGTTTTTTCGGGGTTTTTAACAATTAAGTAGGTTATGATTGTCATGAATTAAACCAGGTTGTGCACAAGTTTGTTGGAAATTTAATTCTGAAAACGTTGATGTGACCGAATCTACGTGCATCTTAACAGTTTTAGAGATATAGGCTCAGAACTGAAATAAAAATAATTTTTGAGGCTATACGTGTAGTATTTACGGGCCGGTATTACTGGTTTTTAACCAGAATTCATGGCCAAAACACCATCATTTTGAAATTTTTTCGTAATCCCAATATATGGTATGCAAATATATAGGAAATTTTACGGGGAGTTCGAATCTGTGATTGAAATCCGTCCAAGTCAACGCCCCTTTGAGATATGGTCCAACAACCGGGTAACATTCGGTTTTTTCGGGGTTTTTAACAATTAAGTAGGTTATGATTGTCATGAATCAAACCAGGTTGTGCACAAATTTGTTGGAAATTTAATTCTGAAAACGTTGATGTGACCGAATCTACGTGCATCCTAACAGTTTTAGAGATATAGGCTCAGAACTGAAATAAAAATAATTTTTGAGGCTATACGTGTAGTATTTACGGGCCGGTATTACTGGTTTTTAACCAGAATTCATGGCCAAAACACCATCATTTTTAAATTTTTCGTAATCCCAATATATGGTATGCAAATATATAGGAAATTTTACGGGGAGTTCGAATCTGTGATTGAAATCCGTCCAAGTCAACGCTCCTTTGAGATATGGTCCAACAACCGGGTAACATTCGGTTTTTTCGGGGTTTTTAACAATTAAGTAGGTTATGATTGTCATGAATCAAACCAGGTTGTGCACAAATTTGTTGGAAATTTAATTCTGAAAACGTTGATGTGACCGAATCTACGTGCATCCTAATAGTTTTAGAGATATAGGCTCAGAACTGAAATAAAAATAATTTTTGAGGCTATACGTGTAGTATTTACGGGCCGGTATTACTGGTTTTTAACCAGAATTCATGGCCAAAACACCATCATTTTGAAATTTTTTCGTAATCCCAATATATGGTATGCAAATATATAGGAAATTTTACGGGGAGTTCGAATCTGTGATTGAAATCCGTCCAAGTCAACGCCCCTTTGAGATATGGTCCAACAACCGGGTAACATTCGGTTTTTTCGGGGTTTTTAACAATTAAGTAGGTTATGATTGTCATGAATTAAACCAGGTTGTGCACAAGTTTGTTGGAAATTTAATTCTGAAAACGTTGATGTGACCGAATCTACGTGCATCTTAACAGTTTTAGAGATATAGGCTCAGAACTGAAATAAAAATAATTTTTGAGGCTATACGTGTAGTATTTACGGGCCGGTATTACTGGTTTTTAACCAGAATTCATGGCCAAAACACCATCATTTTTAAATTTTTCGTAATCCCAATATATGGTATGCAAATATATAGGAAATTTTACGGGGAGTTCGAATCTGTGATTGAAATCCGTCCAAGTCAACGCCCCTTTGAGATATGGTCCAACAACCGGGTAACATTCGGTTTTTTCGGGGTTTTTAACAATTAAGTAGGTTATGATTGTCATGAATTAAACCAGGTTGTGCACAAGTTTGTTGGAAATTTAATTCTGAAAACGTTGATGTGACCGAATCTACGTGCATCTTAACAGTTTTAGAGATATAGGCTCAGAACTGAAATAAAAATAATTTTTGAGGCTATACGTGTAGTATTTACGGGCCGGTATTACTGGTTTTTAACCAGAATTCATGGCCAAAACACCATCATTTTTAAATTTTTCGTAATCCCAATATATGGTATGCAAATATATAGGAAATTTTACGGGGAGTTCGAATCTGTGATTGAAATCCGTCCAAGTCAACGCCCCTTTGAGATATGGTCCAACAACCGGGTAACATTCGGTTTTTTCGGGGTTTTTAACAATTAAGTAGGTTATGATTGTCATGAATCAAACCAGGTTGTGCACAAATTTGTTGGAAATTTAATTCTGAAAACGTTGATGTGACCGAATCTACGTGCATCCTAACAGTTTTAGAGATATAGGCTCAGAACTGAAATAAAAATAATTTTTGAGGCTATACGTGTAGTATTTACGGGCCGGTATTACTGGTTTTTAACCAGAATTCATGGCCAAAACACCATCATTTTTAAATTTTTCGTAATCCCAATATATGGTATGCAAATATATAGGAAATTTTACGGGGAGTTCGAATCTGTGATTGAAATCCGTCCAAGTCAACGCCCCTTTGAGATATGGTCCAACAACCGGGTAACATTCGGTTTTTTCGGGGTTTTTAACAATTAAGTAGGTTATGATTGTCATGAATCAAACCAGGTTGTGCACAAATTTGTTGGAAATTTAATTCTGAAAACGTTGATGTGACCGAATCTACGTGCATCCTAACAGTTTTAGAGATATAGGCTCAGAACTGAAATGAAAATAATTTTTGAGGCTATACGTGTAGTATTTACGGGCCGGTATTACTGGTTTTTAACCAGAATTCATGGCCAAAACACCATCATTTTGAAATTTTTTCGTAATCCCAATATATGGTATGCAAATATATAGGAAATTTTACGGGGAGTTCGACTCTGTGATTGAAATCCGTCCAAGTCAACGCCCCTTTGAGATATGGTCCAACAACCGGGTAACATTCGGTTTTTTCGGGGTTTTTAACAATTAAGTAGGTTATGATTGTCATGAATTAAACCAGGTTGTGCACAAGTTTGTTGGAAATTTAATTCTGAAAACGTTGATGTGACCGAATCTACGTGCATCTTAACAGTTTTAGAGATATAGGCTCAGAACTGAAATAAAAATAATTTTTGAGGCTATACGTGTAGTATTTACGGGCCGGTATTACTGGTTTTTAACCAGAATTCATGGCCAAAACACCATCATTTTTAAATTTTTCGTAATCCCAATATATGGTATGCAAATATATAGGAAATTTTACGGGGAGTTCGAATCTGTGATTGAAATCCGTCCAAGTCAACGCCCCTTTGAGATATGGTCCAACAACCGGGTAACATTCGGTTTTTTCGGGGTTTTTAACAATTAAGTAGGTTATGATTGTCATGAATCAAACCAGGTTGTGCACAAATTTGTTGGAAATTTAATTCTGAAAACGTTGATGTGACCGAATCTACGTGCATCCTAACAGTTTTAGAGATATAGGCTCAGAACTGAAATAAAAATAATTTTTGAGGCTATACGTGTAGTATTTACGGGCCGGTATTACTGGTTTTTCTAAGTTGAGGCAAAGAGTACATGGTGTTGGCCATGGTAACGGTTTCACCTTAGTATGCGTTCACCCCCCCCCCTGGAAATCTTTAGTCAGACCTACAGCCTCAGGGGTGCATTGTATCGAAAAAATTGAAAGAATAAAAAAGGTGGAAAATTCACTTTGCCAGTGTCATTTAATCTCAAATGTTAATTTTTTGTGATTTAAACACGCTAAACCATATAAGACTAAATTTTAAATCGCCGTTTTTTGACCAAATCACTATATTCTGGCCAATAGCACAACCTTTTATTGATTCTCATATAGGAAAAACTATACAATTTTGTTATTTCAAAAAAATCGGTTGAAAACCGACCAAGATATGCATGTTCAAAGTTTCTTTATAGGCAACATCATGTAACTGCTATATCATATAGCCGTCGTTATAGTACCGGATATAAGTATAGGCCAAAAACTGTAATAAGTACTTATCAAATCTTCCAAAAGAGATATACTATCGCCCTAGTATCCTTAAGCCCGGTTTATACTTTACTTTACCTGCACCTGCCCGTTACTATGACTTTCCCAAGTCGTTACCTCGACCAATTTATACTTCCTGCATCGACGGAGTAAAAATTATTCTTTTACTTGCTCGTTTACTTTCCCATCCCATTTACTCAAGGAAAGTATAAACGAGTCAAGGGAAAGTACCGTCGAAAGAAACAATTAAAATGCCGAACAAACGTCTACTTCTTAAAGTCTGAATGCTTCGTCAACTCCGAAGACGTTTGAAGATGACCTTTTTAGCCCGGTTCTTTGTGATCTTAGTGATGTTAGGAGCTTGGTTTCTAATATTAAGGGGGGTCATTCAGAGGAGAGCGAGAGGGAGAATAAGGTTAATAGGGATACAGCGGGGCAGGTGGGGCAATTAGGGCAGGTCAGTTAGGCCAACTAGGCCACTTCTAGCTTCGTTTCCGGCAGAACTGGCCGAGCTGAAACTGGCTGAGTTTGCGGCCAGTTTTAGCTAAACACGCTGATTCTGGCTTGGCAAGTCAAAACTGGCCGATTTATACGGCCAGATTCAGCCTTTTTCAAGCTATTTAAAGCTTGAAAAAACTTTATCGTGTTCTAAACCTATTTAGCCCAAGTCCACGGTTTATGGCATTACCTTAGCTGAATTTGGCTTGGTTTTTTAATAAAGAAATTTTTTTTTGTTTGGCCCGTTTTTTTTAATAACCACTCCCATTTGGGGTGGAGTACAGCTACGGGGTCACATGCCACGGCATTTGCCCCCTTTAATTTTTTTGATTGGGAAGTGGAGGTGGCCTGGTGGCCTCCTTTAGATAACGAGAGAAATGAGGGGGTGGATCTGATTCAAGTCGCGAAGAGTTGGCAGCTTTACTTTTGGAGGTTCTATCGCGTTAATGTAAGAACTATTTTTTCGGACGTTTTGAGTTTGGGGACGAGTTTGATTTTGAGCGCGCAGCGCGACAAGTTGTATTCACGTGCCTGTGAAAGGTCATGTGACTCCAACGGTTCGGAAGTGCGCGCTTGCGCGGGCTTCCGCTAGCGAGCTATCGTCGCGGAGCGCTGGCATGTGATTTTTTTAAAATAATATTGAAGTACTTGGGACTTCTTTTATCATACAAACAAGGACGATCCCGAACCAACTCTATCAGTTCCTCTTCTAATTCAATCTTTGTCTTAATATGGGCCATTGTGCTTGATTGGTATGTAATTTGAGGTTCTCGGTAATGAACAGTAATAATAAATATAGCAGCTTTGAAATTTTTACTTTCCCATTTACTCGCTGAAGAACGTTCGGAGTCTACTTTCGGCGAACGAGTAAAGGTGAGGGGAAAGTAGAAAGAAAATCGAGTATAAATGACCCAAGGTCAAGGTATAGTAACGAGCAAGTAAAGTCATGGTAACGGAACGGTGATGGTAAAGTAAAGTATAAATGCAACTTTCCCTTCAAGTAATGGGAAAGTAACGAGTAAAAGGGGAAGTATAAACCGGGCTTTAGAATCCCGCAGTTGCAGGCGTTAAAACGTTGTGACTAAAAAAGAGGTATTTTAAGTGATAATAACCGAAAAACTAAAAATTTCAGAACTAAAGCTTCCGTATTTTATTCGTTTAACTACACCGTCTATTCGTCCGACGTCCGTGCTCTAACTCAGAACGGCTGAACTTTTTCAATTCTTTTTTCGAATACTTCATCATTAGGTACTAGCCCAGTGTGAGTTTGAATTTGGACTAAATTGGACACATCCCTGGCCGCAAAAAATTAGAAATCAAGCACCAAATATGTCTTTAACATGTATATCTCCACCTGCACTCTCTAATTCATACGTATTATCTATATGTCTAACAAATGAATCTTCTACCTATCCAACTCATATATATATATATCCTATACTCAAACACATACGGGACCGCCCCCACTCACAATGGGGGTGTGCCCGCACCAAATGGGGCAACTTGAGATGTCAATGCTAAATGACTCCTACATGCCTGTGACGGCCCCAATTGACACGGGATCACCCCCACCCACACTGGGGGTGTGCCCGCACCAAATGGGGCAACTTGAGATTTCAATGCTAAATGACTCCTATATGCCTGTGACGGCCCCAATTGACACGGGACCACCCCCACCCACACTGGGAGTGTGCCCGCACCAGATGGGACAACTTGAGATTTCAATGCTACATAACTCCTACATGCCAGTGACACCCCCAATCGACACGGGGCCACCCCAACCCACACTGGGGGTGTGCCCGTACCAGATGGGACAACTTGAGATTTCAATGCTAAATAACTCCTTCATGCCAGTGACACCCCCAATTGACACGGGACCACCCCCACCCACACTGAGGGTGCGCCCGCGTCCCATGGGGCAACTTGAGATTTCAACAACAGTTTGTTTCGAATTCAAATAAAATTAAACCCCGCCCCCAAACACATTATAATGCATAATTCTTGAACGGGTTAACCTGGGGTCATTGGATTTGATAAACATGGTATTGAGCTCAAGACAAATAATGGGTTTTCAGTTGGGCCGAATCGGTCGCACCCCTGAGGGTTGGCCTATCTCCCCAATGTTAAATTATTATTTCGAAATTCTCCTGATAGAATATACAGGGTGTTTCCGTTCATTGTCCAGGTCTTTAAAATTAAAAATCTCAAAAAGTACTGCACCGATTTTAATTTGGTTTAATTATTTGAAACCCTAAAGGTCTAGAAAGATGAATGCAAAAGAAATTAGGAATTTAACTTTTTTATTGCATGACCCATGCGGGTTTTCATAAAAAATCGAAGACTTTACATGGGGAATATTCCCTAACAACGCCTAGCAACGATGAAAATTAAATCCAAAATTGAGATTTCTAATACTGAAAGAATAGGAAAAGTTTTAAAATTTTGATTGTTGCTATGCGTTGTTAGGGAATATCCCCATCTACCCCAATGTAAAATCTTCGATTTTTTATGAAAACCCGCATGGGTCATGCAATAAAAAAGTTAAATTCCTAATTTCTTTTGCATTCATCCTTCTAGACCTTCAGCTTTCCATAAAATCAAACCAAATTAAAATCGGTGAAGTACTTTTTGAGATTTTTAATTTTAAAGACCTGGACAATGAACGGAAACACCCTGTATATATCGATACCATTACTACTACAGTACATATAGTTACAACAAGAGCATTATATCAGTTACACCACCTAGATATAAACCTATCCCATCCAAGTTATTTTTTTCCATTTTTCACCCATAGGCTATGGAAAACTTTTCTACTACAACTGCAGAGCCTAATATAGGCCCCACCCACTTTTCTTCTATTTTCACCTATGGTCTATAGATAACTATTTTGTGAGATCTGCAGATCATAATTTAGGCCGAATGCACTTAAACATTATAAACTTATATATTACTACCATATAAATTATTTTTCACATCGTTACATCTTAAAGTTTACAACACTTCGTTACATTAATTACAGAATTTATTGTGTATGTCTTTAAATAAAAGACCCCTGTATTTAGATCCTCTTACATATCCGCGATTCGCGTACATATACTCTTCAAATTGAAATAAAATACTTTGTAAAGTAGCTGATGCCATTATATAAATACTAACGGAATATTAAATAAGCCCCTTTCACATAAAACAATTAAATAAACTACAGCTAAAAAGAGACTTCTAAGTTGAGTCGCTCTCAAAAGAAGAAAACAAGAACAATCTTCAAGTTTTTTAAATACTTCTGTTTCTGAAACTACATTTGCCTCAATATGGGCCTCGATCCAGAAAGAGACATTGTAAATACCTAATAATAATAAACCGTTTAAACGCACATCAAATAAGGGTGAAATTCCACGACACGGACACGGTTTTGTACAAGAATCTCAGATTTTGCCAACCATAAAGTAAAGTCCTGCACATAATCGACGTGATAGAGAACGTGCGTCGTGCCGGTGCTAACGGACCACCATTACCCGTCACTATTACTTTTTAACAACTAATGCTGTGATTTTGATCTAACCTCCTTGTAAGGGTATCACTATAACTAAATAAATAACATGGTGGTGGCGCTTTTTTAACATTGTGGTAGATTAGCAAAACGCAAAGGGTGTGACCGATATGACCCAACTTCGAACTGAACGTGAATTAGAACCCATAAATTGCATATTCGAAAAAACAATTTGAACAACTTGAGCCTTTTTTAGTTAGAGCACGGACGGACAAACCAATGCAAACCATAAAAGGTTTGCACCTTTTAAAAAACCGATGTAGCGGGTGCTACCAAGTGTTGAAAACATCAGGTTTTGCACTTTCGCACTCTGATGTCAGTAGCAGTGGTCTCAAATATATGTCAAAGATGTTCTATAACTAACAGGAATCGTTTAAGACGCATATACCAATTTCCTCCAAAATGCCCGTGTTTTATACAGATACAAATTTGTGAACCGGGCAACCACCAACTAACGCCATTCCCTTGGCATAACCTTTGCATGACCCCTACAGGGCAACCAATCAACCAATTTGTACCATCCTCGAACTTGGCCTGGCAGTTATCGCTGCGACATGAATAACGGTCAGACAATGGCATCCATATAAGCCCTAACCCACGGCCTAAAACTACAGAATTTTGTCCGATTCTGTCCAAAAGTAAATAGGAAATTAACATGTTAGAGCAACAAAATAGCAGTGCGGTAGATCCATCGTTCTGTTGTAAAATTGTATAACAAGATATTCAAAAGATTAAACTACGAGTTGGGTCCGCCACTCATAAAATAAACCCAGAAAATGTATTTTCAAAATGAAACAATTTAAATGTAACTGAATTCTACTAACACTACAATACATGCAGCCTTTCTACAAGCGTGTAGCTCATTAACTCATCATCGATTTTTCGAATCTTTTGGGTATGACGATGTACGCTATTTCAATATTTTGGAGATAAGAACAACGAAAACAATCAATTTAGATAGTCTTATCTCAGTTTTCCATTTCTCACCTCTCTAGTGCTGATGATGCATTAAAACATACGATAGAGCGATATACAGGATGTTCAGTAACAAAATTAGATTAGTAGTTTTAAGACCGGTAACTATCGAAAAAATACACTGTAATATGACCACTCATTATTTTCATAAAACCGATACTTCGCTCCTATTATTTTTAAATCCCATCTGTTTTGACATGTATCTAAGGGTAAGTAGGGTGAACGTGTTCGTATTGGGCTTGCATAAATATTTCAATGAATATGTAATTAATTGTTAAAGACATACTATCATCATTTCTCGTGTTTTCCTCACTACCAGAGAGTGCCTAATAAGTCCTAAACTTTTAATTAGGAACTAAACATTAGTAACTTTTACTACTTGAACCATGTTTGGCTGAAATATTTTAAATTCGTTATTAGAAAATGTCTTTAAAAACTAGTCTGTCTTCATCACTTGAATAACAAAGGATGTTATTCTATAAAATCTAAGAGGAAGGTACATTCTAAAGTGGTACGAGAAAGAGAGAGGCCCATATTGAGGCAAATGTAGTTTCAGAAACAGAAGTATTTAAAAAACTTGAAGATTGTTCTTGTTTTCTTCTTTTGAGAGCGACTCAACTTAGAAGTCTCTTTTTAGCTGTAGTTTATTTTTAACCAGAATTCATGGCCAAAACACCATCATTTTTAAATTTTTCGTAATCCCAATATATGGTATGCAAATATATAGGAAATTTTACGGGGAGTTCGAATCTGTGATTGAAATCCGTCCAAGTCAACGCCCCTTTGAGATATGGTCCAACAACCGGGTAACATTCGGTTTTTTCGGGGTTTTTAACAATTAAGTAGGTTATGATTGTCATGAATCAAACCAGGTTGTGCACAAATTTGTTGGAAATTTAATTCTGAAAACGTTGATGTGACCGAATCTACGTGCATCCTAACAGTTTTAGAGATATAGGCTCAGAACTGAAATAAAAATAATTTTTGAGGCTATACGTGTAGTATTTACGGGCCGGTATTACTGGTTTTTAACCAGAATTCATGGCCAAAACACCATCATTTTTAAATTTTTCGTAATCCCAATATATGGTATGCAAATATATAGGAAATTTTACGTGGAGTTCGAATCTGTGATTGAAATCCGTCCAAGTCAACGCCCCTTTGAGATATGGTCCAACAACCGGGTAACATTCGGTTTTTTCGGGGTTTTTAACAATTAAGTAGGTTATGATTGTCATGAATCAAACCAGGTTGTGCACAAATTTGTTGGAAATTTAATTCTGAAAACGTTGATGTGACCGAATCTACGTGCATCCTAACAGTTTTAGAGATATAGGCTCAGAACTGAAATAAAAATAATTTTTGAGGCTATACGTGTAGTATTTACGGGCCGGTATTACTGGTTTTTAACCAGAATTCATGGCCAAAACACCATCATTTTTAAATTTTTCGTAATCCCAATATATGGTATGCAAATATATAGGAAATTTTACGGGGAGTTCGAATCTGTGATTGAAATCCGTCCAAGTCAACGCCCCTTTGAGATATGGTCCAACAACCGGGTAACATTCGGTTTTTTCGGGGTTTTTAACAATAAAGTAGGTTATGATTGTCATGAATTAAACCAGGTTGTGCACAAGTTTGTTGGAAATTTAATTCTGAAAACGTTGATGTGACCGAATCTACGTGCATCTTAACAGTTTTAGAGATATAGGCTCAGAACTGAAATAAAAATAATTTTTGAGGCTATACGTGTAGTATTTACGGGCCGGTATTACTGGTTTTTAACCAGAATTCATGGCCAAAACACCATCATTTTTAAATTTTTCGTAATCCCAATATATGGTATGCAAATATATAGGAAATTTTACGTGGAGTTCGAATCTGTGATTGAAATCCGTCCAAGTCAACGCCCCTTTGAGATATGGTCCAACAACCGGGTAACATTCGGTTTTTTCGGGGTTTTTAACAATTAAGTAGGTTATGATTGTCATGAATCAAACCAGGTTGTGCACAAATTTGTTGGAAATTTAATTCTGAAAACGTTGATGTGACCGAATCTACGTGCATCCTAACAGTTTTAGAGATATAGGCTCAGAACTGAAATAAAAATAATTTTTGAGGCTATACGTGTAGTATTTACGGGCCGGTATTACTGGTTTTTAACCAGAATTCATGGCCAAAACACCATCATTTTTAAATTTTTCGTAATCCCAATATATGGTATGCAAATATATAGGAAATTTTACGGGGAGTTCGAATCTGTGATTGAAATCCGTCCAAGTCAACGCCCCTTTGAGATATGGTCCAACAACCGGGTAACATTCGGTTTTTTCGGGGTTTTTAACAATAAAGTAGGTTATGATTGTCATGAATTAAACCAGGTTGTGCACAAGTTTGTTGGAAATTTAATTCTGAAAACGTTGATGTGACCGAATCTACGTGCATCTTAACAGTTTTAGAGATATAGGCTCAGAACTGAAATAAAAATAATTTTTGAGGCTATACGTGTAGTATTTACGGGCCGGTATTACTGGTTTTTAACCAGAATTCATGGCCAAAACACCATCATTTTGAAATTTTTTCGTAATCCCAATATATGGTATGCAAATATATAGGAAATTTTACAGGGAGTTCGAATCTGTGATTGAAATCCGTCCAAGTCAACGCCCCTTTGAGATATGGTCCAACAACCGGATAACATTCGGTTTTTTCGGGGTTTTTAACAATTAAGTAGGTTATGATTGTCATGAATTAAACCAGGTTGTGCACAAGTTTGTTGGAAATTTAATTCTGAAAACGTTGATGTGACCGAATCTACGTGCATCTTAACAGTTTTAGAGATATAGGCTCAGAACTGAAATAAAAATAATTTTTGAGGCTATACGTGTAGTATTTACGGGCCGGTATTACTGGTTTTTAACCAGAATTCATGGCCAAAACACCATCATTTTTAAATTTTTCGTAATCCCAATATATGGTATGCAAATATATAGGAAATTTTACGGGGAGTTCGAATCTGTGATTGAAATCCGTCCAAGTCAACGCCCCTTTGAGATATGGTCCAACAACCGGGTAACATTCGGTTTTTTCGGGGTTTTTAACAATTAAGTAGGTTATGATTGTCATGAATCAAACCAGGTTGTGCACAAATTTGTTGGAAATTTAATTCTGAAAACGTTGATGTGACCGAATCTACGTGCATCCTAACAGTTTTAGAGATATAGGCTCAGAACTGAAATGAAAATAATTTTTGAGGCTATACGTGTAGTATTTACGGGCCGGTATTACTGGTTTTTAACCAGAATTCATGGCCAAAACACCATCATTTTGAAATTTTTTCGTAATCCCAATATATGGTATGCAAATATATAAGAAATTTTACGGTGAGTTCGAATCTGTGATTGAAATCCGTCCAAGTCAACGCCCCTTTGAGATATGGTCCAACAACCGGGTAACATTCGGTTTTTTCGGGGTTTTTAACAATTAAGTAGGTTATGATTGTCATGAATCAAACCAGGTTGTGCACAAATTTGTTGGAAATTTAATTCTGAAAACGTTGATGTGACCGAATCTACGTGCATCCTAACAGTTTTAGAGATATAGGCTCAGAACTGAAATAAAAATAATTTTTGAGGCTATACGTGTAGTATTTACGGGCCGGTATTACTGGTTTTTAACCAGAATTCATGGCCAAAACACCATCATTTTGAAATTTTTTCGTAATCCCAAAATATGGTATGCAAATATATAAGAAATTTTACGGGGAGTTCGAATCTGTGATTGAAATCCGTCCAAGTCAACGCCCCTTTGAGATATGGTCCAACAACCGGGTAACATTCGGTTTTTTCGGGGTTTTTAACAATTAAGTAGGTTATGATTGTCATGAATCAAACCAGGTTGTGCACAAATTTGTTGGAAATTTAATTCTGAAAACGTTGATGTGACCGAATCTACGTGCATCCTAACAGTTTTAGAGATATAGGCTCAGAACTGAAATGAAAATAATTTTTGAGGCTATACGTGTAGTATTTACGGGCCGGTATTACTGGTTTTTAACCAGAATTCATGGCCAAAACACCATCATTTTGAAATTTTTTCGTAATCCCAAAATATGGTATGCAAATATATAAGAAATTTTACGGGGAGTTCGAATCTGTGATTGAAATCCGTCCAAGTCAACGCCCCTTTGAGATATGGTCCAACAACCGGGTAACATTCGGTTTTTTCGGGGTTTTTAACAATTAAGTAGGTTATGATTGTCATGAATCAAACCAGGTTGTGCACAAATTTGTTGGAAATTTAATTCTGAAAACGTTGATGTGACCGAATCTACGTGCATCCTAACAGTTTTAGAGATATAGGCTCAGAACTGAAATAAAAATAATTTTTGAGGCTATACGTGTAGTATTTACGGGCCGGTATTACTGGTTTTTAACCAGAATTCATGGCCAAAACACCATCATTTTGAAATTGTTTCGTAATCCCAATATATGGTATGCAAATATATAGGAAATTTTACGGGGAGTTCGAATCTGTGATTGAAATCCGTCCAAGTCAACGCCCCTTTGAGATATGGTCCAACAACCGGGTAACATTCGGTTTTTTCGGGGTTTTTAACAATTAAGTAGGTTATGATTGTCATGAATCAAACCAGGTTGTGCACAAATTTGTTGGAAATTTAATTCTGAAAACGTTGATGTGACCGAATCTACGTGCATCCTAACAGTTTTAGAGATATAGGCTCAGAACTGAAATAAAAATAATTTTTGAGGCTATACGTGTAGTATTTACGGGCCGGTATTACTGGTTTTTAACCAGAATTCATGGCCAAAACACCATCATTTTTAAATTTTTCGTAATCCCAATATATGGTATGCAAATATATAGGAAATTTTACGGGGAGTTCGAATCTGTGATTGAAATTCGTCCAAGTCAACGCCCCTTTGAGATATGGTCCAACAACCGGGTAACATTCGGTTTTTTCGGGGTTTTTAACAATTAAGTAGGTTATGATTGTCATGAATCAAACCAGGTTGTGCACAAATTTGTTGGAAATTTAATTCTGAAAACGTTGATGTGACCGAATCTACGTGCATCCTAACAGTTTTAGAGATATAGGCTCAGAACTGAAATAAAAATAATTTTTGAGGCTATACGTGTAGTATTTACGGGCCGGTATTACTGGTTTTTAACCAGAATTCATGGCCAAAACACCATCATTTTTAAATTTTTCGTAATCCCAATATATGGTATGCAAATATATAGGAAATTTTACGGGGAGTTCGAATCTGTGATTGAAATCCGTCCAAGTCAACGCCCCTTTGAGATATGGTCCAACAACCGGGTAACATTCGGTTTTTTCGGGGTTTTTAACAATGAAGTAGGTTATGATTGTCATGAATCCAACCAGGTTGTGCACAAATTTGTTGGAAATTTAATTCTGAAAACGTTGATGTGACCGAATCTACGTGCATCCTAACAGTTTTAGAGATATAGGCTCAGAACTGAAATGAAAATAATTTTTGAGGCTATACGTGTAGTATTTACGGGCCGGTATTACTGGTTTTTACCCAGAATTCATGGCCAAAACACCATCATTTTGAAATTTTTTCGTAATCCCAAAATATGGTATGCAAATATATAAGAAATTTTACGGGGAGTTCGAATCTGTGATTGAAATCCGTCCAAGTCAACGCCCCTTTGAGATATGGTCCAACAACCGGGTAACATTCGGTTTTTTCGGGGTTTTTAACAATTAAGTAGGTTATGATTGTCATGAATCAAACCAGGTTGTGCACAAATTTGTTGGAAATTTAATTCTGAAAACGTTGATGTGACCGAATCTACGTGCATCCTAACAGTTTTAGAGATATAGGCTCAGAACTGAAATGAAAATAATTTTTGAGGCTATACGTGTAGTATTTACGGGCCGGTATTACTGGTTTTTAACCAGAATTCATGGCCAAAACACCATCATTTTGAAATTTTTTCGTAATCCCAAAATATGGTATGCAAATATATAAGAAATTTTACGGGGAGTTCGAATCTGTGATTGAAATCCGTCCAAGTCAACGCCCCTTTGAGATATGGTCCAACAACCGGGTAACATTCGGTTTTTTCGGGGTTTTTAACAATTAAGTAGGTTATGATTGTCATGAATCAAACCAGGTTGTGCACAAATTTGTTGGAAATTTAATTCTGAAAACGTTGATGTGACCGAATCTACGTGCATCCTAACAGTTTTAGAGATATAGGTTCAGAACTGAAATAAAAATAATTTTTGAGGCTATACGTGTAGTATTTACGGGCCGGTATTACTGGTTTTTAACCAGAATTCATGGCCAAAACACCATCATTTTTAAATTTTTCGTAATCCCAATATATGGTATGCAAATATATAGGAAATTTTACGGGGAGTTCGAATCTGTGATTGAAATCCGTCCAAGTCAACGCCCCTTTGAGATATGGTCCAACAACCGGGTAACATTCGGTTTTTTCGGGGTTTTTAACAATTAAGTAGGTTATGATTGTCATGAATCAAACCAGGTTGTGCACAAATTTGTTGGAAATTTAATTCTGAAAACGTTGATGTGACCGAATCTACGTGCATCCTAACAGTTTTAGAGATATAGGCTCCGAACTGAAATGAAAATAATTTTTGAGGCTATACGTGTAGTATTTATGGGCCGGTATTACTGGTTTTAACCAGAATTCATGGCCAAAACACCATCATTTTGAAATTTTTTCGTAATCCCAAAATATGGTATGCAAATATATAAGAAATTTTACGGGGAGTTCGAATCTGTGATTGAAATCCGTCCAAGTCAACGCCCCTTTGAGATATGGTCCAACAACCGGGTAACATTCGGTTTTTTCGGGGTTTTTAACAATTAAGTAGGTTATGATTGTCATGAATCAAACCAGGTTGTGCACAAATTTGTTGGAAATTTAATTCTGAAAACGTTGATGTGACCGAATCTACGTGCATCCTAACAGTTTTAGAGATATAGGCTCAGAACTGAAATGAAAATAATTTTTGAGGCTATACGTGTAGTATTTACGGGCCGGTATTACTGGTTTTTAACCAGAATTCATGGCCAAAACACCATCATTTTGAAATTTTTTCGTAATCCCAAAATATGGTATGCAAATATATAAGAAATTTTACGGGGAGTTCGAATCTGTGATTGAAATCCGTCCAAGTCAACGCCCCTTTGAGATATGGTCCAACAACCGGGTAACATTCGGTTTTTTCGGGGTTTTTAACAATTAAGTAGGTTATGATTGTCATGAATCAAACAAGGCTGTGCACAAATTTGTTGGAAATTTAATTCTGAAAACGTTGATGTGACCGAATCTACGTGCATCCTAACAGTTTTAGAGATATAGGCTCAGAACTGAAATAAAAATAATTTTTGAGGCTATACGTGTAGTATTTACGGGCCGGTATTACTGGTTTTTAACCAGAATTCATGGCCAAAACACCATCATTTTGAAATTTTTTCGTAATCCCAAAATATGGTATGCAAATATATAAGAAATTTTACGGGGAGTTCGAATCTGTGATTGAAATCCGTCCAAGTCAACGCCCCTTTGAGATATGGTCCAACAACCGGGTAACATTCGGTTTTTTCGGGGTTTTTAACAATTAAGTAGGTTATGATTGTCATGAATCAAACCAGGTTGTGCACAAATTTGTTGGAAATTTAATTCTGAAAACGTTGATGTGACCGAATCTACGTGCATCCTAACAGTTTTAGAGATATAGGTTCAGAACTGAAATAAAAATAATTTTTGAGGCTATACGTGTAGTATTTACGGGCCGGTATTACTGGTTTTTAACCAGAATTCATGGCCAAAACACCATCATTTTTAAATTTTTCGTAATCCCAATATATGGCATGCAAATATATAGGAAATTTTACGGGGAGTTCGAATCTGTGATTGAAATCCGTCCAAGTCAACGCCCCTTTGAGATATGGTCCAACAACCGGGTAACATTCGGTTTTTTCGGGGTTTTTAACAATTAAGTAGGTTATGATTGTCATGAATCAAACCAGGTTGTGCACAAATTTGTTGGAAATTTAATTCTGAAAACGTTGATGTGACCGAATCTACGTGCATCCTAACAGTTTTAGAGATATAGGCTCAGAACTGAAATGAAAATAATTTTTGAGGCTATACGTGTAGTATTTATGGGCCGGTATTACTGGTTTTAACCAGAATTCATGGCCAAAACACCATCATTTTGAAATTTTTTCGTAATCCCAAAATATGGTATGCAAATATATAAGAAATTTTACGGGGAGTTCGAATCTGTGATTGAAATCCGTCCAAGTCAACGCCCCTTTGAGATATGGTCCAACAACCGGGTAACATTCGGTTTTTTCGGGGTTTTTAACAATTAAGTAGGTTATGATTGTCATGAATCAAACCAGGTTGTGCACAAATTTGTTGGAAATTTAATTCTGAAAACGTTGATGTGACCGAATCTACGTGCATCCTAACAGTTTTAGAGATATAGGCTCAGAACTGAAATGAAAATAATTTTTGAGGCTATACGTGTAGTATTTACGGGCCGGTATTACTGGTTTTTAACCAGAATTCATGGCCAAAACACCATCATTTTGAAATTTTTTCGTAATCCCAAAATATGGTATGCAAATATATAAGAAATTTTACGGGGAGTTCGAATCTGTGATTGAAATCCGTCCAAGTCAACGCCCCTTTGAGATATGGTCCAACAACCGGGTAACATTCGGTTTTTTCGGGGTTTTTAACAATTAAGTAGGTTATGATTGTCATGAATCAAACAAGGCTGTGCACAAATTTGTTGGAAATTTAATTCTGAAAACGTTGATGTGACCGAATCTACGTGCATCCTAACAGTTTTAGAGATATAGGCTCAGAACTGAAATAAAAATAATTTTTGAGGCTATACGTGTAGTATTTACGGGCCGGTATTACTGGTTTTTAACCAGAATTCATGGCCAAAACACCATCATTTTGAAATTGTTTCGTAATCCCAATATATGGTATGCAAATATATAGGAAATTTTACGGGGAGTTCGAATCTGTGATTGAAATCCGTCCAAGTCAACGCCCCTTTGAGATATGGTCCAACAACCGGGTAACATTCGGTTTTTTCGGGGTTTTTAACAATTAAGTAGGTTATGATTGTCATGAATCAAACCAGGTTGTGCACAAATTTGTTGGAAATTTAATTCTGAAAACGTTGATGTGACCGAATCTACGTGCATCCTAACAGTTTTAGAGATATAGGCTCAGAACTGAAATAAAAATAATTTTTGAGGCTATACGTGTAGTATTTACGGGCCGGTATTACTGGTTTTTAACCAGAATTCATGGCCAAAACACCATCATTTTTAAATTTTTCGTAATCCCAATATATGGTATGCAAATATATAGGAAATTTTACGGGGAGTTCGAATCTGTGATTGAAATCCGTCCAAGTCAACGCCCCTTTGAGATATGGTCCAACAACCGGGTAACATTCGGTTTTTTCGGGGTTTTTAACAATTAAGTAGGTTATGATTGTCATGAATCAAACCAGGTTGTGCACAAATTTGTTGGAAATTTAATTCTGAAAACGTTGATGTGACCGAATCTACGTGCATCCTAACAGTTTTAGAGATATAGGCTCAGAACTGAAATGAAAATAATTTTTGAGGCTATACGTGTAGTATTTACGGGCCGGTATTACTGGTTTTTAACCAGAATTCATGGCCAAAACACCATCATTTTGAAATTTTTTCGTAATCCCAATATATGGTATGCAAATATATAGGAAATTTTACGGGGAGTTCGAATCTGTGATTGAAATCCGTCCAAGTCAACGCCCCTTTGAGATATGGTCCAACAACCGGGTAACATTCGGTTTTTTCGGGGTTTTTAACAATTAAGTAGGTTATGATTGTCATGAATTAAACCAGGTTGTGCACAAGTTTGTTGGAAATTTAATTCTGAAAACGTTGATGTGACCGAATCTACGTGCATCTTAACAGTTTTAGAGATATAGGCTCAGAACTGAAATAAAAATAATTTTTGAGGCTATACGTGTAGTATTTACGGGCCGGTATTACTGGTTTTTAACCAGAATTCATGGCCAAAACACCATCATTTTGAAATTTTTTCGTAATCCCAATATATGGTATGCAAATATATAGGAAATTTTACGGGGAGTTCGAATCTGTGATTGAAATCCGTCCAAGTCAACGCCCCTTTGAGATATGGTCCAACAACCGGGTAACATTCGGTTTTTTCGGGGTTTTTAACAATTAAGTAGGTTATGATTGTCATGAATTAAACCAGGTTGTGCACAAGTTTGTTGGAAATTTAATTCTGAAAACGTTGATGTGACCGAATCTACGTGCATCTTAACAGTTTTAGAGATATAGGCTCAGAACTGAAATAAAAATAATTTTTGAGGCTATACGTGTAGTATTTACGGGCCGGTATTACTGGTTTTTGACCAGAATTCATGGCCAAAACACCATCATTTTTAAATTTTTCGTAATCCCAATATATGGTATGCAAATATATAGGAAATTTTACGGGGAGTTCGAATCTGTGATTGAAATCCGTCCAAGTCAACGCCCCTTTGAGATATGGTCCAACAACCGGGTAACATTCGGTTTTTTCGGGGTTTTTAACAATTAAGTAGGTTATGATTGTCATGAATCAAACCAGGTTGTGCACAAATTTGTTGGAAATTTAATTCTGAAAACGTTGATGTGACCGAATCTACGTGCATCCTAACAGTTTTAGAGATATAGGCTCAGAACTGAAATGAAAATAATTTTTGAGGCTATACGTGTAGTATTTACGGGCCGGTATTACTGGTTTTTAACCAGAATTCATGGCCAAAACACCATCATTTTGAAATTTTTTCGTAATCCCAAAATATGGTATGCAAATATATAAGAAATTTTACGGGGAGTTCGAATCTGTGATTGAAATCCGTCCGAGTCAACGCCCCTTTGAGATATGGTCCAACAACCGGGTAACATTCGGTTTTTTCGGGGTTTTTAACAATTAAGTAGGTTATGATTGTCATGAATCAAACCAGGTTGTGCACAAATTTGTTGGAAATTTAATTCTGAAAACGTTGATGTGACCGAATCTACGTGCATCCTAACAGTTTTAGAGATATAGGCTCAGAACTGAAATGAAAATAATTTTTGAGGCTATACGTGTAGTATTTACGGGCCGGTATTACTGGTTTTTAACCAGAATTCATGGCCAAAACACCATCATTTTGAAATTTTTTCGTAATCCCAAAATATGGTATGCAAATATATAAGAAATTTTACGGGGAGTTCGAATCTGTGATTGAAATCCGTCCAAGTCAACGCCCCTTTGAGATATGGTCCAACAACCGGGTAACATTCGGTTTTTTCGGGGTTTTTAACAATTAAGTAGGTTATGATTGTCATGAATCAAACCAGGTTGTGCACAAATTTGTTGGAAATTTAATTCTGAAAACGTTGATGTGACCGAATCTACGTGCATCCTAACAGTTTTAGAGATATAGGCTCAGAACTGAAATGAAAATAATTTTTGAGGCTATACGTGTAGTATTTACGGGCCGGTATTACTGGTTTTTAACCAGAATTCATGGCCAAAACACCATCATTTTGAAATTTTTTCGTAATCCCAAAATATGGTATGCAAATATATAAGAAATTTTACGGGGAGTTCGAATCTGTGATTGAAATCCGTCCAAGTCAACGCCCCTTTGAGATATGGTCCAACAACCGGGTAACATTCGGTTTTTTCGGGGTTTTTAACAATTAAGTAGGTTATGATTGTCATGAATCAAACCAGGTTGTGCACAAATTTGTTGGAAATTTAATTCTGAAAACGTTGATGTGACCGAATCTACGTGCATCCTAACAGTTTTAGAGATATAGGCTCAGAACTGAAATAAAAATAATTTTTGAGGCTATACGTGTAGTATTTACGGGCCGGTATTACTGGTTTTTAACCAGAATTCATGGCCAAAACACCATCATTTTTAAATTTTTCGTAATCCCAATATATGGTATGCAAATATATAGGAAATTTTACGGGGAGTTCGAATCTGTGATTGAAATCCGTCCAAGTCAACGCCCCTTTGAGATATGGTCCAACAACCGGGTAACATTCGGTTTTTTCGGGGTTTTTAACAATTAAGTAGGTTATGATTGTCATGAATCAAACCAGGTTGTGCACAAATTTGTTGGAAATTTAATTCTGAAAACGTTGATGTGACCGAATCTACGTGCATCCTAACAGTTTTAGAGATATAGGCTCAGAACTGAAATGAAAATAATTTTTGAGGCTATACGTGTAGTATTTACGGGCCGGTATTACTGGTTTTTAACCAGAATTCATGGCCAAAACACCATCATTTTGAAATTTTTTCGTAATCCCAAAATATGGTATGCAAATATATAAGAAATTTTACGGGGAGTTCGAATCTGTGATTGAAATCCGTCCAAGTCAACGCCCCTTTGAGATATGGTCCAACAACCGGGTAACATTCGGTTTTTTCGGGGTTTTTAACAATTAAGTAGGTTATGATTGTCATGAATCAAACCAGGTTGTGCACAAATTTGTTGGAAATTTAATTCTGAAAACGTTGATGTGACCGAATCTACGTGCATCCTAACAGTTTTAGAGATATAGGCACAGAACTGAAATGAAAATAATTTTTGAGGCTATACGTGTAGTATTTACGGGCCGGTATTACTGGTTTTTAACCAGAATTCATGGCCAAAACACCATCATTTTGAAATTTTTTCGTAATCCCAAAATATGGTATGCAAATATATAAGAAATTTTACGGGGAGTTCGAATCTGTGATTGAAATCCGTCCAAGTCAACGCCCCTTTGAGATATGGTCCAACAACCGGGTAACATTCGGTTTTTTCGGGGTTTTTAACAATTAAGTAGGTTATGATTGTCATGAATCAAACCAGGTTGTGCACAAATTTGTTGGAAATTTAATTCTGAAAACGTTGATGTGACCGAATCTACGTGCATCCTAACAGTTTTAGAGATATAGGCTCAGAACTGAAATAAAAATAATTTTTGAGGCTATACGTGTAGTATTTACGGGCCGGTATTACTGGTTTTTAACCAGAATTCATGGCCAAAACACCATCATTTTTAAATTTTTCGTAATCCCAATATATGGTATGCAAATATATAGGAAATTTTACGGGGAGTTCGAATCTGTGATTGAAATCCGTCCAAGTCAACGCCCCTTTGAGATATGGTCCAACAACCGGGTAACATTCGGTTTCTTCGGGGTTTTTAACAATTAAGTAGGTTATGATTGTCATGAATCAAACCAGTTTGTGCACAAATTTGTTGGAAATTTAATTCTGAAAACGTTGATTTGACCGAATCTACGTGCATCCTAACAGTTTTAGAGATATAGGCTCAGAACTGAAATAAAAATAATTCTTGCGGCTATACGTGTAGTATTTACGGGCCGGTATTACTGGTTTTTAACCAGAATTCATGGCCAAAACACCATCATTTTTAAATTTTTCGTAATCCCAATATATGGTATGCAAATATATAGGAAATTTTACGGGGAGTTCGAATCTGTGATTGAAATCCGTCCAAGTCAACGCCCCTTTGAGATATGGTCCAACAACCGGGTAACATTCGGTTTTTTCGGGGTTTTTAACAATTAAGTAGGTTATGATTGTCATGAATCAAACCAGGTTGTGCACAAATTTGTTGGAAATTTAATTCTGAAAACGTTGATGTGACCGAATCTACGTGCATCCTAACAGTTTTAGAGATATAGGCTCAGAACTGAAATAAAAATAATTTTTGAGGCTATACGTGTAGTATTTACGGGCCGGTATTACTGGTTTTTAACCAGAATTCATGGCCAAAACACCATCATTTTTAAATTTTTCGTAATCCCAATATATGGTATGCAAATATATAGGAAATTTTACGGGGAGTTCGAATCTGTGATTGAAATCCGTCCAAGTCAACGCCCCTTTGAGATATGGTCCAACAACCGGGTAACATTCGGTTTTTTCGGGGTTTTTAACAATTAAGTAGGTTATGATTGTCATGAATCAAACCAGGTTGTGCACAAATTTGTTGGAAATTTAATTCTGAAAACGTTGATGTGACCGAATCTACGTGCATCCTAACAGTTTTAGAGATATAGGCTCAGAACTGAAATGAAAATAATTTTTGAGGCTATACGTGTAGTATTTACGGGCCGGTATTACTGGTTTTTAACCAGAATTCATGGCCAAAACACCATCATTTTGAAATTTTTTCGTAATCCCAAAATATGGTATGCAAATATATAAGAAATTTTACGGGGAGTTCGAATCTGTGATTGAAATCCGTCCAAGTCAACGCCCCTTTGAGATATGGTCCAACAACCGGGTAACATTCGGTTTTTTCGGGGTTTTTAACAATTAAGTAGGTTATGATTGTCATGAATCAAACCAGGTTGTGCACAAATTTGTTGGAAATTTAATTCTGAAAACGTTGATGTGACCGAATCTACGTGCATCCTAACAGTTTTAGAGATATAGGCTCAGAACTGAAATAAAAATAATTTTTGAGGCTATACGTGTAGTATTTACGGGCCGGTATTACTGGTTTTTAACCAGAATTCATGGCCAAAACACCATCATTTTGAAATTTTTTCGTAATCCCAAAATATGGTATGCAAATATATAAGAAATTTTACGGGGAGTTCGAATCTGTGATTGAAATCCGTCCAAGTCAACGCCCCTTTGAGATATGGTCCAACAACCGGGTAACATTCGGTTTTTTCGGGGTTTTTAACAATTAAGTAGGTTATGATTGTCATGAATCAAACCAGGTTGTGCACAAATTTGTTGGAAATTTAATTCTGAAAACGTTGATGTGACCGAATCTACGTGCATCCTAACAGTTTTAGAGATATAGGCTCAGAACTGAAATAAAAATAATTTTTGAGGCTATACGTGTAGTATTTACGGGCCGGTATTACTGGTTTTTAACCAGAATTCATGGCCAAAACACCATCATTTTTAAATTTTTCGTAATCCCAATATATGGTATGCAAATATATAGGAAATTTTACGGGGAGTTCGAATCTGTGATTGAAATCCGTCCAAGTCAACGCCCCTTTGAGATATGGTCCAACAACCGGGTAACATTCGGTTTTTTCGGGGTTTTCAACAATTAAGTAGGTTATGATTGTCATGAATCAAACCAGGTTGTGCACAAATTTGTTGGAAATTTAATTCTGAAAACGTTGATGTGACCGAATCTACGTGCATCCTAACAGTTTTAGAGATATAGGCTCAGAACTGAAATAAAAATAATTTTTGAGGCTATACGTGTAGTATTTACGGGCCGGTATTACTGGTTTTTAACCAGAATTCATGGCCAAAACACCATCATTTTTAAATTTTTCGTAATCCCAATATATGGTATGCAAATATATAGGAAATTTTACGGGGAGTTCGAATCTGTGATTGAAATCCGTCCAAGTCAACGCCCCTTTGAGATATGGTCCAACAACCGGGTAACATTCGGTTTTTTCGGGGTTTTTAACAATTAAGTAGGTTATGATTGTCATGAATCAAACCAGGTTGTGCACAAATTTGTTGGAAATTTAATTCTGAAAACGTTGATGTGACCGAATCTACGTGCATCCTAACAGTTTTAGAGATATAGGCTCAGAACTGAAATGAAAATAATTTTTGAGGCTATACGTGTAGTATTTACGGGCCGGTATTACTGGTTTTTAACCAGAATTCATGGCCAAAACACCATCATTTTGAAATTTTTTCGTAATCCCAAAATATGGTATGCAAATATATAAGAAATTTTACGGGGAGTTCGAATCTGTGATTGAAATCCGTCCAAGTCAACGCCCCTTTGAGATATGGTCCAACAACCGGGTAACATTCGGTTTCTTCGGGGTTTTTAACAATTAAGTAGGTTATGATTGTCATGAATCAAACCAGTTTGTGCACAAATTTCTTGGAAATTTAATTCTGAAAACGTTGATTTGACCGAATCTACGTGCATCCTAACAGTTTTAGAGATATAGGCTCAGAACTGAAATAAAAATAATTTTTGCGGCTATACGTGTAGTATTTACGGGCCGGTATTACTGGTTTTTAACCAGAATTCATGGCCAAAACACCATCATTTTGAAATTTTTCGTAATCCCAATATATGGTATGCAAATATATAGGAAATTTTACGGGGAGTTCGAATCTGTGATTGAAATCCGTCCAAGTCAACGCCCCTTTGAGATATGGTCCAACAACCGGGTAACATTCGGTTTTTTCGGGGTTTTTAACAATTAAGTAGGTTATGATTGTCATGAATTAAACCAGGTTGTGCACAAGTTTGTTGGAAATTTAATTCTGAAAACGTTGATGTGACCGAATCTACGTGCATCTTAACAGTTTTAGAGATATAGGCTCAGAACTGAAATAAAAATAATTTTTGAGGCTATACGTGTAGTATTTACGGGCCGGTATTACTGGTTTTTAACCAGAATTCATGGCCAAAACACCATCATTTTGAAATTTTTTCGTAATCCCAATATATGGTATGCAAATATATAAGAAATTTTACGGGGAGTTCGAATCTGTGATTGAAATCCATCCAAGTCAACGCCCCTTTGAGATATGGTCCAACAACCGGGTAACATTCGGTTTTTTCGGGGTTTTTAACAATTAAGTAGGTTATGATTGTCATGAATCAAACCAGGTTGTGCACAAGTTTGTTGGAAATTTAATTTTGAAAACGTTGATGTGACCGAATCTACGTGCATCCTAACAGTTTTAGAGATATAGGCTCAGAACTGAAATAAAAATAATTTTTGAGGCTATACGTGTAGTATTTACGGGCCGGTATTACTGGTTTTTAACCAGAATTCATGGCCAAAACACCATTATTTTTAAAATTTTTCGTAATCCCAATATATGGTATGCAAATATATAGGAAATTTTACGGGGAGTTCGAATCTGTGATTGAAATCCGTCCAAGTCAACGCCCCTTTGAGATATGGTCCAACAACCGGGTAACATTCGGTTTTTTCGGGGTTTTTAACAATTAAGTAGGTTATGATTGTCATGAATCAAACCAGTTTGTGCACAAATTTGTTGGAAATTTAATTCTGAAAACGTTGATGTGACCGAATCTACGTGCATCCTAACAGTTTTAGAGATATAGGCTCAGAACTGAAATAAAAATAATTTTTGAGGCTATACGTGTAGTATTTACGGGCCGGTATTACTGGTTTTTAACCAGAATTCATGGCCAAAACACCATCATTTTGAAATTTTTTCGTAATCCCAATATATGGTATGCAAATATATAGGAAATTTTACGGGGAGTTCGAATCTGTGATTGAAATCCGTCCAAGTCAACGCCCCTTTGAGATATGGTCCAACAACCGGGTAACATTCGGTTTTTTCGGGGTTTTTAACAATTAAGTAGGTTATGATTGTCATGAATTAAACCAGGTTGTGCACAAGTTTGTTGGAAATTTAATTCTGAAAACGTTGATGTGACCGAATCTACGTGCATCCTAACAGTTTTAGAGATATAGGCTCAGAACTGAAATAAAAATAATTTTTGCGGCTATACGTGTAGTATTTACGGGCCGGTATTACTGGTTTTTAACGAGAATTCATGGCCAAAACACCATCATTTTGAAATTTTTTCGTAATCCCAATATATGGTATGCAAATATATAGGAAATTTTACGGGGAGTTCGAATCTGTGATTGAAATCCGTCCAAGTCAACGCCCCTTTGAGATATGGTCCAACAACCGGGTAACATTCGGTTTTTTCGGGGTTTTTAACAATTAAGTAGGTTATGATTGTCATGAATCAAACCAGGTTGTGCACAAATTTGTTGGAAATTTAATTCTGAAAACGTTGATGTGACCGAATCTACGTGCATCCTAACAGTTTTAGAGATATAGGCTCAGAACTGAAATAAAAATAATTTTTGAGGCTATACGTGTAGTAATAACGGGCCGGTATTACTGGTTTTTAACCAGAATTCATGGCCAAAACACCATCATTTTGAAATTTTTTCGTAATCCCAATATATGGTATGCAAATATATAAGAAATTTTACGGGGAGTTCGAATCTGTGATTGAAATCCATCCAAGTCAACGCCCCTTTGAGATATGGTCCAACAACCGGGTAACATTCGGTTTTTTCGGGGTTTTTAACAATTAAGTAGGTTATGATTGTCATGAATCAAACCAGTTTGTGCACAAATTTGTTGGAAATTTCATTCTGAAAACGTTGATGTGACCGAATCTACGTGCATCCTAACAGTTTTAGAGATATAGGCTCAGAACTGAAATAAAAATAATTTTTGAGGCTATACGTGTAGTATTTACGGGCCGGTATTACTGGTTTTTAACCAGAATTCATGGCCAAAACACCATTATTTTGAAAATTTTTCGTAATCCCAATATATGGTATGCAAATATATAGGAAATTTTACGGGGAGTTCGAATCTGTGATTGAAATCCGTCCAAGTCAACGCCCCTTTGAGATATGGTCCAACAACCGGGTAACATTCGGTTTTTTCGGGGTTTTTAACAATTAAGTAGGTTATGATTGTCATGAATCAAACCAGGTTGTGCACAAGTTTGTTGGAAATTTAATTCTGAAAACGTTGATTTGACCGAATCTACGTGCATCCTAACAGTTTTAGAGATATAGGCTCAGAACTGAAATAAAAATAATTTTTGCGGCTATACGTGTAGTATTTACGGGCCGGTATTACTGGTTTTTAACCAGAATTCATGGCCAAAACACCATCATTTTGAAATTTTTCGTAATCCCAATATATGGTATGCAAATATATAGGAAATTTTACGGGGAGTTCGAATCTGTGATTGAAATCCGTCCAAGTCAACGCCCCTTTGAGATATGGTCCAACAACCGGGTAACATTCGGTTTTTTCGGGGTTTTTAACAATTAAGTAGGTTATGATTGTCATGAATTAAACCAGGTTGTGCACAAGTTTGTTGGAAATTTAATTCTGAAAACGTTGATGTGACCGAATCTACGTGCATCTTAACAGTTTTAGAGATATAGGCTCAGAACTGAAATAAAAATAATTTTTGAGGCTATACGTGTAGTATTTACGGGCCGGTATTACTGGTTTTTAACCAGAATTCATGGCCAAAACACCATCATTTTGAAATTTTTTCGTAATCCCAATATATGGTATGCAAATATATAAGAAATTTTACGGGGAGTTCGAATCTGTGATTGAAATCCATCCAAGTCAACGCCCCTTTGAGATATGGTCCAACAACCGGGTAACATTCGGTTTTTTCGGGGTTTTTAACAATTAAGTAGGTTATGATTGTCATGAATCAAACCAGGTTGTGCACAAGTTTGTTGGAAATTTAATTTTGAAAACGTTGATGTGACCGAATCTACGTGCATCCTAACAGTTTTAGAGATATAGGCTCAGAACTGAAATAAAAATAATTTTTGAGGCTATACGTGTAGTATTTACGGGCCGGTATTACTGGTTTTTAACCAGAATTCATGGCCAAAACACCATTATTTTGAAAATTTTTCGTAATCCCAATATATGGTATGCAAATATATAGGAAATTTTACGGGGAGTTCGAATCTGTGATTGAAATCCGTCCAAGTCAACGCCCCTTTGAGATATGGTCCAACAACCGGGTAACATTCGGTTTTTTCGGGGTTTTTAACAATTAAGTAGGTTATGATTGTCATGAATCAAACCAGTTTGTGCACAAATTTGTTGGAAATTTAATTCTGAAAACGTTGATGTGACCGAATCTACGTGCATCCTAACAGTTTTAGAGATATAGGCTCAGAACTGAAATAAAAATAATTTTTGAGGCTATACGTGTAGTATTTACGGGCCGGTATTACTGGTTTTTAACCAGAATTCATGGCCAAAACACCATCATTTTGAAATTTTTTCGTAATCCCAATATATGGTATGCAAATATATAGGAAATTTTACGGGGAGTTCGAATCTGTGATTGAAATCCGTCCAAGTCAACGCCCCTTTGAGATATGGTCCAACAACCGGGTAACACTCGGTTTTTTCGGGGTTTTTAACAATTAAGTAGGTTATGATTGTCATGAATTAAACCAGGTTGTGCACAAGTTTGTTGGAAATTTAATTCTGAAAACGTTGATGTGACCGAATCTACGTGCATCTTAACAGTTTTAGAGATATAGGCTCAGAACTGAAATAAATATAATTTTTGAGGCTATACGTGTAGTATTTACGGGCCGGTATTACTGGTTTTTAACCAGAATTCATGGCCAAAACACCATCATTTTGAAATTTTTTCGTAATCCCAATATATGGTATGCAAATATATAAGAAATTTTACGGGGAGTTCGAATCTGTGATTGAAATCCGTCCAAGTCAACGCCCCTTTGAGATATGGTCCAACAACCGGGTAACATTCGGTTTTTTCGGGGTTTTTAACAATTAAGTAGGTTATGATTGTCATGAATTAAACCAGGTTGTGCACAAGTTTGTTGGAAATTTAATTCTGAAAACGTTGATGTGACCGAATCTACGTGCATCTTAACAGTTTTAGAGATATAGGCGCAGAACTGAAATAAATATAATTTTTGAGGCTATACGTGTAGTATTTACGGGCCGGAATTACTGGTTTTTAACCAGAATTCATGGCCAAAACACCATCATTTTGAAATTTTTTCGTAATCCCAATATATGGTATGCAAATATATAAGAAATTTTACGGGGAGTTCGAATCTGTGATTGAAATCCGTCCAAGTCAACGCCCCTTTGAGATATGGTCCAACAACCGGGTAACATTCGGTTTTTTCGGGGTTTTTAACAATTAAGTAGGTTATGATTGTCATGAATTAAACCAGGTTGTGCACAAGTTTGTTGGAAATTTAATTCTGAAAACGTTGATGTGACCGAATCTACGTGCATCTTAACAGTTTTAGAGATATAGGCTCAGAACTGAAATAAAAATAATTTTTGAGGCTATACGTGTAGTATTTACGGGCCGGTATTACTGGTTTTTAACCAGAATTCATGGCCAAAACACCATCATTTTGAAATTTTTTCGTAATCCCAATATATGGTATGCAAATATATAGGAAATTTTACGGGGAGTTCGAATCTGTGATTGAAATCCGTCCAAGTCAACGCCCCTTTGAGATATGGTCCAACAACCGGGTAACATTCGGTTTTTTCGGGGTTTTTAACAATTAAGTAGGTTATGATTGTCATGAATTAAACCAGGTTGTGCACAAGTTTGTTGGAAATTTAATTCTGAAAACGTTGATGTGACCGAATCTACGTGCATCTTAACAGTTTTAGAGATATAGGCTCAGAACTGAAATAAAAATAATTTTTGAGGCTATACGTGTAGTATTTACGGGCCGGTATTACTGGTTTTTAACCAGAATTCATGGCCAAAACACCATCATTTTGAAATTTTTTCGTAATCCCAATATATGGTATGCAAATATATAGGAAATTTTACGGGGAGTTCGAATCTGTGATTGAAATCCGTCCAAGTCAACGCCCCTTTGAGATATGGTCCAACAACCGGGTAACATTCGGTTTTTTCGGGGTTTTTAACAATTAAGTAGGTTATGATTGTCATGAATTAAACCAGGTTGTGCACAAGTTTGTTGGAAATTTAATTCTGAAAACGTTGATGTGACCGAATCTACGTGCATCTTAACAGTTTTAGAGATATAGGCTCAGAACTGAAATAAAAATAATTTTTGAGGCTATACGTGTAGTATTTACGGGCCGGTATTACTGGTTTTTGACCAGAATTCATGGCCAAAACACCATCATTTTTAAATTTTTCGTAATCCCAATATATGGTATGCAAATATATAGGAAATTTTACGGGGAGTTCGAATACGTGATTGAAATCCGTCCAAGTCAACGCCCCTTTGAGATATGGTCCAACAACCGGGTAACATTCGGTTTTTTCGGGGTTTTTAACAATTAAGTAGGTTATGATTGTCATGAATCAAACCAGGTTGTGCACAAATTTGTTGGAAATTTAATTCTGAAAACGTTGATGTGACCGAATCTACGTGCATCCTAACAGTTTTAGAGATATAGGCTCAGAACTGAAATAAAAGTAATTTTTGAGGCTATACGTGTAGTATTTACGGGCCGGTATTACTGGTTTTTAACCAGAATTCATGGCCAAAACACCATCATTTTTAAATTTTTTCGTAATCCCAATATATGGTATGCAAATATATAGGAAATTTTACGGGGAGTTCGAATCTGTGATTAAAATCCGTCCAAGTCAACGCCCCTTTGAGATATGGTCCAACAACCGGGTAACATTCGGTTTTTTCGGGGTTTTTAACAATTAAGTAGGTTATGATTGTCATGAATCAAACCAGGTTGTGCACAAATTTGTTGGAAATTTAATTCTGAAAACGTTGATGTGACCGAATCTACGTGCATCCTAACAGTTTTAGAGATATAGGCTCAGAACTGAAATAAAAATAATTTTTGAGGCTATACTTGTAGTATTTACGGGCCGGTATTACTGGTTTTTAACCAGAATTCATGGCCAAAACACCATCATTTTTAAATTTTTCGTAATCCCAATATATGGTATGCAAATATATAGGAAATTTTACGGGGAGTTCGAATCTGTGATTGAAATCCGTCCAAGTCAACGCCCCTTTGAGATATGGTCCAACAACCGGGTAACATTCGGTTTTTTCGGGGTTTTTAACAATTAAGTAGGTTATAATTGTCATGAATCAAACCAGGTTGTGCACAAATTTGTTGGAAATTTAATTCTGAAAACGTTGATGTGACCGAATCTACATGCATCCTAACAGTTTTAGAGATATAGGCTCAGAACTGAAATAAAAATAATTTTTGAGGCTATACGTGTAGTATTTACGGGCCGGTATTACTGGTTTTTAACCAGAATTCATGGCCAAAACACCATCATTTTGAAATTTTTTCGTAATCCCAATATATGGTATGCAAATATATAAGAAATTTTACGGGGAGTTCGAATCTGTGATTGAAATCCGTCCAAGTCAACGCCCCTTTGAGATATGGTCCAACAACCGGGTAACATTCGGTTTTTTCGGGGTTTTTAACAATTAAGTAGGTTATGATTGTCATGAATTAAACCAGGTTGTGCACAAGTTTGTTGGAAATTTAATTCTGAAAACGTTTATGTGACCGAATCTACGTGCATCTTAACAGTTTTAGAGATATAGGCTCAGAACTGAAATAAAAATAATTTTTGAGGCTATACATGTAGTATTTACGGGCCGGTATTACTGGTTTTTAACCAGAATTCATGGCCAAAACACCATCATTTTGAAATTTTTTCGTAATCCCAATATATGGTATGCAAATATATAAGAAATTTTACGGGGAGTTCGAATCTGTGATTAAAATCCGTCCAAGTCAACGCCCCTTTGAGATATGGTCCAACAACCGGGTTACATTCGGTTTTTTCGGGGTTTTTAACAATTAAGTAGGTTATGATTGTCATGAATCAAACCAGGTCGTGCACAAATTTGTTGGAAATTTAATTCTGAAAACGTTGATGTGACCGAATCTACGTGCATCCTAACAGTTTTAGAGATATAGGCTCAGAACTGAAATAAAAATAATTTTTGAGGCTATACTTGTAGTATTTACGGGCCGGTATTACTGGTTTTTAACCAGAATTCATGGCCAAAACACCATCATTTTTAAATTTTTCGTAATCCCAATATATGGTATGCAAATATATAGGAAATTTTACGGGGAGTTCGAATCTGTGATTGAAATCCGTCCAAGTCAACGCCCCTTTGAGATATGGTCCAACAACCGGGTAACATTCGGTTTTTTCGGGGTTTTTAACAATTAAGTAGGTTATAATTGTCATGAATCAAACCAGGTTGTGCACAAATTTGTTGGAAATTTAATTCTGAAAACGTTGATGTGACCGAATCTACATGCATCCTAACAGTTTTAGAGATATAGGCTCAGAACTGAAATAAAAATAATTTTTGAGGCTATACGTGTAGTATTTACGGGCCGGTATTACTGGTTTTTAACCAGAATTCATGGCCAAAACACCATCATTTTGAAATTTTTTCGTAATCCCAATATATGGTGTGCAAATATATAAGAAATTTTACGGGGAGTTCGAATCTGTGATTGAAATCCGTCCAAGTCAACGCCCCTTTGAGATATGGTCCAACAACCGGGTAACATTCGGTTTTTTCGGGGTTTTTAACAATTAAGTAGGTTATGATTGTCATGAATTAAACCAGGTTGTGCACAAGTTTGTTGGAAATTTAATTCTGAAAACGTTTATGTGACCGAATCTACGTGCATCTTAACAGTTTTAGAGATATAGGCTCAGAACTGAAATAAAAATAATTTTTGAGGCTATACATGTAGTATTTACGGGCCGGTATTACTGGTTTTTAACCAGAATTCATGGCCAAAACACCATCATTTTGAAATTTTTTCGTAATCCCAATATATGGTATGCAAATATATAAGAAATTTTACGGGGAGTTCGAATCTGTGATTAAAATCCGTCCAAGTCAACGCCCCTTTGAGATATGGTCCAACAACCGGGTTACATTCGGTTTTTTCGGGGTTTTTAACAATTAAGTAGGTTATGATTGTCATGAATCAAACCAGGTCGTGCACAAATTTGTTGGAAATTTAATTCTGAAAACGTTGATGTGACCGAATCTACGTGCATCCTAACAGTTTTAGAGATATAGGCTCAGAACTGAAATAAAAATAATTTTTGCGGCTATACGTGTAGTATTTACGGGCCGGTATTACTGGTTTTTAACCAGAATTCATGGCCAAAACACCATCATTTTTAAATTTTTTCGTAATCCCAATATATGGTATGCAAATATATAGGAAATTTTACGGGGAGTTCGAATCTGTGATTGAAATCCGTCCAAGTCAACGCCCCTTTGAGATATGGTCCAACAACCGGGTAACATTCGGTTTTTTCGGGGTTTTTAACAATTAAGTAGGTTATGATTGTCATGAATCAAACCAGGTTGTGCACAAATTTGTTGGAAATTTAATTCTGAAAACGTTGATGTGACCGAATCTACGTGCATCCTAACAGTTTTAGAGATATAGGCTCAGAACTGAAATAAAAATAATTTTTGAGGCTATACGTGTAGTATTTACGGGCCGGTATTACTGGTTTTTAACCAGAATTCATGGCCAAAACACCATCATTTTTAAATTTTTTCGTAATCCCAATGCAAATATATAGGAAATTTTACGGGGAGTTCGAATCTGTGATTGAAATCCGTCCAAGTCAACGCCCCTTTGAGATATGGTCCAACAACCGGGTAACATTCGGTTTTTTCGGGGTTTTTAACAATTAAGTAGGTTATGATTGTCATGAATTAAACCAGGTTGTGCACAAGTTTGTTGGAAATTTAATTCTGAAAACGTTGATGTGACCGAATCTACGTGCATCCTAACAGTTTTAGAGATATAGGCTCAGAACTGAAATAAAAATAATTTTTGAGGCGATACGTGTAGTATTTACGGGCCGGTATTACTGGTTTTTAACCAGAATTCATGTCCAAAACACCATCATTTTGAAATTTTTTCGTAATCCCAATATATGGTATGCAAATATATAGGAAATTTTACGGGAAGTTCGAATCTGTGATTGAAATCCGTCCAAGTCAAAGCCCCTTTGAGATATGGTCCAACAACCGGGTTACATTCGGTTTTTTCGGGGTTTTTAACAATTAAGTAGGTTATGATTGTCATAAATCAAACCAGGTTGTGCACAAATTTGTTGGAAATTTAATTCTGAAAACGTTGATGTGACCGAATCTACGTGCGTCCTAACAGTTTTAGAGATATAGGCTCAGAACTGAAATAAAAATAATTTTTGCGGCTATACGTGTAGTATTTACGGGCCGGTATTACTGGTTTTTGACCAGAATTCATGGCCAAAACACCATCATTTTGAAATTTTTCGTAATCCCAATATATGGTATGCAAATATATAGGAAATTTTACGGGGAGTTCGAATCTGTGATTGAAATCCGTCCAAGTCAACGCCCCTTTGAGATATGGTCCAACAACCGGGTAACATTCGGTTTTTTCGGGGTTTTTAACAATTAAGTAGGTTATGATTGTCATGAATCAAACCAGGTTGTGCACAAATTTGTTGGAAATTTAATTCTGAAAACGTTGATGTGACCGAATCTACGTGCATCTTAACAGTTTTAGAGATATAGGCTCAGAACTGAAATAAAAATAATTTTTGAGGCTATACGTGTAGTATTTACGGGCCGGTATTACTGGTTTTTGACCAGAATTCATGGCCAAAACACCATCATTTTGAAATTTTTTCGTAATCCCAATATATGGTATGCAAATATATAGGAAATTTTACGGGGAGTTCGAATCTGTGATTGAAATCCGTCCAAGTCAACGCCCCTTTGAGATATGGTCCAACAACCGGGTAACATTTGGTTTTTTCGGGGTTTTTAACAATTAAGTAGGTTATGATTGTCATGAATCAAACCAGGTTGTGCACAAATTTGTTGGAAATTTAATTCTGAAAACGTTGATGTGACCGAATCTACGTGCATCCTAACAGTTTTAGAGAAATAGGCTCAGAACTGAAATAAAAATAATTTTTGAGGCTATACGTGTAGTATTTACGGGCCGGTATTACTGGTTTTTAACCAGAATTCATGGCCAAAACACCATCATTTTGAAATTTTTTCGTAATCCCAATATATGGTATGCAAATATATAGGAAATTTTACGGGGAGTTCGAATCTGTGATTGAAATCCGTCCAAGTCAACGCCCCTTTGAGATATGGTCCAACAACCGGGTAACATTCGGTTTTTTCGGGGTTTTTAACAATTAAGTAGGTTATGATTGTCATGAATCAAACCAGGTTGTGCACAAATTTGTTGGAAATTTAATTCTGAAAACGTTGATGTGACCGAATCTACGTGCATCCTAACAGTTTTAGAGAAATAGGCTCAGAACTGAAATAAAAATAATTTTTGAGGCTATACGTGTAGTATTTACGGGCCGGTATTACTGGTTTTTAACCAGAATTCATGGCCAAAACACCATCATTTTTAAATTTTTCGTGATCCCAATATATGGTATGCAAATATATAGGAAATTTTACGGGGAGTTCGAATCTGTGATTGAAATCCGTCCAAGTCAACGCCCCTTTGTGATATGGTCCAACAACCGGGTAACATTCGGTTTTTTCGGGGTTATTAACAATTAAGTAGGTTATGATTGTCATGAATTAAACCAGGTTGTGCACAAGTTTGTTGGAAATTTAATTCTGAAAACGTTGATGTGACCGAATCTACGTGCATCCTAACAGTTTTAGAGATATAGGCTCAGAACTGAAATAAAAATTTTTTTTGAGGCTATACGTGTAGTATTTACGGGCCGGTATTACTGGTTTTTAACCAGAATTCATGGCCAAAACACCATCATTTTGAAATTTTTTCGTAATCCCAATATATGGTATGCAAATATATAGGAAATTTTACGGGGAGTTCGAATCTGTGATTGAAATCCGTCCAAGTCAACGCCCCTTTGAGATATGGTCCAACAACCGGGTAACATTCGGTTTTTTCGGGGTTTTTAACAATTAAGTAGGTTATGATTGTCATGAATCAAACCAGATTGTGCACAAATTTGTTGGAAATTTAATTCTGAAAACGTAGATGTGACCGAATCTACGTGCATCCTAACAGTTTTAGAGATATAGGCTCAGAACTGAAATAAAAATAATTTTTGAGGCTATACGTGTAGTATTTATGGGCCGGTATTACTGGTTTTAAACCAGAATTCATGGCCAAAACACCACCATTTTTAAATTTTTTCGTAATCCCAATATATGGTATGCAAATATATAGGAAATTTTACGGGGAGTTCAAATCTGTGATTGAAATCCGTACAAGTCAACGCCCCTTTGAGATGTGGTAAAACAACCGGGTAACATTCGGTTTTTTTGGGGTTTTTAACAATTAAGTAGGTTATGATTGTCATGAATCAAACCAGGTTGTGCACAAGTTTGTTGGAAATTTAATTCTGAAAACGTTGATGTGACCGAATCTACGTGCATCCTAGTAGTTTTAGAGATATAGGCACAGAACTGAAATAAAAATTATTTTTGAGGCTATACGTGTAGTATTTACGGGCCGGTATTACTGGTTTTTAACCAGAATTAATAGCCAAAAACACCATCATTTTGAAATTTCGCCCCCGGCTCACTCGCGCCCAGCAATCTCGCCCCCGGCTAATTTCGCCCCCGGACATTTCGCTCCCGTGAAATTTCGCCCCCATCCATCCTCGTAGCATGCAGTACAAGCTAGAAATTCCAGTCATCAGAGCAATGCTTCTGTACCCCGTTTTGAGTCATAGTGCACTAGTGCACAGTCATAATATTTTATACATCCAAAAGGGGGTAGTGCCTAAATCTCATCTGCTAAAACAAGCAAAAACAACAATATATTACTGAAATATATTTTAAATATTTCGAAATTTTCGATCATACTTCTGTCATATTGTGGTAGTAAAATTAGGATACTTAATGAATTATCGGTAGTTATCCTCTGGTTTATTTGTACCTCTTTAACTTTCGTCAAATTAACTGTGGAAATTAGGGCTAGATTTCCCTTAAGCACAGGAGGGTACATATAATTTGCGTCCCGCTCGTCGAAATCACAATCTTTTTGTGGGTTTCTCGAGAGGTAATCAGCGATGACGTTTGTTTCCCCTTTGATGTATTTAATCATAGAAGAAAACTCTTGAATTTTCCACGCCCAACGCATTAGTCGTTGTGACGTGTTCTTCATTAAGGACAGATATGTCAGGGCTTGACTATCTGTCTCAATGGAAAATTCTTGAGCATCCAAAAACTCATAGAATTTATTTAGAGAAAAAATTATTGCGAATAATTCCTTCTCCACCGTTGAGTAATTCTTTTGTGCAGAATTTAAAGATTTGCTACAATAAGAAATAACTCTTTCTTTGCCGAACTCATCAAGCTGTGATAGAGCCTCTGATATTCCGTAATCACTTGCGTCTGTGCGAAGTATGAACGGTTTCTTAAAATCGGGGTAATTTATAATTAATTATTTGCAAATTGCATGCTTCAGAACCTCAAATGCATCTTGCTGTTTTTTAACCCAAACAAATTTTTGTTTTGTAGAGCAGACTCGGTAGAGATCTGCGGCCTTTCGCTTAAGCGTTCAAGGAAATGATGATAAAAATTTATGACTCCCAGAAACTTTCGTAATTCTTTTCGGGTTTTTATGTCGGAAAATTTTTTACTATTTCGACCTTTTCAGGATTCATTCGGATACCCAAAGGAGAAATAATGTGCCCCAAGAACTTAACCTCTTGTGGCCCAAAGGTACACTTTTCTTTAATTAGAGTTATATTGGATTTTTTCAATCTGTCCAAAACTAATTGCATGTGTTTAAGGTGTTCTTTAAAGGACGAACTAAATATTATGATGTCATCTTGATAGACTAAACAGAAATCCAGGAAACCCTCCAAGATTTCGTTCATAATACGTTGATAAGTAGCTGGAGCATTTTTGAGCCCAAATGGCATTACACTATATTCATAAACGTCATTTCTGGTTCTAAATGCAGTATATGGTTTTGATTTTTCTTCAATAGGAACCTGCCAGTACCCCTTCTCCATGTCTAAAGTGCTTATGCATTTAGTATTCCCTAAATTTTTGAGAATGTCCTGAATTCGGACCATGGGATAAGAGTCTGTAACAGTGAACGAATTAATGTAAGAAAAATCAGTGATAAACCTCCATTCCCCGTTGGGTTTGGGTCGGAGGATAACTGGTGCGGCATAAGGACTGTGTGAAGGCCGTATTAAACCAAGTGCTAACATGACTTTCACTTGTCGGTCTATTTCCTTAGCCTTAACTGGAGACGCCGGATAAGGATTAAATCTCTTTGGACGCTCCTTTTCTAGTTCAATTTTGTGAATACATCCTTTATCCTTTCCTAATGGAGCATTAAAAATAGTAGGATATTCTTGAAGTAATTCTTCAATTTTACGAGATTCAAAATCAGTTAAAATTCGGATTAATTTGACTGCTTCTTGAGTTAAATGTGACAATTAAAATGGAAAGGATATGGAAGACTGTTTAAATGTGAGCCGATTGTATGCGAAATCCAATAGTGCTCCAGTTGATTTTATAAAGTCGATCCATAATACCACATTTGAATCAGAATTTAAAACAACAAAATTTCGTTTAAAATGCTTATTGCCCAATTGAAATTTCAACCTGACATATGAAGTTAGAAGAACTTCAGTTTGTTAATCATTATGATCGATCCAAGATCCCATTTGAATAAAGGAATATTTGGAGGCAGCAATTATTTGGAAATAATTGAAAGTGTGGATCCGGTGTTATATAAGGCCGGACGTTTGAATCCTAGAATTTAAATCATGATTTGAGGAAATGTTATTGTTTTTTGTTCGTGGGAATGAATAGAATTGTGTTCTATTGATCCCCACTTTGCCCGTTTTTTGACCCTTCGGAATCAGAATTGGTGTTGGAATGATCCATTAAGCAAAACTGACTATTCGAGAGTTTTCCTTTATGCTTTCTTTGATTCTGTGTTTCAGATTTATTGCTTTCTTTGGACAATCATTCGGCTGACTCGTAAATATTTAACCCACACGTATCATAGTTTGGAAATACTCTTGGGAACTTACGAGTCTTCTCGTTGTCAGACCTTTGAAGATCTGAATCGGATATAGTACTCTGATTTCCAGCACTATCGTTCTCTTGATCCTTTAACAATGATGAATCTGGAGAACTAAACTTCTGAAACTTTTTAAATGTTTGGGACTTTGCAGACTTTTGAGAAGTACTACTGTTATGAGATTTCCCTTCGTCTGTCAAATGGGCCGCGGGTTCTATGGCATGAGCTAATCTAATTAGCTCATACAATGGCTGAGTTGAATAAAGTTAAGCAAAAGGTGGAAAGCAAAGGGTGAAAGCAAAAGCAAAAGGTGAAAGCAAATGCTCGAAGCAAAAGCATTTGCTCGACTTCGGGTGAATAACCTTTTACTTTTACTTTCATCTTTTGCTTGAAGTAAAAGACCTTTTGCTCGATGAACTTGTAGTAAAAGCAATCTGTTGCGAGGGCGGCAAATTCAAATTTGAATACATTTTACGAATCCATACCGGTTTTTTTAATTTGAAATCATCGTCAGATTCATCGTCAACTGCATTTCCGGACGTCAGTGATAGTGATAGGGTAATATTTATTATTTTAAATTAAACTATATCGCTATTTATACATTAAAATTTTAACTATAACGTTTTTATTCGAGATTAGAAGTTTTGAGCGAGACTCTAAACATCCGGCCCTATAACTCGGACTTCGTGACTACAGTCTGACTGACGAACTTGAGATTCCTCGATGTAATTCTTTTTTACATTTTTTTCATCGATCTTATCACTATCAACCTAATCACTAAAATAATGAATAACTAAATATTTCTCTTGGCTCAGAAAAATGGACAAATAAAACGATGAGTGCCAGGATGACCTCTAAGCGGATTCTCAGCTCGTTTTTGTCACGATATCGCAGAAGCACCGGATTCTTGTTCAAAAATCTCAAATCCCAGCAGTAAAGGAAGCAAATACACAAGCTGCTAAAAGCTTTGTCGCCCCAACTTGCCCAGAAGCTTGGTATAAGTTCAAGGTTTACATTTTAAAATCTGACACTAACAATGGACCTATTTCAGCTTATAAACGAAATATGCTGTGTTATATACCAAAAAATCAAGAAAAAAATTAGAAAAACGAAAATCATAGTGGCTCGGTTGGTTGGAAATCTAACCTAACCGAACCTCGTTTTTTAAGAAATTTGGGTGGGAAGTGGGCGAAAAATGGGTGTGGAGGGCGCGAAGGCGGTGAGAGGGAGCAAGAAAGTTGGGATTTTCCTTCTTTTGGCTTTACTTCCTATAGTTAGTGCTCGTCTGGTTTTGTGAAAAGTCTCGATCTCGTGCTATACTATTTCCGGGGTCCCCCCAATGTTAACCTATATTTACGCTTCAGTCCAAGAGAGAAAAACTCGAGTTTCTCTCTCTTTCTCCCTTCCTTATAATAGTAATTACTTCCCCGCGCCCCCACATCTATTTCCCGCCGCTTCCCACCCAGATTTCTCAAAAACGACTGGCCATTCAGAAGAGCCACAATGATTTTCGTTTTTCTAATTTTTTTCTTGATTTTTTGGTATATAGCACAGCATATTTCGTTTATAAGCTGAAATCGGTCCATTGTAAGTATAATATTAGATAGTATAAAATATGTTACAATTTTGATTTAAATTTTATCAGGTGATATTGAGATGTCCCACCTAATCTCCATGTCCTCCTTCAGCAAAAAAGCTAAACTCGCAGATGAAACATTATGCAAGCATGAGACTGACGAAACACTTGGACTTAGCAATAATCAATTACAGCGACTTGTCTTGTTAGAGCAACTAAAATATCTTAATAAGCAAAATCTACACTGTCAGAAGATACGACCGAAGTTGCTGTTTATAAATCGGATAGTATGGCTTAAATGTACAAAGTATTTTACATATAGATTAAAATTACAAATTTTAACCAGATCTCGAAAGATTTACGAATTATTGTCACTTCGAAATAAAATTTGAGCTATTTGAGCTCGCATTTGTTGTCCACCTCTACGTGTTCTCCCGTCATCTCGGTGTTCGTTGAAAGGAAGGTGTTCAGCAAAATCATTTTCAATTGGATGTAGTTCGGGAAAATCTTCAGCATCATTAAAATACTTTGCAACGTTATGTAAATTAAAGCAACATAAAATCAGAGTTGTGATTTAAGGGGTTATATTAGAAGGTGCGGATGTATTTATTGGCATGTAGGGAGATGGGGAGTTATTTAGAGGTATGGGGAATTATTTCGGGAGAGTATGGGAGGCAGCATTGGGACGGAGGTAGCATGGTGTATGGCAGGCAGCATTCCGCATACTCTACCTTACTCCAACCCTTAGTGAAGAATATGAAATATCTCTATAACATACGTATAAGCAGTGGTTTTGTTCACTCCCAAATCCTCATCAATCCCAATTTGAAAACCCGGATCAGTGATGTATCACAAAAAAATTAACATTCGCTGTTTTGAGTTAAGTCCCCTGGTCTATGTGCTTTCTCAAAGTTAATCCATAGTTAAGCCATATTCTGTAGTACTAATATAAACTATTTAGTTGGACCAGTAAATCGGATGTCAAATAAGTAATTTAGAAATTATTTTGCATCAACAATTTAAATAATTAACTAATTAATCATATTAAAATTAAAAATGTTGATTTTGATATCGATACGAGCCTAAAATCCCGCACTGGCCAAAGTTCAAGCCCCACCTATAGCAGCTCAAACTATTTGATGCATTTGCTTCAGTTGTCAAGCAAATCCTTATTATTATACAATTCAAATTCAGCTTTTGCTTCAAGTGAAGCAAAAGCTCTGACCTTTGACTTTTCCTTGAAGTCCAAGCTCAGCGACCTTTGACTTTTCCTTGAAGTCCAAGCTCAGCGACCTTTTGCTCGCTTCGAAGCAAATGCTTTTACTTCATTTTTATTCACCCCAAAGTTACCTCTTGCTTCAAAAACTTCAAGCAAAAGCAAATGCTTAACTTTATTCAACTCAGCCAATGTCTTTGCCTTTGACCCCTGTAGATGAGCTCTCAAACCCGGTAGAGCTCTTTGTGATAGGAATGTTATGATGGATTCATCATCATGTCGAACTTGAGGATGCACTCGCAAGTATTGCAATTCAGTAGTCAATGCGAAAGTCTCAAATGATGCTTCGGGTTTTTGTTTTTTTAGAATCAATTTTTCTAAAGCTTTATGAGAATCTGGTAGACTACTGCACATTTTTATAAATTCTTCCCAAAAAGCCGTGTATGTTTTTGCATACATCCTAGTCCTTTTCCACCACAGAGATTGCGATGGATTTTTCTCAAAAACGGTGGTAAGTTGGCTAAGCCAGTCTGACGGTGCAATTCTCTTTTGCTTCATGTAAGTATCTAAATCGTCTATAAACTGAGATGCCAAATCAAATTCGGGCTCAAATTTGGGAGCCGGTATTCTAGCCTGATTATCTATCGTTATATACGACGGAACTTGTGGTGAAACCTGAGTATGACCTGTCATGTAAGTGGATGAGTTGGGATTCAAATCACCAATCTCTCCAAGTCCTGTTGAGCAGAATGGATTGTTATTTGCAAAAGCAGGTGACATATTTCTCGGAGTGCTTTCGGTCCCTAAATGTTGCTCTTTTGTGTCAACTTTAAGATGTTCATATTGTTGAACACTTTGTCTTAATTCTGAGATTTCGGTTTCTAAAGGCCGAATCAATCGAACTAGATCTCCTTTTACTTCTCTATGAAGATCATGAACTTCAGATCTAAGTCTATGATAATATAATTCACTATCTTGTTTTGTAACTATGTTTTCAAATGCCGTCTCTACTTCCTCTCTAAACCGGAAATTAAATTCCATTTTCTCTTCTAGGACCTTTAGCCTTTTATCCTGCCGTTGTCATAATTGTGTTATCGACAAATTAATATACTCTCGTATATCCAAGTCAGGGAAGAGAGGATTATTATCGGCTGTGGTATTTTGAGATCGGACATTTGGAGGAGTGGAAAACCAACCCATGGTGATTCACTTTTTTTTACCATAATTTACCAAAAATTTTCGTGAAAAAATTACGCACAGGCCGTGAAACAAATTCGGAAGTTAAAGTATAGAGAGCTAACACACCGAAAAAGTAAAAATTCGATATACCTGTGAGTTTCCCCTGTGGAGGATGACGTGATCTTGATTTTTGCGTCCATGGTCCTTTTCTGCTGAAGGAGATCCTGGAACTTGGGGTAGTTAACCATCCGTGATGAGGAGGAAATTATTCTACTCTTTTTACCAACCGATTTAAACTTAACTTTGAGATAAATGCGGATATGGATTTTAATTTCTGTACCGCCGACTGAAAAACGGATTTAATCGTTGTATCTAAAGGCTTTTTTACAAAATTCTCGTTGGAATTACACACTGTAAGGTTTCGGTACCATGTAATGGTCTAGTTAATGCAACTTAGTCATTAATGGGTTTAATTATTTATTGAACATTAAATTTATATTTTAATAGAACAAAAAGTGAGTTCATTAGTTTCTAACCTATCTGGAGGAAGAATAATCTAAGACTAAATAATATTTCTTAACCTATGGAGAATGGAGCATTTCTACCCCTAGGTAGAAATGCTCATCTTATTTCTATTCGATGAACAATTGTGAAGAATAAGATTTAAATTTTATAATCTCATTTTGTATGAGATTATATTTTATTCTATTCTAGTGATTTTACTTTATCAATCCTCATACATTCCGGTATGCGTATGTGAGGATTGATGATAACAATTTTATACAGATTATTGAGAAGATAATCTTATGAAATATTTCCATCGTTCATGACTCCTGGAGTCATGGACGAGTTGATAGGAATTCTTAAGGGGTGATACCCCTTAAGGACTAAGATAAGGTTCGAAGGGTTAGGGTACCGTTATAAAATTAAATTAAAGGTGTCACTTCCCAAAAATGTGCTTCCTTTATAACTGATTTCATTCTTAGAATTCCATTTGAATTGCTCACTTATAGTTAGTTGGGTCAAAATCAGTTTTGCAGTTTCTCGCAGAGTTGAAGGTAACTTATTTACAACTAAATCAATTGGGCTTTGTTTTTCTGCTGGAAACTCATCCTCCAAAAGTCCCTGGTCAACAATTTTTTCAAAAAGCGAATGTGGTATTACTTTTATTATGACTGCCATTAGTCTGCAATGAATGAAGCCACAAGTGCTTCTTCAAACAGTCGTGATAAAACACAGCCTAAAAGTTTTGATAGCAAAACGTTAAATTCCACATAATGATTTTTAACACGTGTAGTGTACAAGGCACTACGGGTCTTAAAATACTTAGTTAAAACTTTACATTTCTGTACACAGAGTTTTTTTAGGGTTCAGGCTTATTAGCTCAGAATTCACTACGCATTCAACAATGGCTTTTAGTTCGTCAGAGTCACAGTAAACGATTAACTTTTTTCTTTCTGTTACCTTCGCTTTTAGCAATTTTTTTAGAAAATCCTCGTTCTCTATTATTCGAATCATCTTGCGGTAAATAAATACTGGCACATTTTATCGGGTACAAAAAGTTTCTAACACGAAAGTTTGGATGAGTTGAAGAATGGTTATCAAGTAAAATAAAACTGTACGGCAACAGAGATACGTCTTTCATCACTTCTCGCAAGAAACAACGCGAAGATGGAAACATTTGCCTGTTTAAATGATCTATACCGCTCGTATCTCGAGGATTAGGAAAAATTATATGATACGTAGCATTGGTGGCAATTGATCTAAGATTTTTTGCAAATATAGATTGAAGTGTTACAATGGCTATTATATTTTCATGATGAGATCTCCGAATAAAGATATCATTAATATATGCAGTTTCAGAAGGAATAGCCGAGAAATCCTGCATTTTATCATCGTAAATTATTAGTGTCAATTCTCCATTGGTTTCTGGTATATCCTTTTGATCAGTTAGGAAAACAATTTCTGGATGCTTTAGTTTAAATTCATCAAACTTTGATTGATAGCTTTTATAAACGTAAAATATATTTGTAATCGGTTTGTCAAATATTTCGATTCTTCTGTCAATTAAATTAAATATCGTTTCACTTTTTCCACAGTTGGACTTTCCTATAATAAGAATTGTACACGGTGTACGAATTCTTGAATCAAACACGTCGGGATTCATTTCCGATTCCAAATGTGACCGAAAGCTTTGGTTGAATTATTATTTCTGTCCATCACTCTTCTCACATCCAGTGCACTATACACTACATTATTTGAAGTATACACTTTGTTTTCTACATCTAGTATAATGTCAAGCTTGGACATACTTCTAAGCAATGCTCTAAAATAATCATGGTTGACCCTTTTTACTATTTCTTTTGGAAGTCCAGGTATTGTTTTGTTTACATTTCTATATAATTTACAGGATGTGCAAGAGTCTGAAAATGGTTTTTTACAATCTTTGCACAATGGTATATAACTATACATTCGCGGCTTTATAGATTAAATTTCAGTTATATCCATTTCCACGATCTTCCATTTCCCATGACATCCAAGGGACCTATCTGAATACAAATAGTGATTGGAATCAAGATTTGAAAAGTTAAAATGGTCCGATAAACTTTTCAGCTTGTGTAGAAACTCTCCTTCTTGAAGATTTTTAACTAGAACCGCTAAACTATCGGTTTGAGCTAAAATGAGTTTCGAGTTGGGGAATGCCACCCGGATTATATCATAAAATCCTTCCTACAGTCTTAGCTTGATTTTTCTAAAACGACAATTGAACATAATGGATTTGAATGTCGCACTGTTCCCTTTTCCATATGAAAAAGACTCAAGTTTTTATTAATAAAGACGACGTCTTTAAAATTATGTGCTGCAATATACTTTAAAGAGTCCTGTTTAGTGACGCATGCTTTAATCTCGATATGATGTTTTGTATTGTATAACATTCGCCCATACAAACAACAAAGAAAAGATTTAATTAAATTGCTGCCAATGTTATCATTTTCTATTATAGCTTTGCGTCTCAAATCGATAAATTTTTCAATGGTTTCTTTTAGAAATGGGCGTTGTCGGAACCTCAAAACTCTATAAGTCTTATTTAATATCATTCCCTTTTTAATGTAATACTGTAAATTAGTATAATGTGTTACGTAGTTATCCTTTGCAAAAAAATCAAGCAAGTTTCAATTCCCGACCGTATCGCTCTTTCTGCAAATGAAATGATATCAGGATTTTTGCAATATTCAAATTCGGCCCTGCTTAACGCAAAAAAGACATCAAAACTAAAACTGGCAAGGCTAATACTATGTAATGGCGACATGGTAAAATTCTTCATACAAAATAACACGAAATTCATTACAACACTGGCGTGTTTTAAAACCGATATTTTTAGATTTAACATTATAATATCGCTGACAGACTTGCAATCAAATAATTTAAAAACGTTGTTATTGTGAGTTTGAATATTTAGTAACTTGCCATCATCTATATCTTCATAGCAACTGTACAAGCCGGCAAGACTTTCTTGTAAAACCGATGATTCAGTAATTTTGAAATTTAAAGGAAAGTACTATTCCTGAATAAGTATTTGCCATAGTACATTTGAATGGAAATGGTCATGCAAAAATATAAATTGCTCAGATAATTCAGAGGGACAACTATTGTTTGCTATTCTATCGATAGTTCTTGTACAGAGGAATTTACAAAAAGGCTAGAGTCAATAAATTTTAATTCTTGCGGTATTGTGAAAGACATAACGCTATCGGAATTTGAAATAATTTTAATTTTTTCAAGCCAGTGGGCTTTGAGCCCCCTAAAATCAAATGAGCGTCCTTTTTTCCCAGTTCATGAGATATAATAACACACTTTGTGTCTATAATGTTAATATTACATTGCTGACACAATATTTCTTCCTTGATTTTCGGTTTATTTCCATGATGTTTTGATTGATGATGATGATGAATAACCTTTATTAAACAATTTTGCTCAAAATCCAATACACAAATTCTACAAGTTTTGGCTAGTTTAAACTGCTTTTTGAGTTCATCTGTTAGTGATATCTTTACTTGCCTATTTTTACCAATATCAGTAATCTTATTGACCTGTTCAAAAATATTTTCGAAAAATTCTTCCAATGCATTTTTGGAATCGCAGAATCTGGTAAACACTGTATTATTATCTGAATCAATTATGGTCATACCATATGCGTATACATCATTTGGGTTTGTATATTTTAGATTAGATGCTTTATTCTATACTGGAACATCTGAGAATTGTATAAACTTTAGAAAAATTTTGAATAAGACATCTTGATACATTTGCAATTTTTGGAATTTATATGAAAATTCCTTGGGAAATGACATTTTTTTTATTGAATATCCAACAAGTTTGCTTATGATTCTCTAGCCCTTTACCATAATATGCAAAAGACTGTGAACAGATACTAGATTTTTTATAACCGGTTTTGCCGATAAGAGCGCCTTTAATTGGAATAAGGGCAAAATAATTATTTTAATTATCCTCAGTCCCTTCTGATAAATATAGCAAACTAACTTCTCTATCAAAGTTGAACTCGCTAACGTACATGGGATATAATTCATCATCTTCAAATCCAAACAAATGTACTGATAAACTGTTTTTAAGTCTGAATTCCGGAATATCGCTTATTCTTACTTCGCCATCAAAACCATTGAAATTAATTAGCCCTGATTTTTTTACATCTCTCTCAATGGTCGAGTAACTATTAGGATTTGTGTACCACCTCTTTAGTTTATTGCGCTGAACCTTGTTAAGCTGATCCCAGGTTAAATACGGGGCCTCTGGTAAATGCAATTTGTTTATAAAATCCAGCTAAAATCCTTAATTTAAAACAGTTTTTATGGACAGTTTTTATAATTATTAAACCTTTTCTAGCCAATTTGTTTGGAATTTTAATGTATCCTCGGCCTCCTCTTGTCAGTGGAGGTTTATACACAGCACAACGCAAATTTATTGAAGAAATAGTTTTGATTTTCCACCCACTTCCTTCGTTGGTGTACAATTCTAGGGAAATTGACAAATAATCAGCCGCCGATAATAGATTTCTTAGAATGAATGCCCTATTAGTATATCTAATAAACGGGCTGATGAACGTTCGATCTAGTTGTGTATCCTGGTTCTCTTTTTGTAATACTGTTTGAATAGATATCGAAACTTTTAAACCCTTGTGACTTTGCAATAGTTGGGCAAGTAATTCGGAAATATCGGAATTCACAAACTCGAATACATCAGAAAATCTAAGCAGTTTTACAGAAAACCTATGAGAAAAATTAAAAATTGTACCATGATGTGATGTACCTCGGGCCACAAACATTCCAGCATTTAAATCTCCAGTGCCTGCTCCTATTTGTGGTACAATATTACATTCATGAAAAGCCAAGACAATAAACGATGGTCCACAGTTTTGACAATCATGACACTGCTAAAGATGCCGATTGTATTGAGCATATCTAAGAAAAGGCAGAGCGTCGCCATTGTGGTAGCTGCATATAAATTTGCGTCCAACTGGCCTTCTTCTACTGTCACAGTCTGTGGAATATGATACTTCTATTATTGGTCCTCTTGACGGTAGGGTAAACATTTCTAAAAAATTCTCTCAACTGAGACAATACACAAATTTGAAATCTAATTTTTCTAATTCTTTCTCTATACACACAGAATTCACATAAATCTTTCCAATCTGAATCACAACATTTGCATATTTCAGTGCCTGCTTTCATTATTTTACTTAACTTAGATGATAACCTAATTGAATATGTGAAATATCTCTAAAAGTCTAGATTCAAAAATGTACTCCAACTCACATAGGGTAATATCATCTGGCAAGTTCAATAGTTTTGAGTATTACCAACAAGTTTTAGAATTGGTTCGTTTAATTTCTTTCTCCATAGAGCTAAGTCTATGAATTGCAAGTTTAGCAATCCTAATATCTTTGCAATTGAGACATTCAGATGCATTATATAGAATTTTATAATTTTTAATCCCAGACACGTTCGACAATCCGAAAGTCCACAAGTGGTACATTCATTGGTACGGTGGTCTGGGTCACGCATTTACAATTAGGATGGATAATATGATTTGACCCAAAGTATGCAAAACCTGTATTAAAGCCAGGAATTCCACTATTCACTAACACTTGGGCCTCTTGTTGTGTAACTGTAGTCGGGGATTTTAAATACTTGCTAAATAACCGACACTTCCATAAAGCTAATAATCTTTGAGAACTACACATTTTTGAATAAACATCCATGTAAGAAAACTGTAACACAAATCGAAATCCTCTTTTAAATTTACATTCCGAGCACAGTCTTTGATAATTTGTTAATAATATTCCGATTTGTCAAAGTCTGAAATACATTCGTCACAAAGGCCCTTCTTAAGACACTTTTTGCAAGCCTTAGCAGTCATAATGAGATAGATCATCTCTTACTTTTAGTAAATCAGAGTCTTGGGTTAACCTGAAATCAATTAAGCATTCAACTTCTTCAACTGTTAGATCTTCTTTGCAATATTGCAATTTCTGTAGGCGTATAGTCGTATTTCGAGTCTTTAATATCTTCCAAAAGGAATTTGCGGTAGCCTATGGATGGACGGGGTTTTGAGAATCTTAAAGGAAAACGACGCCTCAAAAAACATTTTTTGCATATTGTTGAGTAGGTGAAATACTCTTCAGCATTTTGCCAGCCAAAACAAGTAATACAGTACAAACTTTTACACTTGCAGTTAATTATAGTGTGTGTTTCATCACAAGGAAGTCGCATTCTGAATTAGGGAATTTTTAGGGCATATTTCGAAATAAACCACTACAGTCCACCAGATAAAACAATAAATTAAACATCCACAAACAACCAACAGGTTGCAAATATCATCATTCATTATGATCTCAATCATTAATCCAAAACATTTAATCCATATTGGAGATCAAATGGAAAAAAAAGACATAAAATTTTCCATTTGCTATCAATAAAATCCTTCAAAGTTTGTATAATAGTTTACAATGTATGTAATTAAAAATGGATGTTTTAATAGTTTAAAATCAATTAAAAAACCACACTCCTCAAAGGATAATGTTTCAGAAGCATACAAAAATTTCTGATGCAAGAAACACTGCTTCATTAATCCACGGTTAGTAATTGTTTTTTCGATAGCAGATAAATATCCAAATTTCATCTCTTGTAGCAATTCAATGCGATTCAACAAATGGTAAGGAATATTTTTACTTGAAAGTGATTTGTAACATTTATAAGAATTTGCTATTTTATTTTTGTTTTCAATCGCTTCTACTGGTAACTTCATATTAAATATTAATATTCCAAATGAAAAATCAGTTCATCTCCTTCAGAGTCAAACACACAATCTGTAACGTGATCTGATACATTGGTTTGCTAAGATTGTTGTGTAATCTCCTTCTTCGATTCCTTTGGGAATTGGTCTGTTTTTAAAGTATCAAGTACCAGTTTCGCATTGATTACTTCTGAATTTGCATGCTTTAATTGAACCTTATCTTCTATACCTAACTTTAACATTTTACTTATGTAATCCAAATACTTGAATCGAAATGGGCTATTAAATCGAGAAATGCTTATATGTTCATCTATAATCTTCATCATCAAGTCTACTGCACCTAGTTAGGCCAGAATAAGCGTGATTAAAAAATACTTCTTTATTGGTCAGATGAATAACTGCTTTTGGAAGAGTCAATGATTGAGTTTTATGATTTGAAAGTGAAAACGATAATCTAATCGGAAACTGACGATATGTATAGGAGATACCAAAGACTGGGAATATATATTTTGATCCAACTGCCGGAATTGGAATAGTGGAGAACTAGCATTTAGAGCCCGTGTACGATGGAAAGTGGCAGAATATAACAACGGGAAAGTCTCTACCTGGAATCTGACTTTTCTTGTACAGAAAAGAATGTAAAGTACCTTGTGACCCTGATACCAAATGATTATTGGGATCCAAATTACGGGTTAACAGTATCGTTGCTCCTGGAGCCAAATACAATGTTAATTCTCTCGGTAATTTGATTGGTGACTTACATTTAGGATGAAAGCATATAATTGGAGAGTTTAAATCCAAAATTCGTTTGTAATTGTAAGTCAAGCACTCTAAATTAAACGGAAATATTCGAGTTGCCGATTCAAACTTTTTATGTTCATCCGGAGATAAGTTTTTGGCTAGCCGTGGATTTGGTTTTCATTTTCAAATTTCCAATATTTCATTTGATAAAAAGTACTCATCGTCCTATCATCTTCAGTATACTTAAAATATTCCATGCAAATTCTGTTTTTAAAACAATCAATTTAAATAAATGAATTTTTAAAATCAATTTTTGGTTTCTGTGTACGAATTTTTTACATTATTCCATACACTAAAATGAAACTTGAATAATGAGTTCAGGTATGCATTGTTGAAACGAAATAAATAAACATCAACACTAGTATTTACAGGATTTTAATTTTTTTTAATTTTTCGGTTTACATTTTTGGGTTTTTTTAATTTAAATATACAGATTTAAATATATTTTAATTCTACAATGCTTCAATGCGGCAAAGTTATTCATGTTTTAAAGATGATTGTTTACTGTTTAGTAAATATAATGTCAAACTAAACAAAGATAATTTAAATATATTGTATAAATATAATATTTTGATTAAACACTGTTTTGTATTAGTACTAATTATTTAGAATAATCGATAAATAGAAAGAAAACTTAATTAAAGAGTAATACTCATGGAATCAAGGCCCTGTTACATTAAATGAGAATAGTTTTGAACAACGGATTCTTTCTAAATCTAGTTTGAATGTGAATGGAAATGAATACTTGAATTCGTCTGATACTTCTTACAATTTGTCAAGAATGATAAGTATAATAGTCCAAATATTTAAATAGTTCTAGCAGCCTACGCTCTGTTATATAGTCCAATTCGCTGGGTGATATATCGTTCGGCGAGTTTAACAGTTTTGAGTACAACCAACAGGTTTTATATTTTCTTTTTTTGAAAGAAATTTCTATGTGGCAAAGCAACTTCGGCAAATAATGGTCTTTTCTTATTCTAAAGTCTCTGCATTTGTGACACTCAGATTGGTGCGAGAATCGGTGGAAGATTTTGTGTCCCACACACGTAAAACAGTCCGATAGTCCACAGTGGGCGCACTTAAAGGTTCTGTGAATGGTGGGGTTGCGCATTTACAATAGGGATGAGTAATTGTATTGGATCCAAGGTATGCAAATCCCTGATTAAATCCAGGAACACTACTGTTGATCAAAACAAGACCCTCTTCATGCGTTACAGTAGTTGGAGTTTTTTAATATTTGCTGAATAAGGGGCACTTTCATAACGCTAATAATCGTTGAGAACTACAAATTCTAGAATACACTTGTAAATAAGAAAATTGTAATACAAACCGTACATCTGTTTTAAACTTACACTCAGAACATAATCCTTCTGCTGAGAAGTCTTTTACACAATCGTCACAAAGTTGTTTGATACACTCTTTACAGTTTTTAGCAGTTATAATGACCGGGATCATAAATCACTTGCAGTAGATCTTTATCCTGGGTGAGTTTACAATCAATCAAAAGTGACGTTTCTTCTATTGTGAGATCATCTATACAATATTGCAACTTTTGAAGCAAATAGCAAGATTTTTTATGTCCTCTATCTGGAGCCTTACGTGCTTCGTATGAATAGTCGTAATCCGCATTTTTAATATCTTCTAATAAACTGAATCTGTACCCGATGGAGGGACGTTGTTTCATAAATCTTTGAGGATGCTTCTTTTTTTCATAACACTTCTTGCACACAGTTGGACATTCGAAATAAGGGCCAGCATTTTGCCATCCAAAACAAGTTATACAGTACGATATTTGGCAAACCTTACAGATTGTTATAGTGTGCCCTTCTTTACAGGGAAGTTGCATTCTAAAGTCTAATAAATATTTTGATTAAATTTTTCAGTCTAAAAGCAACTTGGTAGTTTTATTGTGTGATAAACAATTCTTGGGGCATATTTCAAATATTATAAAAATTGTCCACATAAATCCAAAATAAAGAAATACAACTAAGGATATGAAAATTGCCCACAGATCATCATAATACATGTTTACCGTTTATAGTAATCTTCGATGTACTGTAATCAGATGGGACGTTTAAGAAGACTGTAGTCCAATAAAAATCCACACTCTTCAAGGGACAAACTATCAGAAGCATAAATTAATTTTTGGTGCAAAAAACACTGCTTGGTTAATCCACGGTTAGGTGTTCGTGCTTCTATAGAAGCCAAATTTCCAAATCTAATCGCTTGTAACAACTCTATACGGCAATGCAAATCCTTGTGTAGCTGTGAGCTTTTAAGCAATCGGTCACATTTATAAAAATTAATCTGCTTACTTTTTTCATCAATTGCTTGAATTGGCAGTTGCATATTTCAGTACTCCATGTCAAACATTAAATGATCTGTCTCTGAATCAAAATTACAAAACAAATCAAAAGTGGTTCAAAACTGCGTAAATTTGATTTGCTGAATTGTTATTTACACTGATCTCTAAGCTCATCGGTTTTACTCAAGTTATCATTAATTTGATGTGATTTTAAATTGGACGTGGAAGCACTTTCATCTATTCCAAACTTGCTTATTTGATTTAAATAATTATAATACTTTGACAAATATTTAGAGCTTTGAAATCGTGATATATCTATATTGTCGTCTAGAAATATATAATCTTCTAGCTTTGCACACCGAGAAAGTCCAGAGTACGTTTGATTAAAAAAGCTTCCTCCTTTCCTAATTCTATGACCGCTTTTGGCAAAGTCGAGGACTGGCATTTGTGATACGTAACTGCGGCAGAAAGCCTGAAAGGAAATTGTTCAAATGTTTGTGAGATACCTGTATTTGGTGATGTGTAAGTACACTCAACTGCTGGAATTCGGACAGTCCCAAATTCACATTTCGGACCGGTGTAGCAATCAAAAATACAAAATATGACAACTGGAAAGCCAGTATTTGGTAACTGATTTTTTTGTAAAGAAAGGAATGGATTTTGCCTCTGGATTCAGATATTAAATGGTTCTGGGGATCCAAGTTTCGGGTTAAGTAAACCAATGAATTAGGAGACAAATACAGAGTACACTCATCTGGCAAAATGACACATTTTCTGCACTTTTGTACAATTTTTAAAATTGGGGCGTTTAGCGTCTCAAGTTTTGAATGATTATATTGTAGGCACTGTTTATTTAATGAAAAAATTCTAGTTGCTTCTTCAAATTGTTTATGTTCTTCTGGGGATATGTTTTTGGCTAAGCGCGTACTCAAAAGTGCAATATCAGATTCGTTAATCTCATGTCTTCGAATATTATTCAAAAGTTGAATACATCGAAAATTGGTCTGACGAGCGGTTTTTTTCAAATGATGAAACTTAAAACTCTGGAACAAACTTGCTTCTACTGCTGCAAATTCTGGCAGGTGTATGTGGTTTCGAATATAGCGTGAAATCGTTAACACTAGGTAATTGTAAAAAATCGCCAAATGACCACACAACAACCTTACTAAACGGATCGTTGTTACGTCGAATTAACTGTAATTTTAAATTAATAAATTGCAGCAAAGAACAATTAAATTACCCGATTTCGTCCAACAAAAGTACTTTTAAAGACTGTTTTTCTTGTCGAAGTTTTCGTGAAACCTTGGTTTTTAATAATATGTCGGGATATTTATCCTCGTGACAAATAGGTATGCAAAGATACGAATAAATTGTGGAAACGCCAATTCGATCACTAGCAATGACAGTGCAGGAACAACAATGAAAATGAACTCCCCTTTGTTTTAGTTTTAGGGATAATAAATCGATAATCGTTGATTTTCCAACCCCACCAGAACCTAATACACAATTGAGGTTGGTGCCGGGTAAAATTAAACTTTCTTCGAAACTGCTTAAAACTTTGTTCTGGCACTTGGTAAGATTTGAAATTTGCACAGTTGAACCGTTAAAAAATCGAGGTATTCCAATTTTTTGCAAACGTCTATTATTGTAGACAAAGTTTTTGTATTCTGATAAAGTTTGGGATTTAAAAATTCCATGAACAGCGAGATAGTTATATTGAAGAGAATTAGAAGGTGGAGACAAAGTGTTTCCTGTAGCCATTGATACTAACTGAAGAGCCCTCTGCTCGCCTCTGATTTATATAGGGGATTGAAGTAGGAAAAAAGGTTCTAGATCCTTGGTCCTGGGCTTTGTTTTTCAAGGCACTTTTCACTCCGCACTTTGCAACTTTGCAACAAATTTGCTAAGCAGAGCGTTTTTCATAGCAACGAAACAGGAAAAGTGAAAAGCGAAAAGTGCGGATTAAAGTTTGTAGGGAAAGTGAAAAGTGCAGAGAAAGTTTGCGTTTTTAAACTCCGCACTCTTCAACTTTTACTCCGCACTTTCACTCGATATTGCAAAGAATTGGATCGCTTTGCGCTTTTCACTCTTCTAGTTATTCGCGTGGAAGTCTACCAATTCAATTTAATTTACCTTGAACTGTGGTCGGTACCACATAAAAAGGTAACGATTTGGAAACATTCAAATGACACATTTTAACGTCTAAGAATACAAAAATAACATAATTATTGTTCAGATGGACGAATTCAATCTTTTATTCTCCACGGATGATGAGAGCGATGATGAAAATATCGTGAGAGCTCGCAGGGTTTACCGCCCTAGAATAAACTTCATAGTTTTTAACGATTTTCAGTTCAAAGAAAAATTTAGGCTTCGACGCCCGGAAGTAAGTGTACTTACCTACTTTTGAATATTGCACTTTCATATATTTTCAATTCCATATTTACTTGTTATTACTGTTGTTTTAGATGGAACATTTAGTGGGACTTCGAGGACAGCATCTTCATAATAGCGACCGTTATTTTCCCCTTACTCCACCACAGCAAATTCAACTGGCCCTGCATTTCCTCGGGAGTGGAGCACAGTACCATGTCATTGGTGACATGCACGGAGTTTCGAAATCCCTAGTTTGCAATATCGTGAAGCGCTTTGTGAATGCAGTAGTGGACTACTTGTTTCAGAACTTAGTTCGATGGCCAGAAAATGCAGACGACATCCCTATGGAATTTATGCGGAAAGGGGGCTTTCCATGTGTAGCTGGAAGCGTTGATGGCACCCTTGTCAACATTGACGCCCCAACCGTCAACGAAGAACAGTACGTGGATCGGTATGGGAACCATTCTATCAACGCAATGATGATATGTGGACCGGACTACAGTTTTTACGCAGTTAACGCAAGGTGGCCTTGGTCAGTCCATGACGCCAGAGTATTACGTACATCGGTTGTAACCCAGCGTTGGGAAGCGGGTTGGCGACCCTTTCCGGGAGCCGTTGTTTTGGGTACGTTCCGAATACTTTAAAAATTCCATTATTTGCTTGTTTTTGGTCTAACTGTATTATTTATTCACTGGCGACTCCGCGTACGGTTTAAAAAGCTGGCTGATAACACCGCACCCACACCATAATACTATCGCTGAAATCAGGTTTAATCGAGCACACAAATCGACCAGAAGAATTATTGAAAACGCATATGGAATTCTGAAGGAATGCTTCCCCGTACTCAATCACATGAGATTAAATCCTGAAACTGCTGGCAAAGTCATTATGACATGTGCCGTGTTACATAATATCGCATGCAAGGATGACTTTAATCCCGAAAATAATATTGAAGATGACGTAGCTGACGTCCCTCCTGGAATGCCGGAAGAAAATCATAACCAAGGAGGCCAAATTCGATTACACGAACTAATTAACTACTTTGCATAATGTATAAATATTAATTATAGGAATTGTTAAAATTTAATTGCAAGAATTAGAAATTATTAATTATTCCATTGTTCTTTAATTTTTGAACGTTTATTACAAATGGATAACATTAACAAGCATGTAAATAATAGAAAATCAACTAATCAGTCTGAAAAAGTTCGCTAGTAATTGCAGAAATAGGTAGCCCTAGTTGCCGTTCCAGTTGAAGCGCCTCTAATTTCGCCTTATAGATTTTCACCGTCAGTAATTCGTTTTGAAGCTTCCTTCTAGTAGCAAGACTGTGGTCCTGAATATCCTCAAGTCTTCGGCCTCGTTTTCTCGAGCCGGGTCTTATTGTTTCGTTAACCGGACTGACTCTGTCACTTTTTGATTTCAACGGTGAAGTTTCAGTAGGGATGGGATTACCACTTTCCCCAATCTGTAGACCTTCGATTACCACAGTGTCAGAACCAAGATGTCATATCCAGTATCAAGATGTCCACATCCTGGAGAACACGTTCGCGACCTCCTGCCGTACCAGTCTTCCTCATTGTCACGTTTTTCCTGTTTAATGCAAATAAATAATACGTTAATAACCAATATGAATGCAAATATTTATCATTTATCACAACTAGTTTTTTTAATTATATTTTCGACTTACTAATGCCCGGCTTTTCCAGACGCCCCACATTTTGTCGCGAACGAAGGTCATATCACGATCTGCCGTAGCTAATCCCAAAGACTGAGCCTTCATTATCACTTCGTTCCATGCCGCTTCCTTTTTTCTGCTGTCTAAATCACTGGAGAACTTTCCGAAGAGAATCGTCTTTTTCTATTTAATGAAATTAAGAAATGCCATCTTTTTCTCCTTATTAGCTCGCCTATTGAAAATAGGGTTTAGAGCTAATGATGTCTACCAGTCCGTCTGTCCGTCCGTCTGTCCGTCCGTCTGTCCGTTTGTCCGTCTGTCCGTCCGGCCTTTTTCTAAATGTAAATCAAGACAAATTGCAAAGTGCCAGAAGCAGATGGAAGCAGGTTTTCAATGTAAATCAAGACAAATTGCAAAGTGCCAGAAGCAGATGGAAGCAGGCTTTTGAGGTTTGATATGAATTGCGAAACATGAAAATGGTTTTCGAGGAAATCGTATTGGTTTATATACCAAATCTATATATATGACCTGGATGCCCCTTTTCTAAAGTTAAAACAATTTAGAGAAATTTTGAGGTTTGATATGAATTGCGAAACATGAAAATGGTTTTCGAGGAAATCGTATTGGTTTATATACCAAAACTATATATATGACCTGGATGCCCCTTTTCTAAAGTTAAAACAATTTAGAGAAATTTTGAGGTTTGATATGAATTGTGCAACATGAATATGATTTTCGAGGAAATCGTATTGGTTTATATACCAAATCTATATGTATATGACCTGGATGCCCCTTTTCTAAATTTAAAACAATTTGAGAAATTTTGAGGTTTGATATGAATTGCGAAACATGAAAATGATTTTCGAGGAAATCGTATTGGTTTATATACCAAATCTATATATATGACCTGGATGCCCCTTTTCTAAATTTAAAACAATTTGAGAAATTTTGAGGTTTGATATGAATTGCGAAACATGAAAATGATTTTCGAGGAAATCGTATTGGTTTATATACCAAATCTATATATATGACCTGGATGCTACTTTTCTATATTTAAAACAATTTGAGAAATTTTGAGGTTTGATATGAATTGCGAAACATGAAAATGATTTTCGAGGAAATCGTATTACTTTATATACCAAATCTATATATATGACCTGGATGCCCCTTTTCTAAAGTTAAAACAATTTAGCGAAATTTTGAGGTTTGATATAAATTGTTCAACATGAAAATGGTTTTCGAGAAAATCGTATTGGTTTATATACCAACTGTTTTTAAAAAATTCTATTGCTTTAAATAGGTAATCAGAACAACATGAATGATATATCTGCATAAAGCAATACGTTTTGAAACAATAATCCTATTTTGAAGGTGGTATCATATTTTATATACAAAACATAATTTAGGGTTCACGAGAGCCCAAATTGGGACATTTTATGATATTGCTTCATAATCTGTTCAAATTGATCCAAAAATTGAATCTATCATTTAATTTGGGTTTAAACGAATTGATAAAGTACATTTTAACTGCATTTGTCAAAAACAAAATAATTGTTAACAACATTGTACAGGTTTAAATAGCGAAGTGGATTAACACATAGGGAAACAGTAGTATACAATATAAGTCATTATATTTGGAAACAGTCATATTGTAATATTGTAGTCAATGTATTTTGGAATAATTCTCGAATTGTCAGTTTTTTCACATATTTGTTATGGAAACTATCTTTATCGAGTTGTAGCATATTCTTTTGGATATAAATCAATTCATGATAGAACAATTACTAAAGCGTCGGGATTAAAACGCAGTCGTCTAGATGAACGTAAATTATGATATTTTGATTTTATACAATCGACAAACACGATGAGTAATATTGAACGACAATGTATATGAATTGTGCGAGCTGTCGTTAACGTTTACAACGTTTTATTTTCCGTCGCTTGGGGGCCCTAAGTAAGAAACAAAACAAAGTTGTATTTTTATTTGACAACTGAATTGTATTCTCAGGATATTTTCTCGTGATACTTGCTTTTTTAAATAATGTAACACTTACCATTTTGTGACGTTTTTGAACCAGGTATATGAGCTTAGAAATGAGATTTTTGTTCACTTCCGCTAGCCAAAATACTCCGAAAAATAAAAGCGAAAAGTGATAAGTGCGGAGTGAAGAGCGACTGAAAAACAATTTACTCCGCAAACCTTGTTTTTCTGCAGAGTGCAAAGTGCAGAGTTTGGTTGCCATGAAAAACGCTCCGCATTTGCACTCTGCATTTTTTTGAAAATGCAGAGTGAAAAGTGCGGAGTGAAAAGTGCAAAGTTGAAAAATAGGGCCCAGATCTCTCCAGAAAGTCTCTACAAAAACTGTGGAACCTTGTACAATGTTCTAGAAATCCATTGCCTACTTGTGAGACGGATGGTGATGGTTCTAGAAAATAAGAAGGGCCCTCATTGAACCTTCTGTACTGTTCTAGAATCATAGCCTTAACTTCGAGAATGTAAAAGAATGTTCCAAGCAGTTTTGACTTGATTTCGAGAATATTCTGAAGTGTTCCTGATATCTGAATTCATTTTTCGAGAACCTCAAGGCAAGGTTATCGTAAGCGGTCAAGAACCTTCTAAAATAATCTAGAATAACTATAATTTTTGAGGAGGATTTTGAATAATACTGAATACAAACTTCCACAAGTCTGCTCCAGAACCCTTTCAAAGTGTCGACGGAACGATGGATCTCGAAAAATACATAACACAGCCTGTTCAAGGTGTTCAAAATCCTCCCAATTTCAACGTTACGAACAGTTCAACTATCGTGAACCGGATTTTTTTAAAAGCCGCGACACGATCAACATTGGCTAAGTTTATATTCGGAAAGTTTTCGACGAAAAACGTGGATGTGTATTTGTGCATTGGACAAAAATAAATTCTTCCAACGCTCCTGGTTCTTCCTACCAAGACACTCAAGTTCGGAACTCATTCCAAAAGGTAATATATTAATTTCGTACAAACCTAATTCCAGAATTATTATAGACAAAATAATAAATTTTTTTTATTCATTTTTATAGATCTGCCAATATGAGTTGGATGAGTTCATATTGAAACTTAAAGCCATCAAGAACGAGGTGGATTCTGCCAAGTTCGGTGAGACTATTCCACGGTTAAGCAAAAATAAGTTTTGCACCTCCGAGGACATCAGAGAGGATGACTTTTGGCATCCGTCTCTAGCGGACATTCTTATTTCGGGTAGCATGAAAATTCGGCCGGTGAAGAACAGAGACGGATCATTCTCGGTGAAAATCCTTTCTCCAAGGGCTCTTACCTCCAATTCTTACAATTGGAATGGATCCTGTATTACGTTCAAATGGGGACACTTTGGCCAATTCCATAACACCCTCATCATTTTTCGCGATGAAATGGATCAACCAACCGCAGCATAGAGTTTAAAGGTATATTTCGTTCATATTTTGCATTTTTAAGTTTAGAGTTTAGAGTAGTTTGACTCATTATTGTCGACTTGCAAATATATTTTAATTCATACTTTTATCAATTTAGACTACTAAATTGACTATTGCTTTGATATGAATTTTTAAACAATTGGATATGTTTTGTTGTCGCAGTTATTATTTATTATTATACATTAGTTTATTAATGAATTTTAAACTCTTGTTTAGATTCCATTGTTTCTAAATGTGTTCTAGATTTCTAATATTGTTCTTATTTTTCACGTATTATCAAACTACTCAATATTTTTTAGGATTTAATATACTTATAGCTCTGTATATTTTTTAAATTTTGAATAAAGATTTTTAAAATCAAACACCTTGAATTCGTATTTTCATTTAACATGCAACTTATCTCATATTCGTATCAACAAAATGCAAATAAAAAAACGCATTGAATTTTCGTCTTTTTGGGTTTTATTATTTTAAACTTTTTTTGGGTTTTCACATATTTCTATAATTGTAATATTTATCTACTAATAAAATAATTAATTTTTTTTGAGAGATATTTTGATTTGAATACTAAGTCTATTTTAAGCTTACTATAACTATTAGGGTTTCAATAGTCCTAACTTTAGGATAGTTTAGTTTAAAACTTACATTTTTTTAGTTTAACCTAACATAATTTACTATCAAGAACAGACAAATCAAAATATTTAAAATTAAAAGTGTGTCTAATGTCTAACAGTTCTGTAAAATCTACTTCAGAAAACCATATTTATATACTTATTATATACTAACCAAACTCAGTTGAGTAACTAAAATGTTAACTAACATAAATCAAAAACCATAATTATGTTTTCAATGAAAATTAACAGTTTTAAATCTGCGGTTTAAAGTCTTCTATAAAAACTCGACTGATTATAAAAATAAAAACATAAAACTAATCAAAACTTCCGTTTTCAAGGAAAATTTAGTTAATCATAAATGTACTTTCTAAAACAGTATTCCATATACGAATTCAAATCAGAAATTAAAATGTTAAAAACTAACGTTAATCAAGAATCATTATTGTTTAAGCTAACCACATACAGTCGAAAAATTGATGTCAGGGCACAACGATGAATGACGGCCCATTTCTAACACAATGTAAAGAAGAAGATATGGGAAGTCGTTGCCGTGTGTTTCAGAACTGCATTCATCTGTAATAAATATAATATTACATGGTTAAAATCAAGCTAAATCATATTACTTTGGATTCCAGACGTTATGAAGTGAGGTTGATTGAAAACTTACCAAAAGAGAAGAAGGGTGAAAGCATCATCCGTCTACGTGCTGTCATCTACTAAGAAGATATGGAAAGTCGTTCCCGTGTGATTCAGGACTGCATTCATTTGTAATAATTAAAATATTACATGGTTAAAATATAGCTAAATCATATTACTTTGGATTCCAGATGTTATGAAGTGAGGTTGATTGAATGATTGAGTATGATTGAAAACTTACCAAAAGAGAAGAAGGGTGAAAGCATCATCAGTTTACGTGTTGTCATCTACCTTGGATTGTGAACTGAAATATTATAAAATTTTAGGAGTTGTTTTTAAGTGCCGTTATTTTTCATTTAGTTACCCTCGAATTGGGAAAATGAGTTAATTTATACCTATAGTTCGAGAAAACTTACAGGAAATGTGTGTATAAATGGAGGAGGCAGTATTTTGTGGGAAGTTTTAGATGTCAATCTGAGAACCGGCAGCTGTGCGATACCCTAAAAATAAAAATCATGATTGCTGTTGAGCGACTAATCGGATAAATGGGACTAATTTAGTGCCAAAAAATTGGGATAACTTTGGAAAAATCCCAATGAGTTAGCATTAAACCAATAAATAAATTGAACATACCTTGGTTTCGCATCAGTGCAATCACTTGGCTGTCCTTGTGAGCAAACTGTTGACTGGCATAAGACAGTCGTTGGCAAAAACCTTTGTACTCTTGGATGAGCAATCGGACTTGATTTTTGGAATTCTCCTTAAGCTCGGACGTCAGCCGGCGAATTTCCAAATTCTTGTCGTTGATCTGGAGTTCCATTGCCTCCATTTGACGGACGAATTCATCCACAATCACCTTCAGTTGATTTTCTCCTTCCAGTGCCTTCGTTACATCTTCTTTTATTTTTGCATTGTCGTCTTCAAGTTTGAGTTTGTCAAACTCAAACTTGAGGTTGTCCAAATCTTTCTCCAAAGATTGATTGGTCTTCTTCAAGACGAATCGGAGCTTCTTCAGTTGATAGGCTTGCTTCTGAAGGTTAAGTTTCTCCTTCAACTCAGAAGTCAGCAACGCATTTGCCAGACGGCATTTCTCTTTTGAATCCAAATACTTGGTTTCCCAATATTTGGATGCAGACTCAATCAGAGTCAAATCCGTTGGATTGATATCCTTGCAAGCAGCATCTGGGATATCTTCAATCCAAGATGTCAAAGCAGTGGATTGACGATCGACAACGTCGATGATCGGCGAAGGACTGGAGCTCACTCGGAACCCTGGACTCACGGCAAAAAATCCGAGGAATCCTTTTCCTTCCATTTCCTCAGAGTTTTGATATGTGAATGGGCTGATCGGACCATCTTCGTTGTCCGAAGGAGCAGTGACGAACGAAGTTCCACTGTAATGTGGCATTGTTGGGCTGTAAGGAACTGGAGTCGACGAGAATATCGGTAGTGTTATCCATTATAAATTTTCCTCAAAAAATAAACGTGAAATAAATTGTTGGAATGTAGAAATAAGAGATTAAAAGTCCGGAGACAACTAAAGTTTGATTCGAAAATCCAGCCTTTTATACAAAGTTTCAAAAAGGTTATAATTTTATTTATATGTGTAAGTTTAATAGCAATTATGCCTTCGATAATGCAGGACCTTGCACCTGTGTGCTGATGGAAGTCCCGATAATTGGGAAATTTTTAAGCTCCGGCGACGGTTAAGTCGAATCCGAAGGTTCTCACCACGGCACTTATTTCGGTCAAATTTATCCTGCAGGGATTCTTTTCCCTAAATTAAGCAATTAAAATAATGAAAATTGGTTTTTTTCCATAATTAAAGAATTTTAAATTTTTAAATTAAAGTCTTTACATTTTCTCGGCATTTTAAGGGTATGCGGGAGGCTAGAAAATTCGATTTATTAAAAATTGAGTCTAAAACCTATTATTGCTTTTAAACAAAAAAGTAAAAATGTTTCATTAATTAGTACCTTCGGAGCCAAGCAGGACAGCAGGAGTCGACGTTGATTTATTAAAGTCAGGTCGCCCTTTAACCGTACACAGAATTATTACCTCATAAAACAAATTCATGAATATATTGTAAGGATAATAAGTCACACCTGTTGAAGCTTCCACGGTTGGAAAGTGAGGAGGAAGAGGATTGGTGGAAGTTGAAACTTCTGGATAAAAATCCAATAAATTAACAACAAATATGTTGGGGTAGGTCTTTAATTAAATGACTACTATGAAAATTCAAACCTGCTGTAGGCTGCACAGTTGAGGATGGAAGGTAAGGAGGAAGAGGATTGGTGGAAGTCGAAACTTCTTGAAAAAAATACAATAAATTAACATCCACAAAATGTTCGGATAGGTTTTTAAATAGAAAATCAGGATAATAAGTCACACCTGTTGAAGCTTCCACACTTAAGGATGAAAGGTGAGAAGAAAGAGGATTGGTGGAAGTTGAAACTTCTGGAAAAAAGTACAATAATTTAACAACAAAAATGTTGGGGTAGGGTTTTAATTAGATATAAGACACACCTGTTGAAGTCATGGTGGATGCGGTAGTACTAAGAGCCGATTGAGCTAAAAAAAATCATCAGAAATAGCTTTAATCCATTTGTCTGCAATTTTACTTTTAACAGGTAATTATTTAAAAAAATAGACCTGTGGTTAATTAAGTCTGTATGATTTTATCGATGTTCCCTTCTGATGGTTGATTAGGAGTTGAATTGACTTTTGTCCCTTAGTATAATTATATATAAATTAAAGTTCGATATTTTTATAACTTTTATACCATTTAATAAATTTAAACAGGAATCTTACATTTTTTTTGAACAGCTTACATCGTGCAATAGTGTAAACGATTCGAATATTTTGTTCATACTCAGGCAAATCCGTAGAATCTATAAACTTCCCAGCTCCAATTGTCAATCCAACGAAAGAACAATCCTTCTGGATGCACATTTGGCAAGAAAAAATATCTTCGCAGTTACCCCCTCAGTCGATGAAGTGACCCCCAAAATGATTAAAAAAATAAAAAATTCCCCATGTTTTTAATTTTTTATTATTATGAATTTATGTTTCTAAAAGGGTGTGACTAAAACCAGTAGTCTCTTGGAATGGAGATATTGTCATTATCGGAGTATCCGATTTCAGAATCTCGAGTCAGGCAATGAGTCATTGCATGTAGATTACGCATGAACTCAATTAGTTCATACGTAGATTATCATTACTTAATCATGTGTTCTCAAATGAGCTGTTTCGATTGTCTCAAAAGCAGTAAATGCACATTTTATATTCCATCGAATGGAACCGGACCCACATATTGCTGGGGAGTGGTATGCTGCGTTGAAGGAAGGGGATGAAGATTATTGTCCAATAATTAAATCCCATTCTTCACCGATTTTGCAGCTGTTAATTGGTGAGTAATATGTCATTATTTTTTTGATAATTTTGGACATTTTTGTAAAGAAAATAAAAGAGAAAATTAAAATAATTTTTAAATCCAATTTTAGCTGTGACGGTTGATATTTGCATCGGCCTACTGGGTATGTTTATTTGGAAGACCATTCGTTCTCGAGGGAGTAAAGAAGAGAAGGCCGATTCTATGGAATTAATTGGAGCTATCGAAATGGAGTCAATCCTTTAATTAAATAAATCATCATCTTAACTTTCACTTTTTTCGTTGTCGTTTATTATAGACCATCGATGAGCTGTTTTATATTTAACCTGACGATGGAGCGTATTTCATAATGCTCATGAAACAGTGAAGCGTCAAACATAAAGCATAACACAAAAATATGAAGTTCCAACTTGTATTTGTATTTGGTGAAATGATCTCCAATGATGAATGAATATGAATTGCCATTTTTTACCACGAATGTAATAATGTCAGCTAAAAACTCAACCCAAGAATTGTATTTCATCTATCTAGCTAATCTACGTCATTACTCGTGTTGCATGAACTTCTTAGGGAATCTAGATTTTGTATATGTTTTGTATAAGGATGCATATGAATAATAACATGGTGAGGATGGGGTTATTACGTCTAGGAATATCCTCTAATTTCTTAATTTCGTCCACTTAATCATATTAAATATTAGCACTGCAAATGTAAACTAGTTATATTACGCTTTTAGCCCCTACTCATAGATTTTGATGAAAATTTATAAGCTTAATCAAAATTTTACGGAGAATCCGAATCCGTTGAAATTTTTTGGGGCTGACGTTTGGTTCGGACCCTATGGGGTCACAAAGTTTCAAATTTTTGTCTATTTTTCGTGATATATGCTAGTTAATAGTGAACAGTACCTTGACAACTTCACAATTAGTGACCTTTCTATAGTCAGGTTAGGTTACCTTTCGATAGTCAGGTTAGGTTAGGTTAGGTTACCTTTCTATAGTCAGGTTAGGTTAGGTTACCTTTCTATAGTCAGGTTAGGTTAGGTTACCTTTCTATAGTCAGGTTAGGTTAGGTTACCTTTCTATAGTCAGGTTAGGTTAGGTTACCTTTCTATAGTCAGGTTAGGTTAGGTTAGGTTACCTTTCTATAGTCAGGTTAGGTTAGGTTAGGTTACCTTTCTATAGTCAGGTTAGGTTCGGTTAGGTTAGGTTAGGTTAGGTTAAGTAAGTACGGGGGAGTGACAGGTACTTTGAAGGTGATGTAACCTAACCTGACTATAGGAAGGCCACTATTACCAAAGAGGTTGTCAAGGTACTGTGTACTATTAACTAGCATATATCACGAAAAACAGACAAAAATTTGAAACTTTGTGACCCCATAGGGTCCGAACCAAACGTCAGCCCCAAAAAATTTCAACGGATTCGTATTCCTTGATAAATTCTGAATAAACTAGCAATTTTTCAGGAAAATCCATGAGTAGGGGCTAAAAGCGTAATGTTCCGTAAACTACTATTTTTATGATTTACAACATGACCCTGTTAACAATACCACTTGTCATCATGATTCTGACTAATTGTGATCGCTAAATAATACAAACTGTTGCAAAATTAAAATCTAGATTTTGACCTTCGAACTTAGCCGTTGCAAAATACACAAATTGTGCCAAATTTTAAGTAGATCGGTCCAGCGATTTAGCCTCTTTCGTGTCTAAAACTCTGACAAACATTAAAGCCATAAAAACGTAAAAACCCTGTCCTAATTTCATATTGAGCCTGTTGCCTGTCGAATAAAATAGTTTTTTCAAATTTAGAATTTGTATGTGCAATCTTACGTTTACTGACTTCAGACCGAAACCAAAATATGATAAATGAAATATTTTTGTTTAACTTTTTGTGGAAGATTCTAAGGACCATGGCGCAGAATTTCAGCAAATTTTGCAATTTTTCCCTGGAATGTTAAGAACTGCGTTTTAGCAACCATTGAAATTGTTTTTTTTTATTTTTTACTTGGTTTTCCTATTAGTTTTCGTAAAAAATCAATTTAAAAAATTGACGCTGGGCGCCAAATTTATACGCGCTATCCGCTAACTCTAGGTGACTTAACGTGCCAGATTTATATGCGCTAGGCGCTAACTTTAGGTGACTGCTATGGCGCCAAGTTTATTTGCGCGCGCTAACTTCTAGTCACTTATACCATTAGTGTCAAGTTCATACAGGCTTGGGAGACCAGCAAGGATAAATAGGACTTAAATCCGTAAAGCTTTGTGGAAGTGGTCGAGTGCATAGGGGTTTGCGTGACGGCTCACTGTAGTAGTGTATCGGGGTTGGAGTCCCTGTAGAAGCATTAATTTTTTGTTTGCCCGCAACCTAAAAAATGTAGGAATTAATGGTTTTACGGTCCAGAGAGCCTAACCTAACCTAAAAAATGTAGGAATTAATGGTTTTACGGTCCAGAGAGCCTAACCTAACCTAAAAAATGTAGGAATTAATGGTTTTACGGTCCAGAGAGCCTAACCTAACCTAAAAAATGTAGGAATTAATGGTTTTACGGTCCAGAGAGCCTAACCTAACCTAAAAAATGTAGGAATTAATGGTTTTACGGTCCAGAGAGCCTAACCTAACCTAAAAAATGTAGGAATTAATGGTTTTACGGTCCAGAGAGCCTAACCTAACCTAAAAAATGTAGGAATTAATGGTTTTACGGTCCAGAGAGCCTAACCTAACCTAAAAAATGTAGGAATTAATGGTTTTACGGTCCAGAGAGCCTAACCTAACCTAAAAAATGTAGGAATTAATGGTTTTACGGTCCAGAGAGCCTAACCTAACCTAAAAAATGTAGGAATTAATGGTTTTACGGTCCAGAGAGCCTAACCTAACCTAAAAAATGTAGGAATTAATGGTTTTACGGTCCAGAGAGCCTAACCTAACCTAAAAAATGTAGGAATTAATGGTTTTACGGTCCAGAGAGCCTAACCTAACCTAAAAAATGTAGGAATTAATGGTTTTACGGTCCAGAGAGCCTAACCTAACCTAAAAAATGTAGGAATTAATGGTTTTACGGTCCAGAGAGCCTAACCTAACCTAAAAAATGTAGGAATTAATGGTTTTACGGTCCAGAGAGCCTAACCTAACCTAAAAAATGTAGGAATTAATGGTTTTACGGTCCAGAGAGCCTAACCTAACCTAAAAAATGTAGGAATTAATGGTTTTACGGTCCAGAGAGCCTAACCTAACCTAAAAAATGTAGGAATTAATGGTTTTACGGTCCAGAGAGCCTAACCTAACCTAAAAAATGTAGGAATTAATGGTTTTACGGTCCAGAGAGCCTAACCTAACCTAAAAAATGTAGGAATTAATGGTTTTACGGTCCAGAGAGCCTAACCTAACCTAAAAAATGTAGGAATTAATGGTTTTACGGTCCAGAGAGCCTAACCTAACCTAAAAAATGTAGGAATTAATGGTTTTACGGTCCAGAGAGCCTAACCTAACCTAAAAAATGTAGGAATTAATGGTTTTACGGTCCAGAGAGCCTAACCTAACCTAAAAAATGTAGGAATTAATGGTTTTACGGTCCAGAGAGCCTAACCTAACCTAAAAAATGTAGGAATTAATGGTTTTACGGTCCAGAGAGCCTAACCTAACCTAAAAAATGTAGGAATTAATGGTTTTACGGTCCAGAGAGCCTAACCTAACCTAAAAAATGTAGGAATTAATGGTTTTACGGTCCAGAGAGCCTAACCTAACCTAAAAAATGTAGGAATTAATGGTTTTACGGTCCAGAGAGCCTAACCTAACCTAAAAAATGTAGGAATTAATGGTTTTACGGTCCAGAGAGCCTAACCTAACCTAAAAAATGTAGGAATTAATGGTTTTACGGTCCAGAGAGCCTAACCTAACCTAAAAAATGTAGGAATTAATGGTTTTACGGTCCAGAGAGCCTAACCTAACCTAAAAAATGTAGGAATTAATGGTTTTACGGTCCAGAGAGCCTAACCTAACCTAAAAAATGTAGGAATTAATGGTTTTACGGTCCAGAGAGCCTAACCTAACCTAAAAAATGTAGGAATTAATGGTTTTACGGTCCAGAGAGCCTAACCTAACCTAAAAAATGTAGGAATTAATGGTTTTACGGTCCAGAGAGCCTAACCTAACCTAAAAAATGTAGGAATTAATGGTTTTACGGTCCAGAGAGCCTAACCTAACCTAAAAAATGTAGGAATTAATGGTTTTACGGTCCAGAGAGCCTAACCTAACCTAAAAAATGTAGGAATTAATGGTTTTACGGTCCAGAGAGCCTAACCTAACCTAAAAAATGTAGGAATTAATGGTTTTACGGTCCAGAGAGCCTAACCTAACCTAAAAAATGTAGGAATTAATGGTTTTACGGTCCAGAGAGCCTAACCTAACCTAAAAAATGTAGGAATTAATGGTTTTACGGTCCAGAGAGCCTAACCTAACCTAAAAAATGTAGGAATTAATGGTTTTACGGTCCAGAGAGCCTAACCTAACCTAAAAAATGTAGGAATTAATGGTTTTACGGTCCAGAGAGCCTAACCTAACCTAAAAAATGTAGGAATTAATGGTTTTACGGTCCAGAGAGCCTAACCTAACCTAAAAAATGTAGGAATTAATGGTTTTACGGTCCAGAGAGCCTAACCTAACCTAAAAAATGTAGGAATTAATGGTTTTACGGTCCAGAGAGCCTAACCTAACCTAAAAAATGTAGGAATTAATGGTTTTACGGTCCAGAGAGCCTAACCTAACCTAAAAAATGTAGGAATTAATGGTTTTACGGTCCAGAGAGCCTAACCTAACCTAAAAAATGTAGGAATTAATGGTTTTACGGTCCAGAGAGCCTAACCTAACCTAAAAAATGTAGGAATTAATGGTTTTACGGTCCAGAGAGCCTAACCTAACCTAAAAAATGTAGGAATTAATGGTTTTACGGTCCAGAGAGCCTAACCTAACCTAAAAAATGTAGGAATTAATGGTTTTACGGTCCAGAGAGCCTAACCTAACCTAAAAAATGTAGGAATTAATGGTTTTACGGTCCAGAGAGCCTAACCTAACCTAAAAAATGTAGGAATTAATGGTTTTACGGTCCAGAGAGCCTAACCTAACCTAAAAAATGTAGGAATTAATGGTTTTACGGTCCAGAGAGCCTAACCTAACCTAAAAAATGTAGGAATTAATGGTTTTACGGTCCAGAGAGCCTAACCTAACCTAAAAAATGTAGGAATTAATGGTTTTACGGTCCAGAGAGCCTAACCTAACCTAAAAAATGTAGGAATTAATGGTTTTACGGTCCAGAGAGCCTAACCTAACCTAAAAAATGTAGGAATTAATGGTTTTACGGTCCAGAGAGCCTAACCTAACCTAAAAAATGTAGGAATTAATGGTTTTACGGTCCAGAGAGCCTAACCTAACCTAAAAAATGTAGGAATTAATGGTTTTACGGTCCAGAGAGCCTAACCTAACCTAAAAAATGTAGGAATTAATGGTTTTACGGTCCAGAGAGCCTAACCTAACCTAAAAAATGTAGGAATTAATGGTTTTACGGTCCAGAGAGCCTAACCTAACCTAAAAAATGTAGGAATTAATGGTTTTACGGTCCAGAGAGCCTAACCTAACCTAAAAAATGTAGGAATTAATGGTTTTACGGTCCAGAGAGCCTAACCTAACCTAAAAAATGTAGGAATTAATGGTTTTACGGTCCAGAGAGCCTAACCTAACCTAAAAAATGTAGGAATTAATGGTTTTACGGTCCAGAGAGCCTAACCTAACCTAAAAAATGTAGGAATTAATGGTTTTACGGTCCAGAGAGCCTAACCTAACCTAAAAAATGTAGGAATTAATGGTTTTACGGTCCAGAGAGCCTAACCTAACCTAAAAAATGTAGGAATTAATGGTTTTACGGTCCAGAGAGCCTAACCTAACCTAAAAAATGTAGGAATTAATGGTTTTACGGTCCAGAGAGCCTAACCTAACCTAAAAAATGTAGGAATTAATGGTTTTACGGTCCAGAGAGCCTAACCTAACCTAAAAAATGTAGGAATTAATGGTTTTACGGTCCAGAGAGCCTAACCTAACCTAAAAAATGTAGGAATTAATGGTTTTACGGTCCAGAGAGCCTAACCTAACCTAAAAAATGTAGGAATTAATGGTTTTACGGTCCAGAGAGCCTAACCTAACCTAAAAAATGTAGGAATTAATGGTTTTACGGTCCAGAGAGCCTAACCTAACCTAAAAAATGTAGGAATTAATGGTTTTACGGTCCAGAGAGCCTAACCTAACCTAAAAAATGTAGGAATTAATGGTTTTACGGTCCAGAGAGCCTAACCTAACCTAAAAAATGTAGGAATTAATGGTTTTACGGTCCAGAGAGCCTAACCTAACCTAAAAAATGTAGGAATTAATGGTTTTACGGTCCAGAGAGCCTAACCTAACCTAAAAAATGTAGGAATTAATGGTTTTACGGTCCAGAGAGCCTAACCTAACCTAAAAAATGTAGGAATTAATGGTTTTACGGTCCAGAGAGCCTAACCTAACCTAAAAAATGTAGGAATTAATGGTTTTACGGTCCAGAGAGCCTAACCTAACCTAAAAAATGTAGGAATTAATGGTTTTACGGTCCAGAGAGCCTAACCTAACCTAAAAAATGTAGGAATTAATGGTTTTACGGTCCAGAGAGCCTAACCTAACCTAAAAAATGTAGGAATTAATGGTTTTACGGTCCAGAGAGCCTAACCTAACCTAAAAAATGTAGGAATTAATGGTTTTACGGTCCAGAGAGCCTAACCTAACCTAAAAAATGTAGGAATTAATGGTTTTACGGTCCAGAGAGCCTAACCTAACCTAAAAAATGTAGGAATTAATGGTTTTACGGTCCAGAGAGCCTAACCTAACCTAAAAAATGTAGGAATTAATGGTTTTACGGTCCAGAGAGCCTAACCTAACCTAAAAAATGTAGGAATTAATGGTTTTACGGTCCAGAGAGCCTAACCTAACCTAAAAAATGTAGGAATTAATGGTTTTACGGTCCAGAGAGCCTAACCTAACCTAAAAAATGTAGGAATTAATGGTTTTACGGTCCAGAGAGCCTAACCTAACCTAAAAAATGTAGGAATTAATGGTTTTACGGTCCAGAGAGCCTAACCTAACCTAAAAAATGTAGGAATTAATGGTTTTACGGTCCAGAGAGCCTAACCTAACCTAAAAAAATGTAGGAATTAATGGTTTTACGGTCCAGAGAGCCTAACCTAACCTAAAAAATGTAGGAATTAATGGTTTTACGGTCCAGAGAGCCTAACCTAACCTAAAAAATGTAGGAATTAATGGTTTTACGGTCCAGAGAGCCTAACCTAACCTAAAAAATGTAGGAATTAATGGTTTTACGGTCCAGAGAGCCTAACCTAACCTAAAAAATGTAGGAATTAATGGTTTTACGGTCCAGAGAGCCTAACCTAACCTAAAAAATGTAGGAATTAATGGTTTTACGGTCCAGAGAGCCTAACCTAACCTAAAAAATGTAGGAATTAATGGTTTTACGGTCCAGAGAGCCTAACCTAACCTAAAAAATGTAGGAATTAATGGTTTTACGGTCCAGAGAGCCTAACCTAACCTAAAAAATGTAGGAATTAATGGTTTTACGGTCCAGAGAGCCTAACCTAACCTAAAAAATGTAGGAATTAATGGTTTTTACGGTCCAGAGAGCCTAACCTAACCTAAAAATGTAGGAATTAATGGTTTATACGGTCCAGAGAGCCTAACCTAACCTAAAAAATGTAGGAATTAATGGTTTTACGGTCCAGAGAGCCTAACCTAACCTAAAAAATGTAGGAATTAATGGTTTTACGGTCCAGAGAGCCTAACCTAACCTAAAAAATGTAGGAATTAATGGTTTTACGGTCCAGAGAGCCTAACCTAAACCTAAAAAATGTAGGAATTAATGGTTTTACGGTCCAGAGAGCCTAACCTAACCTAAAAAATGTAGGAATTAATGGTTTTAACGGTCCAGAGAGCCTAACCTAACCTAAAAAATGTAGGAATTAATGGTTTTACGGTCCAGAGAGCCTAACCTAACCTAAAAAATGTAGGAATTAATGGTTTTAACGGTCCAGAGAGCCTAACCTAACCTAAAAAATGTAGGAATTAATGGTTTTACGGTCCAGAGAGCCTAACCTAACCTAAAAAATGTAGGAATTAATGGTTTTTACGGTCCAGAGAGCCTAACCTAACCTAAAAAATGTAGGAATTAATGGTTTTACGGTCCAGAGAGCCTAACCTAACCTAAAAAATGTAGGAATTAATGGTTTTACGGTCCAGAGAGCCTAACCTAACCTAAAAAATGTAGGAATTAATGGTTTTACGGTCCAGAGAGCCTAACCTAACCTAAAAAATGTAGGAATTAATGGTTTTACGGGTCCAGAGAGCCTAACCTACCTAAAAAATGTAGGAATTAATGGTTTTACGGTCAGAGAGCCTAACCTAACCTAAAAAATGTAGGAATTAATGGTTTTACGGTCCAGAGAGCCTAACCTAACCT